>JAWWNI010000446.1:0-408523 GCA_034642065.1 Darevskia nairensis
GACCTGCAGTACAAGAGGCGAGCGCCAAGCCGGCGGGAGGGCTGCGCAGAATGAGCGGCGCGCAAGCGGGCTGGAGCGCAGGTCCGCTGGGCGCTCGTTCGGCGGCGCTGCGCGGCGGGCGGAGTCCTTTCCTGCAGCAGCGGCGCTCATAGGCTTGGCTGGCTGGGCGCCGCCTTCGCCGCGGCAGCAGCTCTCCGGCGCGTATGGCGCTTCCCGGCGCGCCGCGGAGGAGCCCACCGAACTAGGGCGCGATGCCGAGCGCGCAGCCTCGCTGATTCCCCCGCGCGGCACCCCGGGAGAGGCAGGAAAAGGAGCGAGCGAGCCCCGGGATGAGCGCCTCGGCTGCCACGGGCGTCTTCGTGTTGTCCCTCTCGGCCATTCCCGTCACTTACCTCTTCAACGCCTTGGCTGCCAGCGGCGGGTGAGCGAGGGCGGGGCGGACACGTTCCCACGTGCGCCGCCGCCGCCGATCCGGTGGCGGGTTTGCGTGCACGTGTGAACGCGGTCTGGGAGGTAGAGGAGCGGGAGAGAGCTCCAAGAACGGTGGGCCGCGAGCGGTGTGCCGCGAGATTTTTTCATTGACTCAAGTGTGACGTTGCCTAGATTAGGTTGGGAAACACTGGCCTAGGCTTTACTTCCTTCCTGCCTCTTCCCCAGGCTCAGTCGGCATAAGTTAGCAGGCTCTAGAGTGCTAACATCTTGCCTCCCATACTTAGAATGGCTTTGCTGGCCATGAACAATAAATATCAAGCGTCCCTGGTCCCTTCAACCAGCAGTCTGGCCAGATCATTTCTTTCTGCACAACACTGGAATGAATTTGCCGAAACTCCCAGCAGATCTTACCCAGCTTCTGAACTGTTTAGGGAAGTTTTTAATCTGTAACATGTTAATGTATTTTAATATTTGCTGGAAGCCGCCCAGAGTGGCTGGGGAGACCCAGCCAGATGGGTGGGGTACAAATAATAAATTATTATTATTATTATTATTATTATTATTATTATTATTATGAACTCAGGAATAAGAATCGGAACCATGAGTTTCGCCCTACCTCTTTATTTATTTCCTCAAATCAGCCCTGCATGCTCATTAGAAGGACAGATCCTGAAGTTGAGGCTCCAGTACTTTGGCCACCTCATGAGAAGAGAAGACTCCCTAGAAAAGACCCTGATGTTGGGAAAGGTTGAGGGCACAAGGAGAAGGGGACGGCAGAGGATGAGATGTTTGGACAGTGTTCTCGAAGCTACTAACAAGAGTTTGGCCAAACTGCGAGAGGCAGTGAAGGATAGGCGTGCCTGGCGTGCTCTGGTCCATGGGGTCACAAAGAGTCGGACACGACTGAACGACTGAACGACAACAAGCTTTGAATTAAACCTCAAAGCGGTTTTTAAACCAGAATAATGCAGAGTCAGGTTGCCAATGGCTCAGTATATAACCAACCCTGGCTGGCAGGGTCTCTCCAGGGTTTCAGACAAAGACTACTGTCGCAGTCCTTCCAAGAGATGATGGGGATTGAACCATTCTGCATTCAAAGCAGGTGCTCCATCCCTGACCTCTGGGCTCTTCCTCAAGCTCAAGATCTGCCATTTGTATCTCCTTCTTTGGAAGTCAGCAAAAGCTTTGAGACTACTGAAAGCACACAATTGGAAATATATATTTTTTCAGTGGTAAGGGCTACTTTCCTTTATGGGCAACCTTTCGAGGGCCACGTGCAAGGTGTTGGGTGGGACCAGAGGCGGAAGTGGGTGGGGCAACAAACCTATATTTTTACCTTTGCACAGCAAAGGCTGCAGACATTCACACACTGCACCGTGTCCTCCATTTAGGCAAGAGCCACTATCAGAACGCACAGACACTTCCCAGCCAGGCAAAAACACTCAAGGACATGGGGAGGCAGGGGCTGGATCTGGCCCAATCTCCTTCTAAATCTGGCCCGTGGACGGTCTGGGAATCAGCATGTTTTTACATTTAGAATGTGTCCTTTTATTTAAAATGCATCTCTGGGTTATTTGTGGGGCATAGGAATTCATTCATTTCCCCCCCAAAAATATAGTCCGGCCCCCCACAAGGTCTGAGGGACAGTGGACCGGCCCCCTGCTGAAAAAGTTTGCTGACCCCTGCTCAAGGAGGTTGCAAAGCCGGGTTAGTGGGATGCGTTTCAAGAAGTTCAGAGGGCTAGACAGAGAAGCCCAGAGGGCCACACTTGCCCCCCTGCCCCCAGGCCTGTCTTAAATCCTGGTAATCAAGGGGGGGGAGCCTTTACACTGGCTCTGACATATTACTGTAAGCCGCCTTCTGTTTCGGAAAGGGATTAGATGGCGTTGCAATAGTTTCTTCATCAAGAATGCTAAGGGAGGGGTCCCTTTGGGACAAGATAAATTACGGAGGGTAGGGTGGGGGGGTTGAGAATCGGAGGACGCTGGAACTCGCTTTGGAGCGCAACACAGAATGCCATTAGGAAGACTTATTGTACTACAGTTAATTTCAGACGAAATCAATGAGCGTTGCAGGCTTCCCTTCATCATTTTATGATTAGTTTAATCCACCCCATCTATATCAGCAGAGAATCTTTAAAAGGTCAGGCAGAAAACACAGGGAAAGGAAAGGTGGATAAAGGCATCCATCTCTACACGGCGGGGAGCAGGCGAGCGGACGATATTTTAAGCCCAAACAAGTGGGTTTGGGGCTGTTTCGGATTTCAATGCAAACCAGAAGCGGGATACGTTAATGCTCAAGATAATGTTCAATGCATGGCTATGTTCCACTTCTGGCTCAATAACAAAAGGCAGCGACACAGTTGAAAACATAACACGCTTTGTGAGATTCCTGGGAACCCCGGATTTCACTTCAAAACGGGCACCGCAAGCTTCTAGTCCTCCATAAGTTATACGACACAGTTGCACTATGGAATATGCTCCTCCCAAGTAGTAGTGGTGGCTTTAAAAGAGTATTAGATGAAGGCTATCAACGGCTTCTAACAACAATGGCTCTGTTCTCTCCCCACCCTCAGAGGCAGTAATGCTTCTGAATTCCAGTTCCTGGGAATCACAAGTGGCGGGGAGTGGGCTTCCATGCGCCTCTGCTTGGCCATGGTGAGAACCGAATGCTGGACCAGATGTGCCATTGGCCTGATCCAGCAGGCTCTTCTTACGAACGAGGCCTTAAGCAGCATTCTTGGGCTTCCTGACTTCCTGCCAGCTAACTGGCATTTCTTATAGACACTAGTTTCTTTTGCATTATTTAGCCTGTTGAGGATGGAGGATGGAGAAAGACACAAAACTCTCAAGACCCCAACCAACCTCTGATTATCTCGTGCAATGATGGCCAGAATGCAAGGCTGGTTCTATAGATGTCAGCAGGGTAAGGGAGCAGTTTTGAACAGCAGCAGTCCTCCAGTCTGACTCCGTATAAGGCAGCTTCCTGTGCAAATCGGCTCTTTTTATTCAGAACTATGAGGACTGGAAACTTACTTTTTTTTTTTAAGGGGTGCTATAAGAAAAAACTGCTCCCTTTCCCTTATGAGGTATCCAAGAGCCCGTATAGAGTCCTTAAGTAGGCTCTCTATCGGTAGAAGAAAATAACAGAGGCCAACCAGACAATATTGAGAAGCAAAGCAGCTACCCTGTTTCTCCTAAAATAAGACGTAGCCATAAAATAAGCCGTAGCAGGATTTCTATGCATTTGTGAAATATAAGCCATACCCTGAAAATAAGACATAGTGACGCGGCGCCTCTCCCTTAAGACGGCCTGGATAGGAGTGGCTATGCAGCGTACCAACGCGGAGCGGTTAAAATAAGACATCCCCCGAAAATAAGCCATACTGTGTTTTTTTGAGGGGGGAAAAATAAGACGGTGTCTTATTTTAGGAGAAACATGGTAGTAAGCATGATATTTTATTAAACTGTTGCAACAGGGTCCCCTACTCACCCCACGCAGGGAGGGAGGAGAGGAACCCCAAACAATGGTTTTCAAGCCCTTATATAGACTTTTGAAATTGCCCACCCCATAGCTCAAGACCACCCCCCGAAACATCATGCATACATCACTGAAGGGGGCTGTCTACAACAGAAATCCTGTCTGGCAGGATACTGATAATGGTCACTGGTGACTTTACCTGGGCACCCTGGCCATTCCTTTAGAGATGCTAAATACTTAGTTCTTGAATCGAGGTCACAGGCTCACCCTATTATTCATACACAAATACGCCCTTAAGACAGGACTGGGGAGCAAAGAGACAATGGGGAGGTTTTCCCATTTCCTTCCTCACTGCAGAGAATTTTTGAGGTGGCTGGAAGAGTCAAAATGGCTTCAGGATTTTTATCCTGTACTATTTCAGACACGTGGTTTATATACTTATGTATGCGTTTGCCTTGTACATTTATGAACATTTATAGATCCAACCTATTCATTCTGAAGGAAATCAGCCCTGAGTGCTCACTGGAAGGACAGATCCTGAAGCTGAGGCTCCAATACTTTGGCCACCTCATGAGAAGAGAAGACTCCCTGGAAAAGACCCTGATGTTGGGAAAGACTGAGGGCACAAGGAGAAGGGGACGACAGAGGACGAGATGGATGGACAGTGTTCTCGAAGCTACCAACATGAGTCTGACCAAACTGCGGGAGGCAGTTGAAGACAGGAGTGCCTGGAGTACTCTGGTCCATGGGGTCACGAAGAGTCGGACACGACTAAACAACAACAAAGGCTGTTCTCCAACTGGAGCGCTCACAGGCCAGTGTTTCCCAGTTGTCAGTGTTTATACTACATTATTTTAGATTTGCCTTGAGACCGTCTTTAAATCTCTTTTGTTGACCACCAGCATTACGCTTTCCATTTTTAAGTTCGGAATAGAGTAGCTATGGCCCACATAAGAGGGTTCAAATTCTCCCTTTGATAATGCAACTCGCTTGCAGTTTTGCATGCAGAAGGTCTCAGGTGCAACCCCCAGGTGGCTTACTCTTGGCATCCCCACCGCACAAACACACATATGCACAAATACAAACACACACAAACACACACATGGATCCCAGAAAGGTTTCACCCAACCTAGCCTGCTGCCCTTAACAGACAGACACCTAAAGGATGCATGTATATATATTTATTTGAAACTGTGTATCTCTCCTTCCCTCAACAACTCTTCTACTAAAAAACATAAAGGCAATTAAAAAGCCCCCTGCGATGCTTTTTCCATTTGCTTACACACACACCCTTTAAATTCTTATTACTGCAGCAATTACATTCGGAGCCGTTAAGGGGCAGAGAGGCTGCTGCTTTGTTCCCGCAGGGGAGGGAGCAGAGAGAATAAACCCAGCAAGCTCCCTCTCTCTCTCTTTCTCTCTCTTTGCCCTGTTTATCTGATTGATTCCCCAACATCTTCCTGGCACACAATCTATCAGTTTATCTCTCCCACTTCATCACAGTCACTCCTGGCAGCTAAGTACAAGATCCAAATCCAGCCTTACGCAGACGGGCGACACGTTAAAACCCGTGTTAACGGCGGCACCGCTCTGTAAACAGTTGCCCTCTGGGGCTCGGGGAGAAAATGGGCTGCTCCGTTTGCCCAGTCAATATCACGGGAGCAAAGAGTCTGGAGAGGAGCAAAATGAAGGCAATACTTATTAGATGCCTCGCTTCCTCTCCTACAGCGCCGGCTGGTATGGCCGATCTTATTTTTGGAAAGGGAAAGGGAAAAAAGAAAGCTTGAATACTCTGCAGAAAAGTGTATTTGCCTTTGCGGCAAATTGTTCCTTCTGGGCAAGTTCGCTTGCTGGATCCGTCACGTGAGCGGGGGGTGGGGGTGGGCTGTGTATACAACTGCCTTTGGGGACAGGTAGGGAAGGTAGGGACGCGGGTGGCACTGTGGGTTAAACCACAGAGCCTAGGGCTTGCTGATCAGAAGGTCGGTGGTTCGAATCCCCGCGACGGGGTGAGCTCCCGTTGCTAGCCTAGCAGTTCGAAAGCACGTCAAAGTGCAAGTAGATAAATAGGTACCGCTCCAGCGGGAAAGTAAACAGCGGCTTAGTCGTGCTGGTCACATGACCCGGAAGCTGTACGCCGGCTCCCTCGGCCAGTAAAGCGAGATGAGCGCCGCATCCCCAGAGTTGTCCGCAACTGGACCTAACGGTCACGGGTCCCTTTAGCTTTAGCTTAGGGGAAGAAAAGGGGGCAAATTCTGCATGGGGGTTGGGAGGGGAAAGCCACCCAAGTTCGATAAACTTTGGCATGCTTTCCGGGGCATTTGCCCCCTGTGTGCAGTCCTACACAAACACATTTCCTCCACTGAAATGAATAGGTCTCTTTTGCAGAGTTGGCGCAGACATTTGTGCCCTGGGCTTCTGCTCTGAGCATCCACCGCACTCTTTGTATCAGGTGCTCCTGGCACACTTTGGAGAAAGAGGCCCCGAGGCCAGTGCCTGAGGTTCCCCATCCATATTGCAGAGCAATCAGGAGAGGGGTCCCCCGTCTCTGACCTAGCTAGTTTCTGTGTTTGTGTGTGTGTGTGTGTGTGTGTGTGTGTGTGTGTGTGTGTGTGTGTGTGCTGTAGGGTTTAGTGTTGGAGCAGGACCTGGGAATTCAGGGTCCAAATCCCCACTCGGCCATGAAGTTCGCTGGGTGACCTCTCCCTCTCAGCCTAATCTACCTCACTGGGTTGCTGTGGGGATTAAATGAGATGGCAGGGGGGAACCACAGGTGCCACCTTGAGCAACTTGGGACAGAAAAAGGTGGGATATAGATGCAATAAATAAATAAGAGTGTGTGTGTGTGTGTGTGTGTGTGTGTGTGTGTGTGTGTGTGAGAGAGAGAGAGAGAGAGAGAGAGAGAGAGATTTAAAAAGCAACCTGAAGTTTGAGAATCACAAGGGTCTTTTAGTTCAACCCCCCTGCAATGCAGGAATCTTTTTGCCCAACATGGGATTCGAACCCATGACCCTGAGATTTAAGAGTCTTATGCTCTACCGACTGAGCTATCCCTTCTCCAACCCACTGAAGTCATGTTAACAATGAAATTTTTTTTTAAGGAAACTTAAGACACAGGCAGGGGAGGGATACTACCCAATGGAAAAAGTCTGGTTGGCTCTGCATGGGTGCCTCTACTACTACTACTACTACTACTACTACTACTATTATTAAAAAAAGATTTGATTAGTTTTTCTGCTATTTTGTCCTATGGCCTTTAAGCCAACACAACACACACAGAGAGAGACTTCACCAGGTTCCAGAGCAGAGCCAAGGGTTCAGAGTAAGAAGATAAATGATAAACCAATTTACTGAAGGAAGCAGCAAAAATCTTTTTCTTTTCTTTTTTAATTCCAGCACAGGGCCTTTAATAAAGAAGGAGGAGGAGAAGGGAAGGGGGGGGGAAATGAGAAAGAAAAAGAACACCACTCTCCGTTCCTGAAGTTGTAATATTTCATTAGGCTCAGCAATCCCAGTTAGAATTTATTAGTCAAAACAGAAAAACTCTAGTCAGACCCCCACGTATTCCATTAGGAGTGACAGATGGAGTCTCCCAGTGTCTAATTATTAAGTAGGAAACGCAAGTAAATCACACTATCAGCACTAAGCCCCCGATGTGTGAAGATTGAGGCAGAGGGAAAGGAAATGGTGGTGGTTGAGGAACTGGGATAAAACTGTGGCTGGTGAGTTCTCTCAATCAAACTGGCACCAAACGACTTCCACTGATGCAAATCTCCTAACACTGCCCCCTTATAGCCTGCCTCGGAAGGCTGGAACTTGCCAAGGTCAGCGGCAGGAAGTCTTTCTCAGCCCAGGGGCCACATTCCCTTATGGGCAAGCTTCCAAGGGCCACGTCCCAGTGGCGGGCAGAGCCAGGGGCTAAAGAAAAAAGAGTTCCAAGTGATGCTAACGTTTCCCTTTGCACCACGGGGGAGTTACTACACACGTCTCACAATTTTGCGATGTAGGGAAATGCACACAGAGGGCAAATGCCCCTGAAAGCATGCCAATATGTGTATGTCTGTGATGTGGTTTTTAAAAACGTACACGAAAACGTGTCTAATATGCACTGGAAAGCATGCACAGTCAGGGCAGAAGGTGCACAAAAATGCACAAAGATGTGCAAAAATGCACAAAAGTGCAATTTGGGTGCAATTTTTCATTTTGTTTTTTAAGATTAAAAAAAGGGGGGAGGGACCAATGATTGAGCATATATGAAATGGCACAAGTGGACATGTCTCTGAGTACCAGTAGCTGGGGGAACTTGGGGGGGGGGGGCTTTCCAAAGGCACTTTGCTTGTTAATTTGGCCTGATTAGCTGGCCCTTGGTTTGATCCCAGGCATGCCTTTTCTAATGTTCTCATTCATCCTCCATCTCCCTCTTTCTCTGCGTCCATTTAAAAGATGCAATGACGGCCGCCACCAACACGGTTGGTTAGGTGAATTCAGGGAGGGTCAAGGGCTACTAGGGCCAAGATGGTTTTTGTTCTGCCTCCACTATTGGGAGGCGGTGATGCTACTGGATGCTAGTTCCTGGGGGAAACAAGTGGGGAGACTGCTCTTGCTACATAGCTGTCAACTTTCGGATTTGAAAATAAGGGATTTTTCCAACCTTTCGGATTTGAAAATAAGGGATGCCACGAGGGCGGTGCAATGGCACCAAGTAGCCTCGCCACCCTGCGCTCCAGAGGCTGCGCGCGAACAGGTGAGCGAAAGAGCGAGCGCATAGACGGCAGGCAGGCTGTCTGTCTGGTTGGGCGTAAGGGTCTGGCTGCACAAGGCATGCAAGCTCCGCCCCCAGTCGGTCTCAGACTCCTTATTGGCAGCCGAGCAACGCAGCTGAGGAGCCTCCCTGGCCAGCAGGGAGGGAGAGGAGCTGCTTCCTTTGAAATCCGGGAAATTTAAGGGATATCAACAATCCGGGATAGCAGCGGGAAACGGCATTTGAATAAGGGAGTTTCCCACAAAAAAAGGGAGGGTTGACAGCGATGCTCTTGTACTCAGAGCCTTCTTGTAGACTTCCCACAGGTATCTGGTTGGCTGCTATGATGAAAGGATGCTAGACTAGATGGGCCTTTGGCCTGATCCAGCAGATCAGGCCAAATGTTCCTGATCTCTTCCAATCAGACTCTTCCAATGTTCTTGTACAGAGTTAATTATTGTTGTTGTTGTTTAAATTTCTATACCACCCTTCATCCAGGGATCACAGGGTGGGTTACATATTAAACCCCCCCCCCCAAAAATGCATACCATAATAAGCAAAAACAATACCCCCCTTTTGTTTGTTGTTTAGTTGATTAGTAGTGTCCGACCCTTCGTGACCCCATGGGCCAAAGCACGCCAGGCACTCCTGTCTTCCACTGCCTCCCAGAGTTTCGTCAAATTCATGTTGGTCACTTTTATAACGCTTGTCCAATACCCGCCTACCACAGTTTAAAAGGCCATATATTTAATTAGCCAAAGGTCTGGGAGATGAGGAGTTTTTTTTCTCTACCTGGCACCTAAAGATATGTAACAAAGACACCAGGCAAGGCTTCCTGGGGAGAGTATTCCACAAGCAGGGAGCCACCACAGAAAAGGCCCACACTCGTGTTGCCAACCTCCAGACCTCTCACAGAGGAGGCACACGAAGAACGGCCTCCGATGAGGATCGCAGGGTCCACTGGAAAAGTACCCTGCTGTTTTGGGGCAACAAGCTATCAGCAGCCAACAATGCGCACTCAGAAAGGCGAAAGTGCCCCTCTAAATTCGCCCTCTGGTTATGGGCGAAAACAATCACTGGGAATTAGACCACGCAAGTGCATGTCTAAACCCACCTGTGGAGAGTCACAGAAAGCTATCAGTTCTGCAACAGGATGCTTTAGGTTGCAAACTATCATTACTAACCATTGCTCAACAGCACGCCTGTGTTCTACCTCCACGGTAGCTGACTAGGAGCTGAGACCTGCAGGTGGACAGGGTGCTGCTGGGCTCAGGTCTTGCTCTCGTGCTTCCCATTACTATCCAGGCAAGTATACCTGAAGGAGCGTCTCCACCCCCATCATTCTGCCCGGACACTGAGGTCCAGTGCCGAGGGCCTTCTGGCGGTTCCCTCACTACGAGAAGCCAAGTTACAGGGAACCAGGCAGAGGGCCTCCTCGGTAGTGGCGTCCGCCCTGTGGAACGCCCTCCCATCAGAGGTCAAAGAGAACAACAACTACCAGACCTTTAGAAGACACCTGAAGGCAGCCCTGTTTAGGGAGGCTTTTAATGCTGAATAGATTATTGTATTTTAATGTTCTGTTGGAAGCCGCCCAGAGTGGCTGGGGAAACCCAGCCAGATGGGCAGGGTATAAATAATAAATTATTATTATTATTATTATTATTATTATTATTATCCACGATGGCTACGTTCCTGCCAGAGGCAATATGCTTCTGAATACCAGTTGCTGGAAACTGCAGGAGGGGAGAGGGCTGCTGTGCTCAAGTCCTGCGTTTGAGTTTCCCACAGGCATCTCACTGGCCACTGTGAGAACAGGATCCATTGGCCTGATCCAGCATGGCTCTTCTTAGCTTCTAAATGACAGCTTCACCATGAATATACCAACACCGATCGACAGCTGCTGAAAGTTAGCCATTAATTACATCTACCACCAGCTCAGCAACGACCCACAAAAAAATTAAATATAAAGAATGCTGCTGTAGAAAACTGTGTAACTGTGAAAAGCAATGGAAAAGAAGACGTGTCCTCTTCTTAGTAACCCATTAAGAGGAGTCCCCAAACCAAGCTTTAAACACGTGCTATTAACCACCTACTCAGCCATTCCAGAGACACATGTCTATGATAAGATTATTGTATTGCCATTAACCTATGGAATGGTTGCAGGCAGCTCCTATTTCCGGGGGGGAAACAAACCCCTCTAAATGCATCTAATGAGAGCCACAAGATCAACTGTCCATATTAATCGCTCACCAGTTTAATTAAGGTAAACCAACTTGTCAGGATGGAAGAAGGAGAAGAAAAAAAGCCCACTTCCTCTCTCCATTTTTCACCATTATTGACTTGTAATAGTTTGCCAGATTTTGTAATTACTTGTCTGCATGGCATTATCAGAAATCTCATGTGTGTGTGTGTGCACACACACACACCACAGAAACACTGAAGTTGCTTTGTTTAAAGTCCGTTTAGTACACGACATGTGCCTGCAAAATCAGAGCTGGAAGTGCTTAAGTAGTTGAAAGATGCAGAAATTAAGGCCCTAAGAAGAGGTCATCTAGTTCTGCAATCCTGTTCTCACAGCGGCCAACCAGGCGCCCCAGGTGAGCACTGGCACAAGAGCATTCTCCTTACTTGTGATGCCTGGGATTCAGGAGCACACTGCCATGAAGAAATTGGAGAAATGAAATAATGTTCACCCTCTCTCCTAACATTAGAACTCGTGGACATCCAATGAAGCTGAATGCTGCAAGATTCAGGCCAGAAAGGAGAAAGTCCCTTCATCACACAGAGCGCATAGTTGAACTACGGAACTCACTGCCACAAGAGGTAGTGACGACCACCAAGTTGAATGGCTTTAAAATACGATTATAGACAAATTCATGGAGGAGAGGGCTATCAATGGCTACTAGCAATGACAGCTATGCTCTTCCTTCGCAGCTGGAGGCAAGATACTTGTACTTATCAATTGCTGGGAATCGCAGGTGGAGAGTGCTGTTGCACTCAGGTTCTGCTTTGAAGCTTCCCATCTGGTTGGCTACTGTGAGAACAGGATGCTGGACTAGACGGGCCGCTGGCCTGATCCAAATGGGCTCTCTTCATTTCCTTGTGAGTCTAAAAGCTGACCGTGATGGCGCCAGGGTTGCTTCCCTGATGAGAGCACTCTGCAAACAGAGAGCCACAACTGAAAAAAGCCCCTTTTTGTCTCTCCACCCCTCCCTTCAGAGGAGGAAGCGTGCAGAGAAGGGGCTTTGATGATGCTCCATCTAGTCCATATAGGATCATGTGGGGATCATGTGGCCCAGGTATTCAGCACTTAGTCTTGGGTCAATTTTGATCGACTTGTGCTCTTCCACTCCAACCCCTGACTCCCCAAAAGCAGCTTCCCAGCTCTGGCTCACACCCCTAACAGTGGTAGTTACAGGTAGATAGCCGTGTTGGTCTGTCATAGTCAAAACAAAATAAAAAAATTCCTTCCAGTAGCACCTTAGAGACCAACTAAGTTTGTTCTTGGTATGAGCTTTCGTGTGCATGCACACTTCTGTATAGGTGGTAGATGGTTTCAGGATTTTGTGGTAGATGGTTTCAGGATACTTTTAAAACCAATTACATTTTTGGGGTGTTTGTACCTTTAAAACCTATTGGTGTTTGTTAATGTATTGCCCTGTCATGATTGAGACTTAGGAGAAATTGTATTTAACCTTGTAACCTTCTGTTTAGTTTAGCTTTGCCAACCAGGAACCGTTGAGGTTGTGAGCGTTTCAGCCTAGTTAAGTGTTTATGTACGAACAATTTGGTGAGTAACTTTTTAGATGTTAATATGCTTATTGATTCTAAGAATGTAAATGCTCACTATGTACATTGTAAATTATAATGATTATTATTTAAGACGATGTCTGTCCCTGAAGAAACGATAATAGTGAAACGGGGATAATACAAGCTAGCCGCCCGTCGGGAGAAGCAGACGTGGACTCCTGAGAGACTTTAGCACTTTATGACATTGGACTTGTTGCACATCGGACATTGCGCTTTTGAATCTCTTTGCACCTTTTGAGACATTTGTACGTTGTATGGAGTAGATTTCCTCTGGTTGCATATGCATATACAGTGGGACCTCGACTTACGGCGATAATGCGTTCCGACGCAATTTTCGTAAGTCGAAAACATTCGTAAGTCGAATCCCCATAGGAATGCATTGAGCGAAAAAAATTCATAAGTCGAAAATTCGTAAGTCGAAAAAATCCTATTAAAGCGGCCGCGACTTCCATTCGTAAGTCGAAAAATTCGGTTGCGGCGGCCATTTTGTTTCTCCCGGAAGTCATTCGTAAGTCGAAAAACATGTAAGTCGAATCGCTCGTAAGTCGAGGTCCCACTGTATATATGATTGAATATTCTTCACGGTTTGCGTCATTTTGATATATTATTCTACTGTACCGTGTTGTCTATTTTGTATTTGTTACTTTTAAGAGGGAGGCTGGCAGAAAACACATGCATCCGCTCCCTGACTCGCCTCTCAGGCTTGTCGTCGAAAAAGGCTCCAGGTCCAATTTCTTTGCCAAATCCTACTGAACAGGAAGAAAATGAGCCAGGTCAGTGGAACAGGTACGGCTACACAGAGCCTGTCAAGGTGGCCTAGCATTCCCCCCAATTACTTGGGACACAATGAAGTGGTAATCTTTTAACAGATCATCTCCCCCAAGAAGCATATTGGGGATTGGAAGGGAGGGAGAGAAGCTGGCGGGTGGGTGAAGCAAAAAGAAGCAGAAGAAGAAGAAGGGGGGGGGGAACGAAGGTGTATTTCTCAGCTGAGCAGATGTCTTGAGCGTGATGTACGAGGCACGGATAAGCTGTCGCAGCCTGCTGCCAAATCCAGGGAAGTGATTGAAGCCCCCACGCTTCCCAAGGACCGTATTTAGAGACAGTAGGGTAGCCAGGAGTCAGGACCAGCCCCTGCTGAGCTGCCAGATGTTGGCAGCACCTGGAAAACGTCCTCCTCCCTCCCCCCTGCCTCTCCCTCCTGCTCTCTGTTCAAGCAGGTGCAGCCGAACAGCGGCACGTCAAAACGACGAATGTGTGATATGTAAGTCATCCCCAAAGGCAGCTCCTCCCTCCTTTTGTATAGAGTCACCCACCATTTGCACACTCATCATTTGCACACCCACCGTTCATGCGCTCTGGTGGAAGTCGAGGCTCCTTTCTCCGCGCCCACTGCCCTCCCCTCGCACTTCGGGAAATGGCCAACCGCACACAAAGCAGAGACTGGAAGCTCCATTGGCTTGGAAGTCAAGTGCTCCCGTTCCCTACCAACACCTCTATTCATTTTAAGTTTTAATTTAGATTAACCCTGGCACCCCGATTAACTGAGGAGGGGGCAAAGAAGCACCCCTGCCAAATACTCCCAATTTCTTGTCCCACCCCAGCGCTGTTCTAGAGAGCCCCTAAATCCCCCGTAGTACTTGCATAGCTGAAAAGCCCTATTGCAGAAAGCGAATTCTGCCTGCCCTTCTCTGTGTCCATCCTGTGTCTCTTTCTCTCCCTCCTTCCTCTCTCTGTGTGCACATATGCTACAGGATTTATTTAAAGGATTTATAAACCACCCACCATTTGAAAAACATCCTGGCAGTGTACCAAAAATAAGAAAGAAAGGAGACACAAAAAATACAAATTTACAACAGTAAGAACAGATTAAGTCCATCTGTAAAGCCAACGGGAACAATATCCAACAAAGCCATCCCTGAAAAAGCCTGGTTCAACATCATCATTTATTATTATTATTATTATTATTATTATTATTATTATTATTATTAAAATAAGGCCTTAAGGAGATGCCTTTCAAAAAAAGAAAAAAGAACTGTTGGTGTTATCCTATATGGCAGGGGTGGCCAGCTCTCAAGAGGCTACGACCTACTTTCAGAATTAAAAACTGTTTTTGGGAAGAAAACCCCCGTTTTTGGTGGGTTCAGCTCAAAGTTGTTGAGCTTTTTTTTTTAGGGAGAAAAAAACCCTTTTGTTAGGAGTTAAAATAAAAGCGTATTTGGGGGGGAACTTCCATTTGGGGGTGGGGGTAAAGGGCAAAGGACGTGGGTGGAGCTGTGGTCTAAACCACTGAGCCTAGGGTTTGCTGACCAGAAGGTCAGCGGTTCGAATCCCCGTGACGGGGTGAGCTCCCGTTGCTCAGTCCCAGCGCCTGTCAACTTAGCAGTTCGAAAGCACGCAGTGCAAGTAGATAAATAGGTACCACTCCGGCGGGAAGGTAAACGGCGTTTCCGTGCGCTGCTCTGGTTTCGCCAGAAGCGGCTTAGTCATGCTGGCCACGTGACCCGGAGAAACTGTCTGCAGAAGCAGACAAACGCCGGCTCCCTCGGCCTTTAAAGCGAGATGAGCGCCGCAACCCCAGAGTCGTTTGCGACTGGACTTAATTGTCAGGGGTCCCTTTACCTTTAAAGGCAAGGGACAAAGGGGTAAAGATCGCTATGGATGAAAACAGCAGCACAGAGGAAGCTCCGTCTTCCCTTCCAGAGATCAAACAACAATGGAGGGCAGGGCAGGAGTCAGTTTTAGCAACGCTAGCCAGAGATCGACCACAATCTACCAAAACCTCGCGGGGATCTACCAGTAGATGGCGATCGACCTGTTGGACATCCCTGCTATATGGCTACACGCTGTGAAATGGAGAACTTTGTTGCTGGGGCTGCGGTGTGTGTGTGTCATTGATAGCATGTAAAGCAGGGTGGGGAGACCCTCAAGCACAGAAACTTTGCCCAGGCCACGCTGTTCGCCCGGTTTTTTCGCCCTACTCTAGCGATAACGCCGCTTGCTTGCCTCAAGGGAGAGTAGTGTGTCTGGGCATGCACACTTTTGCCACCACGGGTATGTGCCCCGCATGATGGAATGCAGCTACAAAAGCCCCCCCCCCAATTCCTTTTACAAAGGAGCTCCCCGTGGAAAAAGGAACGGTGCTATCTCTCAACGGGTGAAGGGCCCGAGAGGAAGAGAAGAAGAAGAGTTTGGATTTGATATCCCGCTTTATCACTACCCAAAGGAGTCTCAAAGCGGCTAACAATCTCCTTTCCCTTTCCTCCCCCACAACAAACACTCTGTGGGGTGAGTGGGGCTGAGAGACTTCAGAGAAGTGTGACTAGCCCAAGGTCACCCAGCAGCTGCATGTGGAGGAGCGGGGAAGCGAACCCAGTTCCCCAGATTACGAGTCTACCGCTCTTAACCACCACACCACACTGGCTCTCGTTCATTTACAGATAGCTGTTCATTTACATACATGAAAAGCGGAGCCCACCTGGGCAAAGACACACGGGGGCAGGTGCTTGCAACTTTTTCTGCTTGGCTTAAAAGTTCCCACCCACTGCCACAAGGCCCCCCACCTGATGGTAGAAGTCGTCGTCGTCAAAGATCTCCTCGTCCAGGTCTTTGAGGTGCGTGTTGGATGTTGTTGGCGGAAGGGGCTCCTAGGAAGGCAAGAGAAAAATCATGAAGACTCTCTGGGCTCAAGAGGCTGCTTTCTCAGTGGGCCCCTGTGACCACAGAGCTGCTGAGAAGCCACGACGACATACCCCACTTGGCTCTATAACATAAACTCAAAGGGGCTCAATGATTTGGGTTTAGGAACCTGCAGTCCCTCCAGGTGTTGCTGGACTACAACTCCCATCATCTCCAACCACTGGCTGGGGCTGATGGGAGTTGGGCGTCTTCTCAACAAAATCTGGAGGGCTGCAGGATCCCCATCTCGGGTTCAGGAGACCAGGACCTAGCTGCCCCCAAGCCTGTTCTCTCGCCCCTATTCCTTGGACCCATTGCCTCACCCATTTCCCAGTGGGGGTTCCCCAGTGGCAGGCTATAGAATCATAGAGTTGGAAGAGACCCCAAGGGCCATCCAGTCCAACCCCCTGCCAAGCAGGAAACACCATCAGAGCATTCCTGACAGGTGGCTGTCAAGCCTCTGCTTAAAGACCTCCAAAGAAGGAGACTCCACCACACTCCTTGGCAGCAAATTCCACTGTCAAACAGCTCTTACTGTCAGGAAGTTCTTTCTAAAGATTAGGTGGAATTTTCTTTCTTGTAGTTTGAATCCATTGCTCCGTGTCCTCTTCTCAGGAGCAGCAGAAAACAACCTTTCTCCCTCCTCTATATGACATCCTTTTATATATTTGAACATGGCTATCATATCACCCCTTAACCTTCTCTTCTCCGGGCTAAACATACCCAGCTCCCTATGACAGGGTCCCCAACAGAAATCTAAGAAACTGTGGAAATACCCATCGTCACTTTGGTGCCTAAAATCCCCGAACCGCAGCTTACTCATTTATTAAATTTATTCCCCATCCAAAAGAGGAACCCAAAGGAGCTCAGGGAATATAGCCTATGGCAAGTCAAAGACCTTTTGCTAGCTTCGCTTGCAAACCTCGCAATCTTTTCACTCCAGTGCGTTACAAAATTCCTTCCCGGCCTGCCTTCTTTCAGCGATCTTCTCAAAACAAGAACGGTGCCTTGCTCTCAAACTGCAGCAGCCAATCTGTTTCCTTCCTCACTCCCCCCCCCAGCCCACCCGCCCAAATCTCCAGCTTACCGCCTGTCCTGGCAAAGTCGCTGGCAACGGCTCAGAGACTGGCTGCAGCTTCCCCAGCACCCTGTAGGCTGACCGCTTGGTCCTCGTCCGCCGGAGCAACCTCTCTCGGTCCATCAAGATGTGATCGATCTGGGTCAAGATGGAACGCTCAAAGGCACCAAAACCCTGGAGGGACATTAACCAAGGTCAGACAAATGCAGGGAAAGCCATCTTCCGTTCCCCTGCCCCGTTATTTCTGTGCCAGTGGATAAGCTGGAAAGTATTTCCTATATGAGTGAGGCTTTTAACTCACGATTTCAGTTGTCCTTCTCCAATAGATGGCTGGACCAGAGAGCATGTTCAGTTCCCTCCAATTAGTTAACCCTCCTTCCTAAATTGTCAGCCAAGGATTTTCCCAGAGACATCTGAAGGAGCATCTCCACCCCCATCGTTCAGCCTGGACACTGAGGTCCAGGGAGGGCCTTCTGGTGGTTCCCTCCCTGCGAGAAGTGAGGTTGCAGGGAACCAGGCAGAGGGCCTTCTCGGTGGTGGCGCCTGCCCTGTGGAACGCCCTCCCACCAGATGTCAAGGAAATAAACAACTATCTGACTTTTAGAAGATATCTGAAGGCAACTATGTTTAGGGAAGTTTTTAATGTTTGATGTTTTATTGTGTTTTTTATATTCTGTTGGGAGTCGCCCAGAGTGGTTGGGGAGGCCTGGCCAGGTGGGCGGGGTATAAGTAAGTTGTTGTTGTTGTTGTTGTGGCCAGATGGGCGGGGTATAAGTAAGTTGTTGTTGTTCATGGTCAAAGTGTACCAATGTGTCTTCTGTGTGTACACTTTGACCATGAAAATTTAGCTGACGAATAATTAGCGAAACAGGGCCTTGTCCTGGAACAGGAATTTATTTCAACTGGAATTTGTTGCAATACTATAATATTAAAACTGTTGAAGATTCAAAAACTGATCTACTGCCTGGCCAGAGTTCTTGCATTCTATAATTTTGACAACGGGATCTTAGCACTGCAAGGAAGCCACAAGCCACACGTGACCTATGACCTGTGCCCACCCCTCAAAAGAGAAGAGTGACTCTTGCCTTCCCCAGCTTCCCAGAAGCCAGCTTGGTCCTATCATGCCACTTCTGCAGCGTGCTGTTCCGATAGGCCCGGAAGTCGGCAAACCGCTTGGCCGCAAACTCTGGGTAATCGTCCATTCCCAGCTTCCGCTTGGGTGGCCTCTTCCTCTCCTTGTCTTCCGTCTCAGCTTTGTCACCGTCATCATCGCTGCTTGGGATCTCTTCGTTGCTAAAAAAAAATAATGCAAGATCAAAGAATGCGTAACTCAACGCATTTATTTTATTTCGCAATATACCGGGTTACAAACGCTTCGGGTTACAGACTCCGCTAACCCGGAAGTAGTACCTCGGGTTAAGAACTTTACCTCAGGATGAGAACAGAAATCGCGCGGCGGCCACGCGGCAGGCCCCATTAGCTAAAGTGGTACCTCAGGTTAAGAACGGACCTCCGGAACAAATTAAGTTCTTAACCAGAGGTACCACTGTAGGCCTATATGGTGTTTTTTTTGGGGGGGCAACCTCTAAGTCAGCGTTTCCCAACCGGTGTGCCGCGGCACAGGAGTGTGCCGCAAGCACCGGCTCCTGTGCCGCGGGAAGACACCGGCTGCTGTGCTTCCGGGTCGGTCCGGGCTTCCCACGCCGACCGCCGCCTTCGCGGGGCTGCCGGGCGCTTCGCCCGCTGCCTCTGCCGCCCCGGTCGCGGTCGGGAGGTGCCGGTGCCACCGGGCTCGCTCGGGGCCGGGTGGAGGTGCTGCCGGGGGGCTGGGCGCTGGAGGGGGGGGCGGGCGCCTGGCCCGCCGATCTCCCGCTCCATTTTCGCCCGCCTGGGTCCTTCCCCTCCCTCCTGCCAGGGCGCGCGGACACCCCGCCCCCCGGGTCGGGGTGCATGTGGTGGTGGTGTGCCGCGAGATTTTTTTCGTGGGGCAGGTGTGCCGTTGCCCCGAGGAGGTTGGAAAACACTGCTCTAAGTGGCTTACAACAAATATAAAACATTGAAATTATCGGTTCAAAAACGGGTTAAAAAAGCAACATTGGCTTAAGAGGGATAAAACACATATGACTTCTCCACATCTGGATGGGCTTGCCTTAACAGAAATGTTTTAAGCAGGCGCAGAAAACAGCAAAGACACTTGCCTAATGTCAACAGGCAGGGAGTGTTTGTGCTGCCACAGCAAAAAGTTGGAACGATTACCATGTGGAACCCATAGCCGTGCCAGTTCTGCAGACCCAAGGAGCTGAACCGGTACATATGGGGTAAAGCAATCCTGCAAGGAAACTGGTCCCAACCTGCTAAGGGCTCTATATACCGTATTATTCGCTCTATAAGGCGCACCTGACCATAGGACGCACCTAGTTTTTAGAGGGGAAAAGCCCCATTTTTTGTGGATCAGCTCAAATTTCTGCAGCTTCTTTTGCAAAGGAGAAAAGCCCCATTTTTTGAGGATCAGCTCAAAGTTGTTGAGCTTACTTTGCAAAGGGAAAAAACCCTGTTTTATGGGGTTTAACTCACAATTCTGCAGCTTCAGGAAGCCATTTCTACAGTTTCCAGACAGATAACCTAATCAGCCAGTCACATGTCGCTGGGGAAACAGCCTCCCTCTGCAAGGGTGAGGGGCTGGAATCTCTCTCCCTTATCTCTCTCCCTGATTGTTTGCTGAGCAGTTGCTCAGCGGGCTTCCTTTCAACACCCCCTTCTCCCTTTTTTTAAAAAAAGCACGATCTGCTTTTGCCCCTGGGCAGTTCAGCTCCAGGGACCACACATTCGCTCCATAAGACGCACAGACATTTCCCCTTACTTTTCAGGAGGAAAAAAGTGAGTCTTATGGAGCAAAAAATACGGTATACCTATATTAGCACTTTGAACTTGGTCCGGTAGCAACGCAGCACCCTTGTTCCGAAATCTTCCCCAGATGGGAGCAGCCAACTCATGAGTGCTCTCAGAGCCCCCCCCCCCCAACCTCATCTTCCCTTATGACAGTTCTGGGTGAGTCCCTAACTGCTGGGTTCTCCCCCTGGGGCTTACTTGGCAAATCTCCTCCCCCCCCCCCTTCAACACCTACTCCCATAAAGGAGGAAAAGTTACAGCATTTGGAATGTGCTCTTGAACTGAGATCACAATGCCTCTTGCATGCCTGGGTTGAGAGACGCATTCAGTACTGTCTACACTGGTCGGCAGTGTTGTAAGAATTTTAAGGTCATATATATATATATATATATATATATATATATATATATATATATATATATATATACACACATACATACATATATACATATACACACACCTTAAAATTCTTACAATTCTTATATATATTGAATGATCGTAAGTGTTCCAAGCAAACAAGGCCACATGTCTGAAGACAAGCCACAGGCTTTTGACTCCCAGCTGACCAGTATTTCTCTGCAGGGAAGGAGGGGGTGATTGTCTCAGTGATAATTCCTGGCTATCTGATACCTGAGTGCCAGACAAAAGGGTGTGATTAACTTGGCTGGGAAACAGGGAAATGTAAATATCTCTTTTGTTTTACTTGATGGGTTTTTGGGTGAAGGGCAAGAGGAGGCATGGGGAGGGTCAAGGATGCTCAGATTACTGCTACCAAACCTCCCCTTTCATGATGTAGCTGTGATGTATCTGGGGGGTGGTCCTGGGTTACACCCCTTTTCGTGATGTATGTATGATGTATAGGGGGGTGGTCTTGAGGGGGAGGGGGAATTTCAATAGTCTATATAGG
This sequence comes from Darevskia nairensis, assembly GCA_034642065.1. NCBI lineage: Eukaryota > Metazoa > Chordata > Lepidosauria > Squamata > Lacertidae > Darevskia > Darevskia nairensis. The sequence goes on from JAWWNI010000446.1 coordinate 21,016, forward strand.
AGCTGGCACACCATTGTTCTGGGTTCCTCCTCCCTCCTCCATTTTGGGAGTGAGGTCCCTGTTGCAACAGATTTAATAAAGATTTTGCTTCTCCATTTTTCTCTGGTTGGCCTCTGTAATTTGCTCCTACCGATGGAGAACCTGGAAAGGCTCTTGTGTACCCCATAAGGGAATAAGGGCAGATTTCTGTTTATTTCAGCAGCAACTCCCAAGGTTTAAGACAGGGGTCTTTCCTAGCCCTAAGTGGAGAGGCCGGGGATTGAACCTGGGACCTGCTGCACGCAAGGCAGATTCTCTACCCACTAAGCTATGGGGCCTTTTCCCTTTCCAGCCAGAAGGAAAAGCTTCCACAGCCTCATCCCTGAGGCCAACAGAACTGCCATCGTTTTTGCATTTACCTCTCCTCTTTCCCTTGCTCTCCATCTACCAGATGTCTCGTGCCCGAGTATTGGTGCAAAAGCTCGTCCTGGAGATCCACCAGGGTCCTCAGCAAAGCCTTGAGGGCTTTGTAGTCTGCGGAACAAAATGGAAATGGCATTTAATGTTTCCCAAAGAGTCACTACCAGGAAAGCTTCAAAGACAGGAGATTTGGGGGGGGGGGGAGAGAGAATAATCGAGGACCTTGCAGGCAGCAGGTGGGGCAGCAGTTTTGACACGTCCACACACACACACACCCCTCCTTATGTGACTTCTCCGGTGGCAGCAGGAAGACCATGCTATTTGCCATTGCACTTTTAAGTTCTTCGCCCGGGAAGAAAACGAATGAACAAACAATGGGAATAAATTAGCGCATTTTTGCACTCTGGCCGCAAAGAGTTTTCTGCAGAATCCGGAACGGTGAAAGTGGTAAAGAATTAAGACATGCAAAGGGTGCTAGCAAAGTCGCTTGAATAACGTAGAGGGAGCCCAGAGAGAAAAGAAATCTCGGTTAATGCTTCACGGAGCAAAACCAAACAAGAACAGTGCACCGTTTGAGGAGAAATAAACAGAGAGCTTTTGCCTTTCAGGCGCCTGCCTTTTTGAGAGAAGAGTTAGGTGCAACTAAACCTGCCTCAACTAGACACCCAAGCAGAGCATGTGCTACCTCCAAGAAGATCATGTCACTCTGGCTAGTTGCTAAGCAACACCTCTGCCCCTCCCACCGTCCTTGGGAGATCAGAATTAACTCTTAAGTTGCAAATGAAATGATCCCTTCCATTGCACTCTCCCCCATGCTTTTTAACATCTATATGCAGCCGCTGGGAGAGATCATCAGGGGGTTTGGACTGGGTGTTCATCAGTATGCGGATGATACCCAGCTCTACCTCTCTTTCAAATCAGATCCAGTGAAGGCGGTGAAGGTCCTGTGTGAGTGTCTGGAGGCGGTTGGAGGATGGATGGCGGCTAACAGATTGAGGTTGAATCCTGACAAGGCAGAAGTGCTGTTTTTGGGGGACAGGAGGCGGGCAGGTGTGGAGGACTCCCTGGTCCTGAATGGGGTAACTGTGCCCCTGAAGGACCAGGTGCGCAGCCTGGGAGTCATATTGGACTCACAGCTGTCCATGGAGGCGCAGGTTAACTCTGTATCCAGGGCAGCTGTCTACCAGCTCCATCTGGTACGCAGGCTGAGACCCTACCTGCCCGCGGACTGTCTCACCAGTGGTGCATGCTCTAGTTATCTCTCGCTTGGATTACTGCAATGCGCTCTACGTGGGGCTACCTTTGAAGGTGACCCGGAAACTAGAACTAATCCAGAATGCGGCAGCTAGACTGGTGACTGGGAGTGGCCGCCAAGACCACATAACACCGGTCTTGAAAGACCTACATTGGCTCCCAGTACTCCCAACAAAGGGAAGGTGAGAAAGAGAACCCTAGGGAAGGGGTGCGGAACTGAAGGACCATCACCTTCTGCTGTACTACAACTCCCATCATCCCTGGCCACTGGAGGATGATGGGAACTGGAGTTTGACTACACCTGCGAGGGCCATCGGTTCCCCACCACTGCTCTTAGGGGGAGGGAGTGGGAATATAGGAAGCTGCCTTAAACCAGTTCAGACTACCTGCCCATCTACTCCAGGGTTTCCCAAGGTTGGGTCTCCAGCTGTTCTTTGGACTACAACTCCCATCATGCCTAGCTAGCAGGACCAGTGGTCAGGGGTGATGGGAATTGTAGTCCAAAAACAGCTGGAGACCCAACCTTGGGAAACACTGGTCTAGCCCAATACTGCCTACTCTGACAAGCAGCAGCTCTCCAGGGCTTCAAGGAAAGGCAGGTGTATCCTATCACCTCCTGCAGGAGCCTTTCAAGCCAGAGATGCCGGGGGCTTAGCTTGGAGCCCTCTGCATGCAAAAGGGGCATTTGGCCACTAAGGTACAGCTCTCTCAACTTGCCTTAATGCAGGGTTGAGGAACCTCAGGCTTTGGAGGGTGGAGCCAACCTGGCCCTGAAGGTTCCTCGATTTGGCCCTGGGGATCCTGCTAAGCTCGCATCCCTCGCTGGCCTGGCTTCAAACCCTCATCTGGTGATTTTACCTGGCTGGGAAAAGCATTCTTGAACTGAGATAGACTACCTCTTGCTTGGCTAGGTGGAGATTGCTGCGTGTCTAGCCATTATCATTATTTTATTTTATTATTATTCTTTCCAAAGGAGCCCAGGGCGGCAAAAGCATAACTAAAACTAGATCACTAGAAACCCTATAAAAGCTGCTTAAATGGATGAACAAAGTCTCGTAACCGATGATTTCAGGGTTACCGGAAACATGGAACTCTCAGCCATCCAATGGCTGGGTGAACCAGAATGCCTTTTGAATTCCTTAGAAAAGTCAATAATGAGAGAGAGAGAGAGAGATGCATGTCGCGAGGGAGGGCATTCCACAAGCAGGTGGAACCACCACCAAGAAGGCTCTGCTGCGGGTCAGAGCCAACCATGCAATACACAGTGGAGGTTGACACCAACAAGGCCACACCTGCCAATCATAGTCTTGATGATAGATATGGTGGCCCCCAGAACGTTGCCCGTGACGGAATGGACACCTTGGGGCAAAAAGGGCACCCCGTGCCTGCCTTAAGGATCAAGTAGGGACACATATCCCCTAACGTTACATAATTATTTGTGTGCAGGGGTGGAAATAGGCTGGCTGTTTGGTTTTTCTTAATGCTTAAAATCATGGGTAGGCAAACTAAGGCCCGGGGGCTGGATGCGGCCCAATCGCCTTCTCAGTCCGGCCCACGGACAGTCTGGGAATCAGCGTGTTTTTACATGAGTAAAATGTGTCCTTTTATTTAAAATACATCTCTGGATTATTTGTGCGGCATAGGAATTCGTTCATATTTTTTTTCCAAAATATAGTCCGGCCCCCCACAAGGTCTGAGGGACGGTGGACCGGCCCCCTGCTGAAAAAGTTTGCTGACCCCTGCTTAAAAATCCACAAGGCTGCTTGTAAACCCGTATTTTTGGACTGGGGAGAGGGAGAAAAGCGCCTCTTTTCTCACCCACCCAGCCATTCCCCCCCCCTTCAGCTTGCCATCTTGTTAAAAAACGGGGGCGGGCCCCCAAACCCATTTATAGCAAATGGGGGCTTACGCAGTGGCGAGGGAGGGAGCACAAAAGGATCCATCGTATCACCCTGTGTGACAAGTGGCAGGCAGGCAAGAGAACAAAGCGGAGATAAGGTGGGGAATTATTTTCACCATCAAGCACATTACACATGTTTATTCCTGAATGGCGAGGAGCGCCGCAAGATATATGACGGCGGGGAGAGAGGAGAGGAGAGGAGCGGCGGCCGCCCGGGGAGGGGGGGTGGTGGAAAGGGGGTCACATCCGCCGCAGCTGACACTCAACATATGCAAAGGAGGCGGCAACAGAGGTTATTATATTTGGGTCTGAGAGACACTGCCTGAAAAGGCTCAGAGAGAAAGAGAGAGGTTGGGTGGGGGGGGGGCAGATGTGCAAAAGAAATACAGGTTGGGGAGAAATCTGTCATCCCACACAAAGTGTTTGCTTGGATAAATTAAAAATTTTTTTTAAGCAAAACTGAAATAAATAACTGTGTGTGTGTCCCCTGCAATGAGAGAAAGGTGGGTTTTCCATGTAAGAAAATTAATAAAATGAATAAAACAAGCATCCCTTCACCACCACCACCCCAAAAGAAGTAAACGAGGCCATAACTTTGATTCTGCTTACCTGGGAATAAGTCCTATTGAACAGGGCTTACCTCTGGAGCAGGTACCCTACATTTAAAGCACATTTAGCTGCCCCCCCTCCAGAATCCTGGCAATTGTGGTTCATTAAGGGTGATGGGAATTGTATCCCTGGCTCCCATGATTCTTTGAAGAGCAACTGTGGGTTTTAAATGTGTGTTGGGTGTGCTTTCAATGAGTGGATCTGTCCCTGGTGAGGCTTGCGTTGTGACTGGGAAAATGCTCCCATGTAAAACTTTCTGACTTAACTCTTGAGTAAGCAAGCAGAAGACTGTGCTATAAGCAACTGGCAAAAGGGGGGGGGGTCAAATCATTTAGCCCCAGTTTAGCTTACTAAGAATAATAACAGTAACGCATTTAAATAGCTTTGATAGTCTCTACTTAGTCACTTACCTGCTGTGGGCTGCGTCCAATGTTAGTACAACTCAGAGGAGACCCATTGAAATGTATGGACATGACTATACCTAGATGTATTAAACTAAGTTCTACTCCATGTTGACCCACTGAAATTAATGGACCTATGATAGACAAGCGCATTAATTTCAGTGGGTCTACTCTGAGCTTGACTAAGATTGGATACAATCTATGGGTAGTGGTCCACAAGAGTAGACCCAATGAAGTTAATCGACATGACTTACCTTGGTTCATTTCAACGGGTCAACCCTGAGAAAGACATAGCTGAATATAACTATAATTTTTAATCTGTAGTTTTATCTTATAATGTATATTGTTTAACTGCTGGCTATATTTCAAAGAGGGTTAGGCCAACTTGTTTTTAACTTCTGACCTTTAATCAATAATCTTACTGTTAACTGCTATATATTTTGGAAAGTTGTTTGTGTGCTATGAATTTGGACACCTCTTCAAATATTATAACCAGATTGTGGATGATGGTTCCTGAGATCAAATAGCAGGCTTTCACCTATGTTTAGATATAGCTAGAAGCCATCCTGAACGAAGATGGCTGACGGAAGCATCCCAAACAGTGCTGATTTGAACCACGGATATCAAAACTTCGCTGTCTTTTTGCTTCCCAGAATTCCTAAGCAATGCAGGGAATGAGGGTGCCAGGATTTTATATTTTTATGCAAACTGCTTAAAACGTTTAAATCAGGCATGTCCAACTTCCAAGAGACTGCGATCTACTCCCACTATAAAAAAAATTGGCAGTGATTTACCCATTGCTTTGACCATAGTTGTTGAGCTTTTTTTTAGGAATCCAAAGTTGTTGCAGAAACAACAAACCAGCCACATATATAATACAAAGGGGGGGGGGGAGATCCACAAAAAAGCAACATAAAAATGTTATTTTGTTTGTTTATTTTATTAGGATGTTATGAATTTGTTTCATTTATCTCCCGACCTTCCTCATCACAGCATTCTGGTGTGCTACAGATGTCACAGAACAAGCAAACTTGAAGTGAACAAAAGCAACTCTGCCCTTCCTTCAAAAAGGGTGGGGCATTGAATTTTAGGGTGTGACGAAATATAAACATTCAGTTATTCAATGCATTTATTTTATCGTGTTTTTAATATTCTGTTGGGAGCCGCCCAGAGTGGCTGGGGCAACCCAGTCAGATGGGCGGCATACAAACATTTAATTAATTTATTTATTCTTCATAATGTTGCTGTTATTATTACAATTATAATCATCATCATCATCCCTGCTCCTTGTTGTCTGAAATGGCTTCTGGAGCTGCTTACACTAAACGTACCCCGCCCTGCAGGTTCATGGTCTAAAAGACAACAGCATAAAAGGAAAAACGGAGAGGAAAGAGGAAAACTACACCTCCTGTAATCTCTTGACCACTGCCCATGATGGCTGGGACTCGTGTTAAGATGGGAGTCAGAAACAGATATAGCAGAAGGCCCAGGAGGAGATGGCGGCCTCACCCCAGCACTTCCTCTCGTGTAACTGAAGACCTGCCTTTACTCATTGCATGGAGAGAACTGAAGCACCGTGTTTTGGAATACAGCGTTGGAGGAATTGGGGGGGGGGGGGATTTGCCCCTCCAATCCTACTTTTAGGTGGCCTGGCAGGGATAACACAAAAGAGGGCTGCAATGTGTGTGGATGTGCCTTTGCAAAGCATTTACAACAGGCATAGGCAAACTCCGGCCCTCCAGATGTTTTGGAACCAGGGTGGATAAAAATCAATGATTTTTTTAAAAAAATTAAAAAAAATCGGATTTTTTTGATTTACCTGTAAATCGGATTTTTTTTATTTAAATCGTTTTTAATTTAAATTGGATTTTTAAAATAAAATGCTTTTGGAGGAAAAATCTTTCTAAATATAGTCTTCTATTTACCGGTAAGTTACATTGTAGTCCAAAGGCTATTCATCAGGAAATAAGGATTTGTTTTAAGTTTATCAAGTGTGCTAAAACTCAGTCTAAGTTTTTTTTAAAAAATGTTTAACCACATCAGTTAACAAACATGGATACATATGCTATCATGTTATTGTTTTAGTTAAATAAATTGTTTAAATGGATATTAAGGAAATGATTATTTTTCTCTTTCCAATAAAGTACAGCAGAAAAGTTGTCCAAATATAAACAGTTAACTTATTAAACCTCACCATAATTTCATAATTATCTGTCTATGTATTTCTAGTAGTATAACCAAATCAGTAATTTTTGATATAACTGTAAAAACCACTGTGAAAATTTATTATTCCAAAAATGAAACCTTCATATGGTGGTAAATATTAAGATTATACCAGCAAGAATGAGTCTTTCTGTAAAAAAAATATTTAAATCAAGTCTTGCTGACTAGTGATTTAAATCAAGCCTTACTGACTAGTGATTTAAATCGTGATTTAAATCAATTTGATTTAAATCAAATCCACCCTGTTTGGAACTACAATTCCCACCATCCCTAGCTAACAGGACCAGTGGTCAGGGATGATGGGAATTGTAGTCTCAAAACATCTGGAGGGCCGGAGTTTGCCTGTGCCTGATATACAAAATATACTGCATGCGTTCACACACACGGAAGCCCTCAAGATGCAACCCTAACCCACCCTGGCAACAGGGATTTTGCTAAAGTTCAATGCTGGACTGGATGGGCCTTTAGCCTGACAAAGCAGGCTCTTATGTTCTTAACCCCTGGCATCTCCAAGCAGGGCTGGGTACCGGTATGTCGACTGTCTGCAATCCTCGAGAGCCAGGGCCAATCAGGATACTGGCCTGGATGCAACAATGGTCTAACTCAATATAAAGCAACTTCCTATGTGCCTATTAATTCAGTCCTTCTTCATTCAGAGCCATGAGGACTTGAATCTATTTTTAGCTGAAGATGGCAAAGCATGGCCTGTTTTGCACTAAAAAGGTCCCAGGTTCAACCCCTGGCATCTCCAGGTAGGGTTGAGAGTGTATGAAACCGTGCAGAGCTGCTGCTAGTCAGTGCAGACAACACTGAGCTAGATGGAACAATAGTCAGAAGTTTCCTTCAGCTGCTGCTCAGTTGGTGGTAATTCAACTCCTATTAAAGGGAAGGGGCCTGGATGTTGTTCGACTCCAAGCTCCCATCAGCCCCAGCCAGCAAGGCCGGTGGTCGGGGATGATGGGAGTTGTAGTCTAGAGGGCACCGACAGCTTCCCCCATCCACGCTTATGGGCTTGGCTGCTCCGTGTGCACACACACAGCTGCAAAATATTGAATTATTACAAATATACAGACCAACATGAATATATATTCTCTCCTCCTGAAACCCCCCCCCCCGCCCCAACTCAAGACAAGTTATTACGGCAAAACCAAGGGTGTACGTCGCTTTTCCCTGTCCGGTTTGGACATTTAGGATTAAGAGGGACTATTCTCGTTGCTTTTCGCAGACAGCTCTGAGACTGGAGTTAAACCGTAGGTCAAACGCAACGCTCGATACGTTGGCCCAAGAACAATACTTCTCATTCAAACCCATAAGCTAGGACCGCCCCCCCCCGGTTCCCGCACCGTCTCCCCGCCTGCCCCCCCCTCCCCAGCCTACCCCAGGCGCTAGGCTAGTCATCCCCGGCAATTAATCCCCCAAGAAACACGTTTGATTAAATCTTTTCAAGCAAATCCTTTGCTTTGCTTTTGTTAGTTCACTTCTTGTCAACATCTATTAAAATATGCCTTTAATTCTCCCACAATCTTAAAAAACACTGATTCCACTGTCTTCAACTTTAATCAACTGTATGGCTGGCATTTTTCATTTCATAATAATGCACTGGTTGGAATTCAAGAGGCAGGCTCAACATCAATCATTCCGCAAGAATTTTTCCACTGCAATAAATATGCAAATGAGCAAAAGCCAGTCAGTCGTATTTCAGGCCCGACTTGCTAGTGTTTTAAAAAAAAGGGTGGGGGGAGAGAGACACAAATTTATTAATTGCCGTTGGCCAGCGGAATCCTATTACTTTGGGCATTGATTACAAAGCTGTGTGAGTGATTATCGTGCAACTCGCGGGCTATCCAGGCATGAGGAAAAATTATTAAAGCAAGGGAGAGATTATCAACTCAGAATAACAATAAGCTTTAACATTTTAAGGCCTCTAACTTTGGCAACAAAGAAGTTACGCCACCGCTCCATTGCGTCACCATCCCCTAAAGTTGGGCAGTGGCCTGTAAGAGAGTCGGCGGCGTCCGCCCAGCCGCCATTATCCGCCAGATTTACCACAGAAAGGTTGGCATTTGAAGCATGGCCGTTCACAGTTCCTCCTTCCCTCCCCCTCCGGATGAACCATAATCCCCATATTCCATTTAAAAACAATGTTTAAGTTTCTAGTACATTTACAGAACCTTTAGAGCAGTGTTCCCCAACCTTGGGCCTCCAGCTGTTTTTGGACTACAACTCCCATCATCCCTCGCTAGCAAGACCAGTGGTCAGGGATGATGGGAATTGTAGTCCGAAAACAGCTGGAGGCCCAAGGTTGGGGAACACTGCTTTAGAGATCAAGAGGCAAAGTGTAGCAGGCACGGTTACTCTTAACTTTCTGTGAGAAATCAGCCTGCTCTCAACCTTTGCCCCCACTCCCTGGCAACCCAGAAAAAAATCCTGCAAACGTTTTTTTGGGTGCGGGTTATTGGGCTACGGCTGTAGCTGAAGCACCTGCTCTGCATGCAGGTCCCAGGTTCAACCTCCAGGCAGGGCCGGCAGAACGACTCCTGCCCAAAACTCCGGAGAGCTGCTGCTAGTCAGTGTAGGCAATGCTAAGTTAGATGGGCCATTGGTCTGACTCCCTGCAAGACAACTTCCTGTGTTTTCCAGGTTCGATTCAAGGTGATCGCATTCACGTTTTAAAGCAGGCATCCCCCCAAACTCGGCCCTCCAGATGTTTTGGGACTACAACTCCCATCATCCCTAGCTAACAGGACCGGTGGTCAGGGATGATGGGAATTGTAGTCCCAAAACAGCTGGAGGGCTGAGTTTGGGGGTGCCTGTTTTAAAGCTTTAAAAGGCAAGGGGGCTAAATATTTGCAGGAACGCCTTCTTTCCTATCGACCTTCCTGCGTTTTAAGGTCAATAGGTGAGGCCCTCTTCGTGGCTCGTATGTGGGATGAAGCACATGGCTTGTGGAAGGGTCTTTTCAATAGCAGATAATAATAATAATAATAATAATAATAATAATAATAATAATAATTTATTATTTGTACCCCGCCCATGGAACTCCCTCCCTACTAAGCTGTGCCTGGCTCCATCTCTTTATATAGTTTCAGGTAGGCAGCTAAGATGCAACCTTTTTCAGCAGCTGTTTGAAGGAAGAGAGACCTGATTTAGAGAAATATTAGTGGCTGCCGCCCTCAGTAAATTCAGCAATTGTTTGAGAGTTGCTGTGAATGACCTCATGGGACAGAAGCGGTCGGGCAGTCCTTAAGGCCTGAGTTGTTCAGGGCTTTGTATATTAATACAAGAACTTTGGACCCGGCCAGTAGCACAAGGGAAGCCAGTTTAGCAGATGTTTCAGTAGAGGCGTCACCTGCTGTCGGCCATCAGTCCCCATCAGCGCTCTGGCGCTAAGCTACCTCTAGCTCATGAACCAGGTCCAAGGGCAGCCCCACACAGAGCGCACTGCAGTAATCTAGCCCCGAGATTTCATTTAAAATATGTCTTCAGGGCAAAAACCCTCCCAGGGCATGCATAATATCTGAAAGACAGACTCCTTCGCTACAGGCCTTCTCAGGTGTGAGAGGAACAGAAGGTAACCTCTTGGTAGTTCCTCCACCCTCAGATGCTTGGAGGGGGGCAGGAGAAGGCATTGCTGTGGCACCCCTAATCTCCCTCCCCATGTACCTTCATAGTATAGCTTTTGGTGAATACTGGACGCATCTCTTTACCCTGGCTTCCGACACTTGAGGTGCTTGTTCATAAGACCCATTTTATTTTGGTGATTCTGAGTTGTTTTAAGCTGTTATTAATATTGTATTTTAATGTTGCAACTCGCCCTGTGACCTTAGGGTGAAGGGCGGGTAATGCAGTGGTACCTCGGTTCTTGAATATCTCTGTTGACAAACGTTTCAGAACCCGAATGCCAAAAACCCGGAAGCAGATGCTTCCGTTTTCAAACATGCCTGGAAGTTGAACGGCTTCTGCTGGGTATTTTTTCAATTTACTCAATTGCATTTGCAGCCAGCCCTTTGCACCTCAGTTTTCGAACGTTTCAGAGTCATTTTGGACTCCCAACTGTCCATGGAGGCACAGGTTAATTCTGTGTCCAGGGCAGCTGTCTACCAGCTCCATCTGGTACGCAGGCTGAGACCCTACCTGCCCGCAGACTGTCTCACCAGAGTGGTGCATGCTCTGGTTATCTCCCACTTGGACTACTGCAATGCGCTCTATGTGGGGCTCCCTTTGAAGGTGACCCGGAAACTGCAATTAATCCAGAATGCAGCAGCTAGACTGGTGACTGGGAGTGGCCGCCGGGACCACATAACACCGGTCCTGAGAGATCTACATTGGCTCCCAGTACGTTTCCGAGCACAATTCAAAGTGTTGGTGCTGACCTTTAAAGCCCTAAATGGCCTCGGTCCTGTATACCTGAAGGGGTGTCTCCACCCCCACCGTTCAGCCCGGACACTGAGATCCAGCGCTGAGGGCCTTCTGGCGGTTCCCTCACTGCGAGAAGCAAAGCTACAGGGAACCAGGCAGAGGGCCTTCTCAGTAGTGGCACCCGCCCTGTGGAACGCCCTCCCAGCAGAGGTTAAAAGGATCAACAATTACATGACATTTAGAAAACACCTGAAGGCAGCCCTAAGTTTTTAATCTGTGATGTGTTAATGTATTTTAATGTTTGCTGGAAGCCGCCCAGAGTGGCTGGGGAGACCCCGCTAGATGGGCATGGTACAAATAAAAAATTATTATTATTATTATTATTATTATTATTATTATTATTATTTTAGAACTCGAACGGTCTTCCGGAATGTATTACGTTCGAGAACTGAGGTACCACTATAAATAGTAGTAAGCAAAACTTTTTAAAAGGAAAGCTAAGAGGCTATTCCCAATTTTTTGCAAGCACCTATTTTTTAAAAAATGACAGATTTCTCAAGAAGTCCATAAATTTATGTTTATTAAAAAGAAGGCCCCACCCTCCAACGTGTTGCTGTTGCAATTCCCAGCATGCCCTGCTCCCATCCCACATAGGTTGTGTTGCTGCCAGATTTCTCTCCCCCTCCCCCAGAAAAAACAAACCCTACTTGTTACAAGATTAAATGATTTATATATTGTTTAAATAACTAGGATTCCCAGCTGTTTCCCCAACAGCATGAAGTACAGGCTTCCAGCTCTAGCAGTGATTGAAACAGGGCCTGCTGAAGATTAGCTATAAATAAAATAGCTTGAACTGTAAACAGAGGGGAGGGAGGGAGAGTTGGTAATTAGCAGTCAGATCCTGCAAGGTGCCAGGGTTAATTAAAAAAAAAAAAAAAGTACAAAATTATGGCTTGAAAGCAGCAGGACCATAGGAAGTGGCTTTATACCATGCCAGATTATTTGACCATCAAGTACAGTAGTGTCTACTCAGACCGGCAGTGGCGGCAGCAGCTCTTTTAGGACCCTCGTACCTACGGGACCGCCTCTCCTGGTATGCCCCGCGGAGGACCCTAAGGTCCACAAATAATAACACGTTGGAGGTCCCAACCCATAAGGTGGCTAGACTGGCCTCAACCAGGGCCAGAGCCTTTTCAATTTCGGCCCCAATTTGGTGGAACGCACTGTCTCCAGAGACTAGGGCCCTGCGGGATTTGACAGCTTTCCGCAGGGCCTGCAAGACGGAGCTGTTCCGCCTAGCTTTGGAGTCCGATTCAGCCTGACCCTTGTGTTATAATATAACATTGTATTATAAGATTCTCCCCTATGTGTCATAAATTCATGGGCTGTTGCATTAAGGCGGTTTTTAATTCTTTTAAATCTTTTAAATCTTTTAAGCTGTATTCTAATTAATTGTTCTTGTTTTTTATGTTTCATGTTTTATTGTGATTTCGGTGGTGTGAGCCGCCCTGAGCCCGACTTTGCCGGGGAGGGCGGGGTACAAATAAAAATTATTATTATTATTATTATTATTATTATTATTATTTTAGGGTTTCAAGCAGAGAAAGGTATTTCCCAGAAACTAGAAATCCCTACAACTGGACAGGTCGGGGATTGAACCCAGGTACTGCTACATCAGGGGTAGGCAACCTAAGGCCCGGGGGCCAGATGCGGCCCAATTGGCTTCTCAATCCGGCCCACGTACGATCCGGAAATCAGCATGTTTTTACATGAGTAGAATGTGTCCTTTTATTTGAAATGCATCTCTGGGTTATTTGTGGGGCATAGGAATTCGTTCATTATTTTTTTTTTCAAAATATAGTCTGGCCCACCACATGGTCTGAGGGACGGTGGACCGGCCCACAGCTGAAAAAGGTTGCTGACCCCTGTTCTACATCAAAAGAGGGGGACCTATTGCCTCCTTGCCCAGATGTCGATAACTCCCACCATTCCCAGCCAAGGACCATGTTTGCTGGCGTTAATGGGAGCTGCAGTTCCAATTTCTCTACATGCAAATCACATACTCTTGGTGGAGATTGGAGATTATTAGGGCGAATGGGCACTGCCCCGCCAAGCTCAGTCTGCTGCCCTCCACAAGCCCCGAAGTTGCAAGTGCGCATTCCATCCAAACCAGCACCACTGCTTCTGCGGCGCCCTTAGGAAGCGCCACGCCAAAAGCAGCAGCAGCGGCACCCCCCCGAGCCGCCGATCGCGTGCGGCGGCTGGGGGGGTGCCCCGCCGCTGCTGCTTTTGGCGCGTCAGCTTGCAAGGGTGCCGCGGGAGTAGCGGCGCCTCTGGCGGGAGGGCCCCCCGCAGGGCGGGCCCAGCCCAACTGTCACCCCTCCCCACGTGGAACCCGGGGCGTACCGCCCCCCGCCCCCCCTTGCGACGCCAGTAACCACCGCTCCCAGCCAAAAAGGGCCTTCAAAAATGCCTAGCAATGAGGAAGAACAGTTTCCCTGATCGCTGAATTTCTAGAGCTAAAGCTTCTCAGCCCACCACTGAGTGTCACTCCTATTTCCCTCAGCCTTAAAAACGTGCGGTGTTATTCCTGACTTGAGAGAAAGAGGGCTGGGGGTGAGTGGATAAGAGAAAATCAACAACGCAGTCCTCTGGAAATTCAGCAAGATCTTTCTTTTTAAAAAAAAACAAACGAACACAGAAAAGATCAATGCGCCACATGGAATTGATGTGCGAGACCCAACAGAGAATCACAGACCTTTTTCTGTATAAAGAATAGAAGGGTCCCGGGGAAACGTACCGGGGAGTAGAATTTTTAATTAATGTGTCTCTTTAATGTGCAAATCAAGCTCAGATTGCTAGTTCTGTCTTGCAATTGTTATGGAAAGTTGGGGGGGGGGGACTCCCTAACATTAATTGAACATGCAAAACCCCTAAACACAAGCATCCCAAGAGGAGTTGAAAGAGCAGTGCCAAGAGAAAACAAATTTATGGGGGTGGTGGGTGAGGGAGGAGAGAGAGAGAGAAGTCACTGGAGATACAGTAACTCAGAGTAGGTGACTAAAAGCAAGCTGTAAACCTGGTCATGAATTGGCGATATTTTCAAGGCCGCTACTAAGACAGTCAGTGTGGCATAGTGGTTAGAGCATTGGCCTAGAACCTGGGAGACCAGGGTTCAAATCCCCACACTGCCAGGAATTGTGAGAAGAGACCCCCCACACACAATGATCATCTTGTCCATAGGTAGGCAAACTAAGGCCCAGGGGCCGGATAATAATAATAAAATAATAATAATAATAATAATAATAATAATAATAATAATAATTTTTTATTTGTACCCTGCCCATCTGGCCGGGTCTCCCCAGCCACTCTGGGCGGCTTCCAACAAATATAAAAATACATTAAAATATCACAGATTAAAAACTTCCCTGAACAGGGCTGCCTTCAGGTGTTTTCTAAAGGTCATGTGGTTGTTTATCGCTTTGACCTCTGCTGGGAGGGCGTTCCACAGGGCAGGCGCCACCACCGAGAAGGCCCTCTGCCTGGTTCCCTGTAGCTTTGCTTCTCGCAGTGAGGGAACCGCCAGAAGGCCCTCGGCGCTGGACCTCAGTGTCCGGGCTGAACGATGGGGGTGGAGACGCTCCTTCAGGTATACAGGACCGAGGCCGTTTAGGGCTTTAAAGGTCAGCACCAACACTTTGAATTGTGCTCAGAAACGTACTGGGAGCCAATGTAGTTCTCTCAGGACCGGTGTTATGTGGTCCCAGCGGCCACTCCCAGTCACCAGTCTAGCTGCCGCATTCTGGATTAATTGCAGTTTCCGGGTCACCTTCAAAGGTAGCCCCACGTAGAGCGCATTGCAGTAGTCCAAACGGGAGATAACTAGAGTATGCACCACTCTGACGAGACAGGATCCGACCCAATCGCCTTCTAAATCCAGCCTTCAGACGGTCCAGGAGTCAGCGTGTTTTTATGAGTAAAATGTGTCCTTTTATTTAAAATGCATCTCTGGGTTATTTGTGGGGCATAGGAATTCGTTCATTTCCTCCCCCAAAAATATAGTCCGGCCCCCCACAAGGTCTGAGGGACCTTGGAGCGGCCCCCTGCTGAAAAAGTTTGCTGACCTCTGATCTAGTCCAACCCCCAGCAATGCAGGAATCCGGCCCACAGTCACCCCTTGGTGGGCTTAAACCACCGATCTTCTGGTCATCAGCCGGACGCACCAACCCATTGCACCACAGAATCACCACAGAATGCGCATCTTTTGAGGAAAGGCGGGATATAAAATGTAATAATACATAACAGAATATAAATAGTTCTTAATCCCTCCCCCAACCCCCCCAATTCATTTTTTCCTCACAACAACCCTGCAGAGAAGGCGAGAAGCTGAGAGAGTACGTCTGACATGAAGTCAACCCAACAAATTTCAGAGCTGAGTAAGATCTGAACTTATTGGTTATGATGATGGTGATAATAATAATAAATAATAATTTTATTACTTATACCCCACTCATCTGGCTGTGTTGCGGGGATAAAATGTTAAGGGGAGAACCATCTACACCACCTTGAGCTAATTTGAGGAAACGGTCTTATATACCGTATTTTTCCATCTATAAGACGCCCCCGTGTATAAGATGCCCCCTATTTTTTGGGACTCAAAATTAAGAAAATGCACTATGCACTCTCCATGTATAAGACGACCCCTTATTTTAAACTTCAAAAATGTAGGAAAAAATATAGCCTTATACACGGAAAAATACGGTAAATGTAATAAATATACAGCAGGCACTGTGTTGTATTTTTATGTTGTGAACCACCCTGTATCTTCAGAAAACACAAATACATACATTTAAATGCCTACTGAAAATCTTTTAACAACTTTTAAATGCCTTCTGAGAACCTTTCTTTTCCGCCACGCCTAGGCAGGCAACTAATAGGCCTACAACCTTCCACAATGGTAAGTTAATGTATGTTTTTAACTTTCTGTATGGCTTTTATTGTAGCGTTTTATATTTTATTGTGGTAAGCCACTTTGTTGTTGTTTTTAATGACACAGTGGTATGTAAATATTTTAATAACTAAACAAACAATTATTTATCTATTATTTTTAAATACACTCCCCCCAACCAAACCACACTTTCACAGAATTGGGGCTCAAGGCTACTTACAAAAAAACCCAAAAAAATACACACCCATAAAGCACAGAAAGCTAAAAAAAACATATAAAAGACAACAGTTTTAAAAAACTAATTAAATTATAATGGAATTAAAAGGATGTGAAAACCAAATCTATTAAAATTACAGACAGAAAAACACTGGTAGTAAAAACAGGACAGCGCTATTAAAAGCTCTTTCCTTAAAAGCGGTCTGTTCCCAAAAGGCCTGCCAGAACAAAAAAGTCTTCACAAAAGTGTAAAACTGAAACACCGAACACCTTTTCACTGCTAATATAAAGGAAAACGGCAGCATTTTAGGAGGTGGTTAAGTGGTCTAATGATAGTAGCAAATAATATTATGTACCGAATACGACATTACACCAGCAGCCTCACACCCAGCATTGCTCAGGAATTCAGGAAGAAACAAAAAAAAATCAGTGCAATTTTGAAAGGTCCAGTTAACCCATCTTGATTCAAAAATGGTATCCACTTACAGGTACATCCCAAAATAGATGAAAACAGGCTCCTTGAGCTCAGAATCCATCACACGAAATTTGGTGTTCCTGTCTTAAGAGGTGCCCAAATGTATAGCAAAGAGACAAACAAGTAAGTTTCCAAAATATATATTGTGCTCTCTCTATACATATGTAATGCTGGGGTTTTCCACACTGTTGCTATTTTCAACTGGGAATCAGTCACATAACAGCAAAGTCAGGCCACACAATTTAAAGTTTATTTTAAAGATCGGCATTTTCTGCGATAAGGGAAGTGATGCTGGGGGAATATGCCTTGGAAAGTGCAGGATGGTGACACTTGCTTTGGAGCAACATCATCTAACCTCCCCACAAACAAATCAGAGGTCCATTCTTTTCAATGGGTCTACTCTTGGGTAGGATTTAGTTATTAGATAGATAGATAGATAGACAGACAGATGCAGATACAGATATAGATATATTTCATTCTATCAGTGTTCTATTGCATATTGCATATTCAATTTTTTGTAAAGCAGTGGTTTTGTGTGTTGTGCGGATATCTCCTCCCCGCTCCCAAAGGTCTTTAAAAAACAAAAACAAACAAACACTGTCCCTTTAAAAGAAAACAACAAAAAGAATCACCCCATATAAATTATGGCCATAAACTTTTTTCCCCCTGCAGTGCAGCCTAATTAATTCCTGCTCTATACACAAAGGGAAAATGCTGGGTGACAAATGGGTGCAGAGCTTGAAAGCTGCCACGTCGGCAAAACATTTTCTACTTCAATTTATAAGCAATTTTGCAGTAAATCATCCGCCAGAATCCAAGATCCACAGGCAGCAAGGAAGAGCCAGACCATGCTGGGGTGGCTTAGCCAAGATACAAAAGATGTAACATAAACGGTGTTTTTTTGGGGGGGGGTGTAGGAAAACAGGTGCCCCCGTGCCACAGTTCTCAAGAAATATTTTTTTATCTCCATTTAAAACTCCGCAAAGCAAAAGCCTCCCATGATGCAACCTGCATGGGGCTTGTCATGCCCGCAATCCACTGCTCAAGAGGGAAAGGCCACAGCTGAGGATGAAGAGCATCTGCCTTGCATGCAAATGGTCCCAGGTAAAATTCTCGGCACCTCCAGGTAGGACTGGAAAAGACTCCCCCCTGTCTGAAACCCTGGAGAGCTGCTGCCAGACAGTCCCAAGTAGATGGTCCAAGGGTCTGACTTAAGGAATACAGTGGACCCTCGACTTACGAATGTAATCCGTTCCGACGGGAGCATCGGAACTCGAAAAAATCGTAAGTCGAGTCCCCATAGGAATGCATTAGAGAACGCATTCGTAGGTCAAAAAAAGCTTCGTACCTCGAAAAAACCCTATCTAAAGCGGCCGCAGCTTCCGATCAGAAGTCAAAAAAATTCGGAAGCGGCAGCTGCTTTGATCCCTCGTAACTCGAAAAATTCTTACCGGTAAGTCGGGGCATTCGTAAGTCGAGGGATCACTGTATGTCTATATTCTTAAGAGTCAAAAGGGGTACCCCCCAAAAAAATATATACCGTATTTTTCCGTGTATAAGACGCCCCCATATTTTGGGGGACTCCAAATTAAGAAAACACCCCTCAGCACTACCTGTGTATAAGACGAGCCCCACTTTTAAACCTAATCTTTTGGTAAAAAACCCTAGTCTTATACACAGAAAAATACGCTATACAATAGAACCTCTACTTACGACCGCCTCTACGACCGCCCGATCCAAGTTGCGACCACGGCAAACCAGGAAGTAAATACAGTACCAGGTTTGCCGCGATTCGCGCACGTACAGAAGGGGCATCTGCTGTTTGTGCATGCGCAGAAGCGGCTGCCGCCGTCTGCACATGCGCATAAGCACACTGCCACTGAATATGCCTGCGCACAATGGCACTTCTACCAGCGACCCAGATCGACTTACGGACGGACCTCCGGAACTGATTACGTCCGTAAGTAGAGGTTCCACTGTATAGCAAACAAAGGAAGCTGCCTTATACTGTACTGTCTACACTGACTGGCAGCCAGCTCTCCAGGGCTTAAGGCATGAGTATCTCCCATACCTACCTGGTGATGCGGGGAATTGAACCTGTGACCTTCTGCACGCAAAGCAGATGCTCTACCACTGAGCTACGGCCTTCCCCAAAGACCTCACTCACTAGTGACAACTTTTAAGTGCTAACGGACCATCGGCAGGTAAAATGATCCAGACAGAACTCGTACGTCTTGCAAGTCTTGTGCGTGCGCAGAACTGGCGACCAAACAGTGCCCCTCCTCCTCCTCCAAAGTATTCATAAGCACGAGCCTCTGTTACTCAGAAGCCTTCATCAAATTTTGAGGCATTGTTAAACTCAATGAAACCTGTATCAGAGGATCAGGGGGCAAGCGCCCACATTTCCTTAAGTATCTTGAAAATGACCCAGTGCTGAGATTTTTCATGATATGCGTTATTTACTTTTAAATTTGTCTCTTTCATAGAAAGAAAACATTATCCTGCTGTTTCAGCGAAGACAAGACAGCTAAAAATTAGATGTTTAAAAAATCAGTTGAACTGATTAGAAGACGAATGATCTAAGGATAGAATCCCATCCACACTAACTTGGAAGCAAGTGCTATTGAACAAAATGGAAGTTACTTCTGATTAAACTAGGATTGTACTGTATGACCTACATTTGCAGGACTAGAACAATCTTGCATGCCAAAAGCTTCCGAATTTCTAGAATCTGAAATATCATGCATAAGCCAATAACAATTTTTTTTTAAAAAAGAAACTGTTTTAGTTCTAGATATTTGACACTTTTCTAGCTCAAGTTGCAAATAACAGGAGCCGTGCAAAATAAAATGTATGGTTTTCTTTTAACTCGCCGGGGGAGCTTTTTTCTTTCTTTTTTTTTAAGCGTTTTTAATATATATAAAATCCCACCTCTTTACAGAATTTATATATTAAACTCCATGTTCATTGCAGTGTTTTGCTTATGGGAAATATCAAAATGTCAACCATTGTTTCTGTTAAAGGTCTTTAATGATATCGTGGTTTCTGGACTTGTAATGAAAACACGACGCTGGCTGCAGTTTGTAATGCATCTCATTAAATACGTTAATGGCACACGTTTTACTAAAAGGTCAGGTTTAGTATTGGTGGGAGTTTGCCTTTTAAGGCAAAGAGGGGAAAAACAGGAACTTGGTTTAAAGCTATAGCTAACTGTGTGAACTGTAATGTGGATCTGCGAAAACACCAAGGAACCACTTAAAAGTTCATCGCTGATGAATTAGCATCATGTGAGCTGTCACTTAAAACCACATCTGCAGCCTACACTCTGATACCACTTTTAACAGTCATGGCTTCTGCCGAACAATCCTGGGAACTCTAGTTTGCCATGGGTGCTGAGAGCTGCTAGGAGAACCCCAATTCCCAGGCAGGACTGCAATTGCCAGAGTTCACCAGGAAAAAGGGGATTACTTTTACACTACTGTGTGGGGACTGCAGCAATTCCTGGCCAGGTTCAGAAAAGAAACCACATACTGTATTGGCCCGAAAATAAGCCGCACCCAAATATAAGCCGTGCCTATAAAATTCAGGGGGGGAGACAATACCCGAATATAAGCCACTGCCTTTCAATCCCGCAGGCACTCGCACCCGTTCCATTTTACTGTATGTCTGTTTCAGCAACGATATTGTAAAAGCCAATTTTTGTAAGTTTGCCAATTTAAGCCGCACTTCTAACTTTTCACGGTCGGAATTTGGAAAAAAGTGAGGCTTATGTTCAGGCCAATACGGTACTTTGCACCAATCACAGCTGAGAATCCAAACCACGGCTTGAGCTTCCAAACATACAATGGGCAAAATCATGGTTCAGAGTTGCTTGTCTGCTTCTGTTTTCTGTGTGCTCAGCTAAGGATGAGGAGCTTGATGCCCTCCAGACGCTTCTGTGCTCCAGCTGCCATCAGCCCCAGCCAGCACAGCCAAGAGTCAGATGATGGGTCCAGCTGCGTCTGGAGGGTCCCAAACTTCCCCATCCGTGCTCTACACACAGCAGCCTCCCAAATATCACCTGATCCCATATATCTTGGCCCAATCACTGAGGGATTTTTTTTGGGGGGGGGGGTGGAGTGGAGTCTCTGTTGGAGCCACTATGGATGGCTCAGATGCACAGCTCTTAACTATTAGCAGCTGTGCATTCAGTGCTGTAGGCTAAAGCCTATGGAACCCCTTCCCAACTGAGATTAGACAGGCACCCTCCTTTCTGAACATGACTAAGATTATTATTTTTTGTCCCAGCAGGTATTTTAAGGTATGATCACTTTTCGTATTGTTTTAACGTCCCGTTTTCTGTGGATAGTTTCAATTATGAGCACCGGAGCAAGACGGTTTGAGCATATCACACCGATCTTGGTCCGACTGCACTGGCTACCAATTACATTTCCAGGCCCAATTTCGAAGCGCTGGTTTTGACCTACAAAGACTTAAACCGCAATACCTCAAGGACCGCCTCTTTCCATATGAACCAACCTGGACCTTGAGATCATCTTCTGAGGCCCTCCTTAGTGTGCCTCCCCCTCGAGAGGTCCGGAGGGTGGTAACGGGGCCTTCTCTGCAGCGGCTCCCCATTTGTGGAATGCTCTCCCCAGGGAAGTTCGCCAGGCGCCTTCATTATACAGCTTTCGGCGCCAGGCACAAATGTTCCTCTTTAACCAGGCCTTTAGCTGATTTGATTGACATCCTTTGTTTGCCCTTTTAAAATGTAGGGTTTGGGGGGGGGGTTATTGGGTTGTTGTTTTTATTTTGATTATGTATTTTGTGGTTTTATTGATTTTATTCTGTGAACCACCCTGAGACCTCTAGGTATAGGGCGGTATATAAATTCAATGATGATGATGATGATGATGATGATGTTAAGCAACAAATCTTGCAACAAGGGACATTAAAAAAAACCCAGCTGGGTCCACAATTCCGTGGCTGTGCTATACAAACACAGAATCTGATTTGGCAAGTCAAAGAACATCAAGGCTTTTGTTTACTTTTCTAAGAAAATGAAAGAAGGAATAGTTCTAGCCTCCACAAAGTGTCTGAAAGCTTACAGTGCGTTGCCTGGCAAGATCTCAGGGGGAAAGCCCAGAAAGAAGCGACTGAACAGGTTTTCGCCAATGGTTGCATGCGGATGCTTCAGTGCTACGCTCAAATCCCGCCTCCCCAAATAAGGGATGAGAAGCAGGTACCTCTACACATGAGCTAAGTTTAAATAATGAACATGTCCCAAAATTTGTGACTCCAAATTTTGATCCCCGCCCCCTGCTCAAGTACAGAAAATACAAGCACAGAACCAGTCTTGTCTGGGGAAAGGAGAGAGATTCTTACTGTTCTTGAGTGCAGTGGCAAACTCCTGTCCTCCTCTTTTCTTGAACTCCAGGAAGGTATCTGGCTGGGGAAGCTGGTTGGCTGTCAGGAGAACCTTCTGCAGTTTAATTCGCCCTTCCAAGAGCTGATCCCACAGAGCTTTAGTAAAGAGGGCAGCAGGGTAGAGAAGAGAAAGACAAAACAGAGTCATTAAATAGGAACATAGGAAGCTGCCTTATACTGAATCAGACCACTGGTCCACCTATTATTATTATTATTATTATTATTATTATTATTATTATTATGTAGCTCAGTATTGTTTCAAACTGTTAGTACCGATAATCTTGATTTGTTATTTCATAAACTGGCTTGAGTTTTGTTTGGGTGGTTTTGTGTTTTTTTAACAATCAAGCAGTATATATCATAGAATCATAGAATCCTAGAGTTGGAAGAGACCCCAAGGGCCATCCAGTCCAACCCCCTGCCAAGCAGGAAACACCATCAAAGCATTCCTGACAGGTGGCTGCCAAGCCTCTGCTTAAAGACCTCCAAAGAAGGAGACTCCACCACACTCCTTGGCAGCAAATTCCACTGTCCAACAGCTCTTACTGTCAGGAAGTTCTTCCTAATGTTTAGGTGGAATCTTCTTTCTTGTAGTTTGAATCCATTGCTCCGTGTCTGCTTCTCTGGAGCAGCAGAAAACAACCTTTCTCCCTCCTCTATATGACATCCTTTTATATATTTGAACATGGCTATCATATCACCCCTTAACCTTCTCTTCTCCAGGCTAAACATACCCAGCTCCCTAAGCCGTTCCTCATAAGGCATCGTTTCCAGGCCTTTGACCATTTTGGTTGCCCTCCTTTGGACACGTTCCAGCTTGTCAGTATCCTTCTTGAACTGTGGTGCCCAGAACTGGACACAGTATTCCAGGTGACGTCTGACCAGAGCGGAATACAGTGGTACTATTACTTCCCTTGATCTACATGTTATACTCCTATTGATGCAGCCCAGAATTGCATTGGCTTTTTTAGCTGCTGCATCACACTGTTGACTCATGTCGAGTTTGTGGTCTACCAAGACTCCTAGATCCTTTTCACTTGTACTGCTCTCAAGCCAGGTGTCACCCATCCGCCATTTGTGCCTGTCATTTTTTTTGCCCAAGTGTAGTACTTTACATATAAAAATACAAACACGGCTGCTCTCCAAAGTTTCAGACATGGGCTTCTCCCCTCCCTACACAGAGATGCCCGGGATTGAACCAAGGCTCTTCTGCATGCAAAGCAGATGCTCTACCACTCAGATGCAGTCACTCAGGGGTGTTTTGTTTTTGCAGCTATGGCCGTTCAAAGCCCCAAGTATTCCCTCGCCTCCCCCACAACTGCCTGCCAGAGGGATGGCAAACAGTACCTTATTAGCTCCCTAAATATTGAAAGCAATATGCTCAAATTTGGGTAAAATGCAAAAAAGCCTGCTCTTTCTCCTTATTTCTAAGGCACCTTCCAGGCAAAGCCCTCTGAAGGCAGCATACTAAGGTGAGCATGGTAATAATGTACTTCCTTTAACAAACATACGAGTTCTGATTTTATACGAAGTCTCAGCCTGAATACCTTTCAACTAAAGGTGTGCTCCAAGCAAGGATTCATTTAACTAAGATCTGACTTTTTCTTCTGCGTATATTAAGGTCCACAAATAACAACATTTTGGAGGTCCCGAGCCACAAGGTTGTTAGACTGGCCTCAACTAGGGCCAGGGCCTTTTCAGTACTGGCCCCAACTTGGTGGAACACTCTGTCACAAGAGACCAGGGCCCTGCAGGATTTGACATCTTTCCGCAGGGCCTGCAAGACAGAGCTGTTCTGCCTGGCCTTTGGGTTGGACTCAGTCTGATGTTTCCTCCCCTTATGGTTTTGATTATGGGCGATAAAAGAAGCGGCATTTTAAAATTTTAAATTGTATTTTAACCTGTATTTTAATTAATGGTTTTTCTTTCTTTTATACTTTATTGTAATTTTATTGATGTTAGCTGCCCTGAGCCCGGTTTCGGCTGGGAAGGGCGGGGTATAAATAATAATAATAATTATTATTATTATTATTATTATTTGTAAACTCTATCTGCTAACATTTCCCACGTTCATCGGGGGCCACATGGGAGAAGAGGCTGCCCACTGACCTATTTGATTCTTCACGGCTTTTCCTTTAGCAACTTCTTCAGCCACTCGGTCTTTAGAGAACGGCAACACCCCCCCAAGATGTTTACTCTCCCTCACATCCGCCACCATCTCCTCCTCCTCCTCCTCGCTCCCCGCGGCGCTTTCCTCCGATGTCGTTCCACCTTCGCTGCCTTCTTCCATGCTGTCTTCCTCATCTCCGCTGCCTTCTTCATCACTGTCTTCTTCCTCATCTTCCTCCAACATTTCCATCGCACTGCCCATTTCGTCCATCCCCTCTGCAAATTTTGCAAAATCGTCCACAGCCTGGAAAACGAAAGCTTCTTCCTTCAGTTTCCCCAGCGGTTTCCTTTCTTCTAACTCCTCCTGGCTGCTGGCAACACTGCAGGTAGCACCCTCCTCATCCTCATCCTCCTCATCTGTTTCCTCTTCCTCGTTTGAAGTCTGCTCACCTATCAATTACGAAACAAAAAGACAATTGTTAACACTTATCCGTCACGAACTGCACCCAATCCATTAAGGTCAAAGCTAGTGCTTAACTGTGTACATCAGGGGCTGGGAACAATTCCGGCTCCAGGGGCCAGATCTCTATCAAGATCAGTCTTGTGGGGCAAATCTGACAGGTGGGCAGGGCCATGCACCTGTCAATCACCTGGTGTCAGGTGCAAGGTGCTACTAAAATGAAGGGTTTATTTGCATTTGTTTTAGCACCTGCTTTACGCAGAAGGGTCAGGGGAGAAAGGAGGTGGCACTTTAGGGTGCCGAGACTCTGGTGTTGGCGCCGAAACAGGAGGGTGGCACTTCCGGATTCTGCTAGCAACTAGGTGGTCATGTTTTAGGATAGCTCCACACTGTACATACTTTGCACAATAAAAATTGTGGAAAGACAAGACGGACTTGGTCTTTACTCATGAGCAACTGTTAAGGGAATCTGACACTGCCAGAGGCCTTTACTGCTGCCCACAGGGCCCCCTCCCACCGATGAAATTAAGCTTGAAAGAAGCATTCTGTGATAGCTAATGAAATCTGTTGCAGTGCCTGGTGCAGGATGTGTGCGTGTGTTACCCCCCCCCCCAGTTTCTCCTGTTTGCAAATGCACCCACAGACCCCCGCACAAAAAAGTCTGGCTGCCCCTGTTTAAATATCAACTCCCATTTTACAATATGTGTACTTTCAAGATTTTGGCTCAGGCACTGGGGGTGGGGGGGTGGGATGACAAGGAAGTTCATGGAGCTTTCTCCCTCTTCCCCCCCCCCCACTTTGGCAGATTGACGCCTCAAACTTGCACTTTCCTGCAGCAGCTGAACCGATTATCAGACCCATTGATTAGCTGACAGCCTTTCCCATTAAATAATGATGATAATGGGTAAGCATTACAAGGTGATCAAGCACCCTTACGTACATCTTTATTAAGGGGGGGGGCGGAGTGAGGCGTCGTACACAGGGATACAGTCTCCGAGAAATCTATCAATGTTTTGTTTTTGTTTTTTTAAAAAGAGCTGCCAATTTCCCTCTCACTGATCGAACACCAACCTGACAACCTGGGACCTCCATGCAACATGAAAATATTACAATGACGTCTCAGGACAGAAAGACTAGAACGCCACCATTCTAATTCTGCATGCTTTTTCCAACACCAGCCAACTGTCTGATTCAGGATGCTCAGAACCAAGATACCCCACAATACTTAGCATTCAAAGGTATTACTAATTACTAATTACAGTCAACAGAATGGCTGGGGCAGGATCCACAGGGGGGGATGCACTGGGATACCCGATCTCAGTGATCATGGGCAGGAGGAGGAGTTACGCTAAGGCCAGACCATGTCATTACCGAGGAGGCAGGCTTAGTCGTTGTTTGAGGACTATCCCTGCCTCCGGGTCTGGCCCTAACCGGACGGGTACTGGAATCAACAAGGGATACCCACATGACCTGAAAGTGCTGCTGTGTAATGCCAGGTCAATGATGAACAAAACAACTGCCATCCACGACCTGATTGTGGATGGAGGATTTGACCTGGCATGTGTGACAGAGACTTGGTTGGATGAGGCAGATGGGCCAGTCCTTGCCGCTGCTTGTCCACCAGGTTTCTCTTATGCACAGCAACCCAGGCCATCTGGGCGGGGAGGGGGGGTTGCAGTGATTTTTAGGAAGTCATTAGTTTGCACCGGGCGTCCTATTGGAAAGACCGAGTTTTCTGAGTGCATGTTCTGGAAGTTGGGCAATAGGGGCAGTACAGGATTCCTTTTGGTGTACCGACCTCCCCGCTGCACCAAGGATTCCCTGCCCGAGCTGCTTCAGGTCGTGGCGGATGTGCTTCTGGAGACACCTAGCTTGGTTGTCTTAGGAGATTTTAACATCCATGCCGACACGACCTTACAAGGGGCCGCTCGGGACTTCGTGGAAAGCATGGCCCTGAATAAGTCTGGCCCAACTCATAGCCGTGGACATGCCTTAGACTTGGTATTTACCTCTATGGATGTTGGTGATCTGACACTAAGTAAAAGCGAAACAAAAGAAGTGCCATGGTCAGATCACTTCCTGGTGCAACTAGACTTCTCCGCGACCCTTCCCCTCTGCCGGGAGGTGGGACCGATTCGGATGGTCCGCCCCCGCCACTTAATGGATCCAACTGGCTTCCAGAGAGTGGTAGGGGATGTTTTATCCCATGTTGATGGCCTCTCAGCCGATTCCCTGGTGGCCCGCTGGAATGCGGAGTTAACCAGGGCTATTGACTGTCTGGCTCCGAAGCGCCCTCTCCGATTGCATGGAGCCCGGACAGCCCCGTGGTTTTCCCCGGAGCTGAGGGCGATGAAACAGTCGCTGAGACGGCTAGAGCGCCGGTGGCGGAAAACTCATTCTGAATCAGACCGGACACAGGCTAGAGCTCAACTTCGAGCCTACCAAGTGGCGGTAGCGACGGCGAAGAAGACTTTCTTCGCCGCCTCTATTGCATCTGCAGAAAACAGCAGCAGGAGACTTTTTCAGGTGGTTCGCAATTTAGCGGAACCACCTGTTCCATCAGGGCCCAGTACGGGCCACATGCTCTCCTGCAATGATTTTGCAAAGTTTTTTGCAGATAAAGTCGCTCAGATTCGGGAAGAGGTAGACTCCACCGTGGGAGCAGGGCCAGGGCGGGAGAGTGCTAGAGTCCTGTCTAGTCCAGTTGTGTGGGATCAATTCCAATCTGTTACCTCCGAGGATGTGGACAGGCTGCTTGGACGAGTGAAACCAACCACCTGTCTCCTTGATCCTTGTCCATCCTGGCTTATAAAAGCTAGCCAGGAAGGGCTGGGCGATGGGCTTTGCGGGGTGGTGAATGCTTCTCTTTGTGAGGGAGCCTTCCCAGACCCGCTAAAAGAGGCGGTTATTAAACCGCTTCTTAAAAAACCATCTTTGGATGCGGCCAATATGGCCAACTATCGCCCAGTCTCAAATCTTCCATTCTTGGGCAAGGTGATTGAGCGAGTGGTTGCTGAACAACTCCAAGCACGCCTGGAGGATGCGGACCATTTGGATCCCTTCCAATCGGGATTCAGGCCTCATCATGGGACTGAAACTGCCTTGGTCGCGCTGGTCGATGATCTCCGGCGGGCTAGGGACAAAGGTGAGAGCTGTTTCCTAGTTCTGCTGGATCTCTCAGCGGCTTTTGACACCATCGACCATAACATCCTTCTGGACCGTCTAGAGGGTTTGGGAGCTGGGGGCACTGTTATACAGTGGTTCCGCTCCTTCCTCCTGGGCCGTGTTCAGAAGGTGGTGGTGGGGGATGAGTGTTCAGACCCCTGGGCTCTCACTTGTGGGGTACCTCAGGGCTCTGTCCTCTCCCCCATGCTTTTTAACATCTATATGCAGCCGCTGGGAGAGATCATCAGGGGGTTTGGACTGGGTGTTCATCAGTATGCGGATGATACCCAGCTCTACCTCTCTTTCAAATCAGAACCAGTGAAGGCGGTGAAGGTCCTGTGTGAGTGTCTGGAGGCGGTTGGAGGATGGATGGCGGCTAACAGATTGAGGTTGAATCCTGACAAGACAGAAGTGCTGTTTTTGGGGGACAGGGGGCGGGCGGGTGTGGAGGACTCCCTGGTCCTGAATGGGGTAACTGTGCCCCTGAAGGACCAGGTGCGCAGTCTGGGAGTCATTTTGGACTCACAGCTGTCCATGGAGGCGCAGGTTAATTCTGTATCCAGGACAGCTGTCTACCAGCTCCATCTGGTACGCAGGCTGAGACCCTACCTGCCCGCGGACTGTCTTGCCAGAGTGGTGCATGCTCTAGTTATCTCCCACTTGGACTACTGCAATGCGCTCTACGTGGGGCTACCTTTGAAGGTGACCCGGAAACTACAACTAATCCAGAATGCGGCAGCTAGACTGGTGACTGGGAGTGGCCGCCGAGACCACATAACACCGGTCTTGAAAGACCTACACTGGCTCCCAGTACGTTTCCGAGCACAATTCAAAGTGTTGGTGCTGACCTTTAAAGCCCTAAATGGCTTCGGTCCAGTATACCTGAAGGAGCGTCTCCACCCCCATCGGTCAGCCCGGACACTGAGGTCCAGTGCCGAGGGCCTTCTGGCGGTTCCCTCGCTGCGTGAAGCCAAGTTACAGGGAACCAGGCAGAGGGCCTTCTCGGTAGTGGCACCCGCCCTGTGGAACGCCCTCCCTTCAGATGTCAAAGAGAACAACAATTACCAGACCTTTAAAAGACATCTGAAGGCAGCCCTGTTTAGGGAGGCTTTTAATGTTTTGTAGATTATTGTATTTTAATGCTTTGTTGAAAGCCGCCCAGAGTGGCTGGGGAAACCCAGCCAGATGGGCGGGGTATAAATAATAAATTATTATTATTATTATTATTATTATTATTATTATTATTATTATTATTATTATTATAATAATCTACTATACAGTCCTTCATCTGAAAAATCTTAGGGCTGTTCACAGCATAAAAATACAGAATAAAACCACAAAGTGCATAATAAAAATGGGGGGAGGACACCCACAAAATAACCCCCCTTCCCCCATGATCAATAATGAACTTTTAAAAATCCTTTTTTCAAAAGCCCAGAAGCATTGTCATTGGGGATAACAACAACAGAAGTCACCAAAAAGAAATAAATAAATTTGTGCCTATTTGCGACAACAGCCGCCCGTGTGCTACTAGGGCAAAAATGGAAAACAGTTAAGGTACCAAGAAAACAAGAATGGTGTATCAGACAGTTAGAATATGCAGAGCTAACAGGGATGACCACTAGAATAAGAAAATCTTTTTTGCATTGCTTTTCTTCATATTCTGTTGATACAGAATTATATCAGAAACTAGTAAATTAAGCCCGTTAAGATAACGGGCGCTAGATTATATCTGATATGGCAGACTTCTTCTCTCCCCCCCCACCTCGCATCCCCACGTGCAAAAACGCTGCATCCCCCTATCTCCCCCCCTACTTCCCACATTTCCACATAGTTTGCCTCTCTGTCTCTACACCCACTTCTCTCTCACACCCTGCCACCTTTCCTCTCATTCCCTCCTAATTCACACCCCCACACTCTCTCCTGCCCCATACTTCCATTTTCCTTTCTCTTGCTCAATAGCCGCTCACTCCTCTAGCCCTATACCCCTGCTACACTCACCAACCCCTCCTGCCCCATATCCCACTACATTCACCAGCCCCTCCTGCCCCATACTCCCCACATCCGACCCCCTCCTGCCCCATACCCCCAACACCCCACTCATCCTGCCCCATACTCCCACACTCACCAGCCCCTCCTGCCTCATAACGCCCCCACCCCTCCTGCCCCATATCCTCACATGCTCACCAGTGCCTCCTGTCGTTTACTTTCTCACTCAGCAGCCCCTCCTGCCCCATACCCCAACCCCACCCCTCCAGCCCTATATCCTCCCAGACTAACCAGCCTCTCCTGCCCCATACTGTCACTCACCACGCGCTCCTACCCCATACCCCTATCCCCCCCCCTCCTGCCTCGCTCGCTGGTCCTGCCTGCTTGCCTGCGCTGCGTGCTTGAGACGGCGGAGGCGGGTGGCGCGACCGGCCGGCGGGCGAGGAGGGCCGGAGCGCGCGCGTGTGTTTTTGTGTGTGGTGAGGCGGGAAGAGGCGGGAAGAGGGAGGAGGTCGGAGCCGGAGCCGGAGCTAGTGCTTGCCGCCGCGCAAGCACAGAGTTTGGAGCGGCCGGCGAAGAGCTGCTGCTGCTGCTGCTGCTGCAGTGAAGCGTGCGAGCTGGGCACGGACAGCAGGTTGCAGCCGGGAGCTGACGCCTCGCCCGCACTGGGGACTCTGGAGACGGCAATGGCGGTGGTGCAACGACGGCGCCCCCACCCCCGCCAGCCTCTTCCTCCTCGGTGTCCACCGCCTAAGCCTCTGGCTGGCGGCTTTCCTCCAAGGCGGAACCCCTGCGAGGGAGACATCCTTGCGTGGCGGCGGCGCTGGCGCAAATGACAACGCGCGTGCGCCGCCACTGCCTCGCGGACACGCCCCCCTCTCCGCCCGCTCCAATCCCTGCATCCCTGTGGGTCCCGGTCATGCGCAGTAGCGCACTTCCGTGACACACAGAAAGTGGACGCAGGGACACAGCAAGATTATTATATAGGATGCAAATAAATATTGAAAAACAAAAACAAAATAAAATAAAACTTCCCCAAAAAGCATTTAAAAGGGGTAAAGGGACCCCTGACCGTTAGGTCCAGTCGTGTCTGACTCTGGGGTTGCGGCGCTCATCTTGCTTTATTGGCCGAGAGCCAGCGTACAGCTTCCGGGTCATGTGGCCAGCATGACTAAGCCGCTTCTGGCGAACCAGAGCAGCGCACGGAAACGCTGTTTACCTTCCCGCTGGAGCGGTTCCTATTTATCTACTTGCACTTTGACGTGCTTTCGAACTGCTAGGTTGGCAGGAGCAGGGACCGAGCAACGGGAGCTCACCCCGTCGCAGGGATTCGAACCGCTGACCTTCTGATCAGCAAGCCCTAGGCTCTGTGGTTGAACCCACAGCGCCACCTGGGTCCCTTCAAAATATCCAGAGACTGGGTATTTCAGTCTTTGCAAAATATTGGAAAAGACTGTCCTAAACATTAAGACAGCTTGACAAGAAATGGGGAATCCCCCCCACAAAAAAAGGGAATGGTGCAGGGTCTCACCTGACAGTTGATCGTCTCCCCACATCTCTTCCTCCAAAGCTTTGCGGGATACGGCCTTCCCACGGTATCTCTTATCAGCATCCAAAAGGTGGGAGGAGACCCCCTTTCGTATGTGCCCAAGCGAAAGGACATCCTCTTCATCTCCTTCGTCAAACTTGTCGACCACCCTGGCTGCGGTGGCTGCAAAAGGGGGAGAGAAGGTGAAAGAGATTAATTGGGGGGGGGGGTTAGAAGGGGGGAAATTCCACCCCACCCCTCCAGTGGTCCAAGAAGTTTGCCGAAATCATTGGCTGAATGGGGAACACACAGCTTTTCAGATGTGGCCGGAACACTACTTGCAATAGCTCCTCAGCCATCCCAACGATCAGGGATGATGGGAGTTGCAGCCCAGCAACATCTGGAGAGTCAGAGATGGCTTCTGCGCAGAAAGATACGCCACCAACTATTCACAGTGATAGTTAAATTGATATTCCTGTGCAGCAAGGCACGATACGCTGGAATTCTAAATACCAGGAACAAGCAACAATCAGAGCTCACTGCACCATGTCTGGGAGTTCCACCGTTTCAACCACAATGCTGGACTAATAAGACCTCACTCAGATGCAGCCAAGATGATTCCTGCCAGGTGTAGCAGCAGAAACTCTGGTTAGCTTTCACCATCAGTTACCAACACATCCCTAAAGCATGGTTAAGATAGGAGAGGGAACAGCATTGCAGGCCCTGCCCTGTGGAACTCCCTGCCACTAGAAGAGGCACAGCAGAAACCATCCTTGCCTTTTCTCCAGATGTCTTCTGAAAACCATACTGTTTAGGCAGGCCTTCACAATATGAATTTCTCTTTTTAACCAACCAGTTATATTTAGGGATTGATTGTATTATTTTTGTATACAAAAACCTTGGTAATAGTTTATGAAAGCATGGATTACAAATATTCAAATAAATTTGCCCCCAGGAGCGGAGGGAAGGCAAATTCCTAGTCTCTTATTTTACTAAGAGCATCATCATTACACTCTTGGGGGCTGATGCAGACACACGTTTTACGAAGCAGGGCTGTCACCCCATTAAAGAAATGTTACTCAATTAATTGCATGGGTCCTTTATCAACTATTTTAGTCAATCAAAACCTTTCAAGCCTGGCAGTGTAGTGTAATGAATCAACCAACTACAACAAAGCAGTCCTAACTAAGGAGAGATCTTCTTGAGATCAAGTTCTGAATTTCTTTGCCAATTATCACAGAGGGTCCATGATGTGAAACTGAGATACTATCTCAGCAATAAAAACCTTTACATCATGCACCAGTCAGTGGCATTGAATGAACCAGCTGCAAACCAATCGGTTCTATATGGCAACATTGTTAAATTGTTTGTTTTTATTTTATTAAATTTCTACACTGCTCTTCATCAACATGCAAAAACTTTCACCCCCTTGATACGCTCTAGTACAGGAGGCTACCTTAAACTTCTTGCAAGGAGTTCTGGGAGCTGTAGTTTGTTAAGAGAGTTGTTAAGAGACACCGCCTGCTCCCCTCCAGGATCTACAATTCCCAGAGCGGCTTAAACAATCCATCTCTTTTCCCTGTAGTTCTGGGAGGGAAAGAGGGGTCTCAGCTAACAACTCTTCAAACAACATCTCTCTCTTTCTCTCTTTCTTTCTCTCTCTCTCTCTCTCTCACACACACACACATACACACGCGACAATTCTCCTAGTTTGCTATAAAAAAATTAAAATAACATGCACACGTGCCCAAGGAAACTTTCACTGGGTCTCTGAAACCCAAGTACACGCATGCACCCACGCACACGTACGCGTGTCTAGAGATACTTGCGCGCACGCACACACACGTGTCCAGGGGTATTTCCACTCGCTTGGTGAAAGCCACCCAGCGACACGCACGCACGCACACACACACGTGTCCAGGGGGCCTTTCCACCCGCTTGGTGAAACCCACCCAGCGACACGCACACACACACACGTGTCCAGGGGGCCTTTCCTCCCGCTTGGTGAAACCCACCCAGCGACACGCACACACACACACACACACACACACAGTGTCCAGGGGGCCTTTCCACTCGCTTGGTGAAACCCACCCAGCGACGCGCACACACACACACACACACACACACACACACACACACACGTGTCCAGGGGGCCTTTCCACCACCGTGTCCAACCCACGTGCCCACACACAAGCACCGTCCCCTGCTTCCTGCCCCGCTTCTCGGAGAGAGACGTCGCGGCTGCTTCCCCCCGACCCCCTCACCGTCCTCGGGGTCGTCCTCGGGGTCGTGCAAGGCGCGGGGCAGCGGGTTGAGCAGCCGCTCCAGCTCCTCTGCTAAGGGCGCCGCCATCTTGAGCCCGGGAAGAGGAGGCGGAGGCGGCGAAGGGCCGCCCAGAGGAAAGGCCCGAGAAGGGGAGGGACGCATCCAGGCATAGACATTAAATGCGCATCGCATGCAGACCCTCCGCTCAAATTCCCAGGCCGCTTTTCATTATGGCCAGAGCGCCGCTGCAGCTGCCAACCCTCGTTTTATTTCTTTTTGCTGCGTGGTTTTGCATTTAGGCTGCCAGACCTTGCGATGAATCTTTAAGAGGGTTCAAGGGTTGGTTTGGTGTGTTTTTTTTTTACAATCAAGCAGTGTATAAATTGTGTTGTTTAATTTCGGTGAATGTTTCTTAACGAGACGCTTTTATCAACTTATTTATCAGATTACAGGTAGGTAGCCGTGTTGGTCTGCCATAGTCAAAACAAAGTAAAAAATAAAAAAAATAAAATCCTTCCAGTAGCACCTTAAGAGACCAACTAAGCTTGTTCTTGGTTTTCGTATCTGAAGAAGTGTGCATGCACATGAAAGCTCATACCAAGAACAAACTTAGTTGGTCTCTAAGGTGCTACTGGAAGGAATTTTTTTATTTTTTACTTTGTTTTTATTTATCAGATGTCAAAGAAATAAACAACTATATCTGACTTTCTGAAGGCAGCCCTGTTTAGGGAAGCTTTTAATATTTGATTAATTATTGTATTTTAATATTTTGTTGGAAGCCGCCCAGAGTGGCTGGAGAAACCCAGCCAGATGGGCTGGGTATAAATAATAAATTTATATTTTATTATTATTATTATTATGGTATGTTTTTAGTTAATTATGTATTTTTTTCATGTTCCGGGCTGCCTTCAGGGTGATTTTCTATGCCAAGGGAGCATGCTGATTAAAAGTGAGGGTGATGATATTCACAACAAATATATTTTAAAGCACTATGTAGGGTTGCCATATCTCAAAAAGTAAAAACCAGGACACCCCAAAAGTTGTTGATATTATTTCGGAAAACACTGAAAACACACACACACAAAAACAAAAAACACAACATGCTTTTTGTTTGTTTGTTTGTTCGTTTGTTTGTTTACTTGTCGAAGATCCAGGACAAACCGTGGCCTTCTGAAAATTCCCTCCAGACATCACTTCCGCCTTTGAAATCCTGGTAATATCCGGGAAGGAATATCCGGCGTAAGGCAGTGCTCTAGCATTAGGGCACCACTTTGAAACAGGCATGGCTTCCCCCAAATAAATTTGGGAGCCATAGTTCTGGGTGCTGAGAGATGTTAGGAGGCACAAACACACCCCTTGCCTCTTGCAGAACTACAGTTCTCCAGGTTCCCTGGGAAGAGCAATGGATTGTTAAACCACTCTGGGTCTTGTAGTTTTGGGAGGGGAACAGGGGAACACTTGTGGCACCTTGAAGACTTAACACATTGTTATAGGAATATTAAGGTTATATATATAAAAGATTAAATTTTCATAACTATATATAAACCACATGTTTGAAACCCCACGGATTAGGCCCAGAACAGTTTCGCTGAAAGGTCAAAGTGGGAAATCTCCCCATTGTCTCTTTCCTCAGAAATCCTGTCCTCACAAATCCGGTCTTAAGGGCACACTCAAGATATGGACAGGGTGTGGGCCTGTGACCTAGATTCAGGAATTAGTGGTTATAATAACAAAAGAATGGCCAGACTGCCCAGGAAAGGCAATCAGATAATACATTATCATATGAAGTGGCAGTCAGGAGGTAAACAACACACTCAGATTTCTGCTGGAGACCACCTTTTTCTATGATGTAGCTGTGATGTATCTGAGGGATGGTCCTGGGTTACACCCCTTTTTGTGATGTATGTATGATGTATAGGGGGTGGTCTTGAGCAGGGGGGGAATTTCAAAGTCTATATAGGGGCTGGCACACCATTGTTCTGTGTTCTCCTCATCGTACCTGCTACGTGGCGGGGAACCTCTGTTGCAACAGATTCAATAAACGGGAAGCTCCGCCTTGCTTTTGATAACTCCGGTGTGGTCTCTGTCTGTGGCACGAAGGGAAAAGCTCTAAAATTCCAGCTCTTCCCAGGGAGAAAATTCCGGACTCCCCCTTGGGAAAACCGGACCCAACTTTCAGCCTTTTCATGTAAAATTTTGCTTATAACAACATTTATTATGACGACTCCTTGCTTTTGTGAGAACACAGGCCAATATGTCTACCCTTGTGGAACCTGTGCATGTTCACTTTTACGGCTGAGGGGATGGATTTCAGTCTAAGCCGCCTCGATCTTCATGCTGCGCTCTAATAATGTGTTACGTTTCAAATGTCCAAAGCACTTCGCGTAACTGAAATCCTTACGATGATAAGCAAGTGTCATTTCCGTACATTTCACAGAAGGGGAAACTGAGGCCAAAGAAAAGAGTGTATGGCCCGAGCCCAGCTACTGAGTTCTTGATTCATAGCTTGGTCTCTTAGCAGCTGCATCGCACCAGTAGTGTAAAAGCCCTACAACAAACAAGCTGGCTTCCTGGGTATCTCAACATATTATTTGGGGGGGGGGGCTATCAAGAGTCCCCTGTTGGCAGCCTTAAAAGAGTTAACAAATAGGTAGCCCCAAATCCCACGCAGGTCTGCTGATAAGAGAGCTTCTTGCTTAAGCTGAAACAAAATAACAAATAAATAAAATTCCTTCCAGTAGCACCTTAGAGACCAACTAAGTTTGTTCTTGGTATGAGCTTTCGTGTGCATGCACACTTAAGCTGCTTTGCCTTTTAAATGATTGGATAGGAGAGAAGATCTCTTTTGCCTGGAGAGCCACTGTCAGGCTGTCAGGCTCAGGGATGGGGAGCCTTTCTCTGCCCAATGGTGGGTGAGGTGAGAGGGTGTCCTACCAAAGGTAGAGGTTCTTTTGAAAGATACCAGGACAAGGAAACGGCACAGGTGGAAGGTGAGCCACAGAACCTTTATTACAAACATCAAACAATACAACATACATACCCGATGCCCATAGTACTCAAGCCCTGCGTCCATTACATTCCTTCTTGGTTCTCCTCCTCTCTCCCACTCCACCTCCAGCCCCCTCCCTGCTCGCTTTTTATAGAGAGCCTGCCTCTAAGTGGCAACACCTGTGGCTGACAAGCTCTCTCCTTAAAGCAACATTCACACAGGAGCTAAGTTTGGGGCGCGGCTCAAGTATGGGGAAGACTCCAGGACATGCCACTATCTCCTCGCAAATGTCTTCCGCGTAGTTTTCCCCTACACTCCACCCCTTGGCATGTTCAGAGTCTTTCCCCATGCCTTAATTAGCTGGGATCACTGCGCTCCATTCCTGCTGTCTTCGGTGGGGACCGGTTGTTTGTGCTGATCCAGAGTTCGGCGCTCAAGACAGGCTTGTGTATGTTCTTGTGGGACATTTAGCAGACTAGTTATCCTGAATGAAAGAAACAAAATTAATACCAACCCAATAAACATCAAGGGCAAGGCACCAATGGGGAGCTGAAAAACATTTCCTCGGAACATGCCCCATCCAGGTGGCGCCCAAAAATATACTGTTGCCCTTCAAATTTCTTGAAAATAAGCTTTGTCATCCCCTGCGCTTTAATTTAGCAAAATCCAAACAAATTGGAGTGCTGGTTCGAGACAGCAGCACCCAATAGGTGGCCCCCGGGCCCCTACCAATGATTTCTCCTGGTTGGTTGGGCCGGTTGGGATACACTACCCACACCTTTTGTCCTGCTATGAAGTCTGAATCCACTGGTTCAAACCCTCTGTTGCCTCTGCTTGTCATCTGGTCTGGACCGGCTACTTCCTGGATAGTTGGCCTTTTTATCTTTTCACAGATTAGTTGAGCTATCCGCTGTCCTGTGGGAAGAATCACATCTTGCACGCCAACATTGTGCAGTAATACTTTTATCTCACTTTGGTAACCAGTATCCACCACCCCTCCTAATATCTGGACACCTTTCAGGGCTAGTTCAAACCGTGGTGCAATTCGCCCGTACGTACCAGAAGGCACTATGATCCCTATGCCTAAGGGTACGGTTACCTGCCCTCCGGCTGGTACCACTACTTCCTCAGGCGTGAGGAGATCTGCCCCCGCACTATCAGGCATTGCCCGGAGAGGTAGCTTACCGTACGGTTGAACCTTCCATACCTTGAGGTGGGTTACCGGTAAGAATGCTCCTCGTGAGATCATCCGCTGCAAAGGTGTTTGTCCAGCACACAGAGGACGATTATTCAACTCAAATTCAGCTTGCTCAAATACCTTCCCCCACCCCTTCAACGTGTGGGTGGGGGTTAGCTGCTTAATTTTTTCCTTGAGGAGGCCATTGAGGCGTTCTATAAGGCCTGCCGCTTGGGGGTGATGTGGGATATGGTAGACCCAATGAATACCCCACTCGTTGGCCCAATCCCTCACCTCTCCCCCAGCAAAATGAGAACCTTGATCACTTTGGATCTGCAAAGGAGCCCCAAATCGTCTAATCAGCATTTCTAAACCTTTTAGGGTGCTCTGCTGAGTTGCTCTATTGCATGGGTAAGTCAAAAGATATCCTGCATAGGTATCTACCATAGTCAAGACATATTGCCACCTCCCACTCTGAGGTAAGGGTCCTATATAGTCTATTTGCCAGATCTGCCCTGGACCATTTCCCCGGTACAGCTTTCCCATCGGAGTTTTCACCAGAGGTAATTGTTTTACATGAGAGCAAACCTGACAGTTAGCTACTGCAGTGGCAACTGTATCCACTGAACAAGGGATACCTCTACTGAGTGCCCATTCTCGTGTAGCCTTGGCACCTAAGTGCCCAGATCTCTCATGAGCCCATCTAGCCAGGATCAATAGCTCTTCTTCCTCTAGCTCCTGATCAGGTTTAGCTGCCCTTATTTTGGCCAGCTGATCTGCTGCTTGATTATACAAGGCCTCGGGCGTCCCAGATACATGGCTATCCACATGACCAACATGTACTTGTAGTTGCGGTAGCAACTGATCTAGCTGCTTCCAAAGCTCTTGGCCCCATAAAGGCCTACTATGGATGCAGAAGCCATCCTTTTTCCATTTTGGCAACCACACAGTTAAGCCTTTATACACAGCCCAGGAATCAGTATACACATATACTGCTTCTGCTTTTTGTTCTGCAGCATGCTCAACTACCATTAATACTGCCATCAATTCAGCATATTGGCTGGATTTACCTTTCCCTGAACGGGCTAAAGTAATTTGTCTCTTTGGATTTATGGCAGCGGCACGCCATACTCTCTCATTTCCTTGATATCTGGCTGACCCATCTGTGAACCAGGTCTCCTGATGAGCAACTTGCTCGTATGGAGGTGCTTCCATTGCTGGGGATTTACCCAGTTCGATAACAGAATTCTCTTGCACCTCTTCTCCTGTAGGCGTCAGTGCCAGCACCTGCTCCTGTAGTGCACTGACCCCCTGGGGCCCTGTCCTTGCTCTATCAGCAATGTACCACTTCCACTTAACGATTGAGGACTGCTGAGCTCGCCCTGCTCTCGGGCTCGCAGATTCATCCTGAACCCATGCCATGATTGGAATAGCAGGTCTTAACACCACTGGGTCTTGCCCGGTTAAGCGCTCAGTGTCTACCAATGCCCAGTAACAGGCAAGAAGCTGTTTTTCAAATGGAGTGTATGACGCAGTGGGCAGTTTCCTTGACCAGAACCCTAGAGGAATCCGCTTCCCTCTCTGGTTTCTTTGCCATAAACTCCAGACAGCAATTTCCTTATCTGTTGACACCTGTAATTCAAAAGGTTGCCCTTTTTCATAGGGTCCCAATGGCATGGCAGTTGCTACTGCAGCCTTGGCTTCCGCCAACGCTTTCCCTTGCAGCTCTCCCCATTCAAATTGGGCCTTTTTCCTTGTTACATTGTAAATTGGCCTCAATATCTGTGCCAAATGGGGAATATGCTGCCTCCAAAAACCCATCAATCCCACCAGCCGTCGAGCCTCCTCTTTAGAGCGTGGAGCTTGCAAAGTGGTAATTACATTGAGGGTTTTCTCAGGAATATGCCGCACAGGTCCTGCCCAGATCACCCCCAGGAATTGCACCTGTTGCGCTGGCCCCTGAATCTTTTTGGGATTAATTTCCCAACCTCGGGCTTTCATGTGGTCACTCACAGTGGCTAGGCCCTGCTGAACCTCCTCTTCAGTAGGTCCTGATATCATGACGTCATCAATGTAATGGGCCATAAACAATGTAGGATTTAGTACAACCTCCCTTAGGTCCCTAGCCACCACTCCATGGCATAGGGTGGGGCTATGCACATACCCTTGTGGCAGAACCTGGAAGGTGTACTGCCTGCCCTCCCAGGTGAATGCAAACTGATCCTGGGATTCGGGGGCAATTGCTATTGAGAAGAAAGCATTAGCCAGGTCAATTACTGCATGCCATGTGCCAGCATTTTTCTCTATTTGCTCCAATAAGGTTACTATGTCTGGCACAGCTACCGCTAGCGGTGGGGCATGCTTATTCAGCTGTCGATAGTCAACTGTCATTCTCCACGTGCTATCCGGCTTTTTCAGTGGCCATACTGGAGAATTGAAAGGGGAAACCGCTGGTCTTAAAACTCCCACTTCCAGTAACCCCTGAACTGTTTGTGATATTTCCTTATGCCCTCCCGGCAGCCGATATTGCTTTACATACACCACCTTGCAGGGCGGCGGTATTTTTACCGGAGTCCACTTTGCTTTTCCCACTGTTATGGCCCGAACCCCAAAAGAGAACCGACCCCCTGGGGTTTGAAACTCTTTCCCTTTTAACAAATCCATTCCAATGATATATTCAGGTACATGAGAGACTAGCACAGCTGCCTGAAAGGGTCTAGACTTTCCCAAAGCCAGGCATACTTTCACCTGTGTAGTACGCTCTTCCCCATCTCCATAGGCATTGATATATACTGTAGGCCCCTTATGCTTATCAGGGTTGCCATGTATGAGGGTTACCTCTGCCCCGGTATCCATGAGGGCCATTACATGCTGCACATTTGTTCGGGACCAATATATAGTCAGGGGTATATGGGGGCGCTGATCTCCGGGGATGGCTGCCTTTATTAGCCTTACCTCCGGAGTCTTGCCACCCCCCTAATCCATAGGTTGAGGTATCTCCCACCCCTGGGCCCCCTTCCAAGAGGGATAGAATGCCTCTTCTGGTGGGGCAGTTGGGACAGTTGGAGTGGCTCCCCTTACTCGGGGATGGCAATCTGCCTCCCCATGCCTGCCCGCACACTCCTGCTTCCACATCTTATACATTTCAGCTGTTGCAATACCATCAATATCCGCTTTAGGCACTCCTGCCTTGAGAAGCTCTGCAAACATTTGCCTCCGTGTTATCTTATCAGCCGGCTTCTTGGCTTGCCTAGACTTGCCTTGCTGAGACTTCTCCCCCTCCGTGGCTACACGTGCCCGGGGTTTGGTAACATTCTCGCTGTGGACCTCCCCTAATTGACTTAATAGCAAAACTACCTCCCCCACTGCTGTCCCCTGTGCCGGCCCAAGCAATGCTAGCAAGGGACCTCGCATGTGGGGAGGGGCACCCTTCATTACACGTGCCCTCATTCCTGCAGTAAAACCCTGAACATCAGGCCCTGCAAACCCCTGCACATAGAGCCCAGTCTGCATGGCCATCCCCCGCAACTGCTCTATCGCTTCATCAATGGTGCGCCATGGGGGCATCTGTTCCTCCCAGTCCATGGCAGCGGGGTATCTCGTCCGGACTGCATGCGCAATCCAGTCAAATAAAGATGCAGTGGCACCGGGATTAGGGGTACGGAGGTACTGGTTAATCACTGTATCCCTGGTCAATGTGCCCAGTTTAACTAGTTCACCTGCAGCAAGGTAAAGACTGCTAGCTCCTTGGTCCCACAGCCTCACCAACCATTGGCTTAATCTTTCCCCTGGATTCTGCCTATTATTTTTTGCCACATCAGCTAACTCCTGCTGGGTGTAATCCCTAACAGTCCTTGTGGCCTGAGCAGCCTGTGGGTTACCAGGTGGCCCTTTGCTCTTATTAGTAACCAACGGCCGTGCCGCAGCTACCCATGCACCTCCATCCTCCTCCTCACCCTCAGTCCACTCACATTCGTCATCCTCATCTGAATCCCAGATATCTCCTTCCCAAGTCTCAGGGTTCCAATCCCTGGAGGCAACTAAAGCCCTCACTTTATGTGGGCTGGGGATAGTCCCCTTCCTTGCCTGCTGGCGATGTTTCAATTTAGCAAACCGAACAGCCATGGTAGTGGCCCGCCCTTCTGCTACATCTCTCCTTTCTCTAGCACTTTCCAGCGCTTCCCTCAGAAGAGTCTGCTGCCCCTTTAAAACAGCCATCTCCTCTGTCTGCTGGCGTATCCTCCCTTGAGTATCCTCCAGCTGTTCCCAAACTCTACGGAGTGCAGTAAGCAGGACCCATCCAAAGCCCGTCACCGCCTTCTGCCCCCCCATCTCTACTTCTGCCAGCTGCAGGCACTTGAGTACAGCATCAGGTGTAGGACCTCCAAACTCTTCCAGCTCGGAGTCCCAAGCAACCGGTGGCGTCAGCCGGTTCAACATTTGAGCCACTGGCCCCCAGACACTGGTGCTGGGCCAACCAGGAACATAGCTCTCGCCAGTAGTTGGCTCAGTGGTTCCCCACTTCCACCAAAACATTGTCCTGGTATCCTGCCGACTACGCCAAATTGTCCTACCAAAGGTAGAGGTTCTTTTGAAAGATACCAGGACAAGGAAACGGCACAGGTGGAAGGTGAGCCACAGAACCTTTATTACAAACATCAAACAATACAACATACATACCCGATGCCCATAGTACTCAAGCCCTGCGTCCATTACATTCCTTCTTGGTTCTCCTCCTCTCTCCCACTCCACCTCCAGCCCCCTCCCTGCTCGCTTTTTATAGAGAGCCTGCCTCTAAGTGGCAACACCTGTGGCTGACAAGCTCTCTCCTTAAAGCAACATTCACACAGGAGCTAAGTTTGGGGCGCGGCTCAAGTATGGGGAAGACTCCAGGACATGCCACTATCTCCTCGCAAATGTCTTCCGCGTAGTTTTCCCCTACAGAGGGGAAAAGTGGATCGGGCAGTTGGCAACCTTCCCAGCATGCAAATTCCAGAAGTTTCTCCAGTCTCCATGACCACAAGAAAATGCAATTTAATTGGGCTGGGTTTTTGTTCAGGGGTTTTTGTTAGGGAGGGACTGCTGCTGTTATTTATCTATATTAAAAATATTATATATTAAAAATATTATTTATATAT
Source organism: Darevskia nairensis (assembly GCA_034642065.1). Lineage (NCBI taxonomy): Eukaryota > Metazoa > Chordata > Lepidosauria > Squamata > Lacertidae > Darevskia > Darevskia nairensis. The sequence continues at coordinate 64,026 of JAWWNI010000446.1, forward strand.
ATTAAAAATTCATCTTTATTTTGGATCATATTAAGATTTATGTGGAAGTTGTTCCATCAGGTTGTGTACTTTTTGATGTTTTATTCATTGCTTGCCTATTTTTGTTACGTATATAATTATGCATTATTATTTTTTACATGTTGTAAACCGCCTTGAGCATGGACCCAATTACGGAAAGGCAGCATACAAATAAAATGATGTATACTGTATGTATATAATTTGCAATATAAGTTTTATCTGATGAATGGGACTGTAGTCCGTGAAGGCTTATGCCATCATAGGTTTGTTGGTTCTTAAGGTTACAAAAGGCTCTGTTGTCCTCGCTAACACTAATACCCGTCTGCAGAAGTCATCTGTGGCAGTATATTTTAGGGTGGCTGTAGTCCTGAATCTACTCACCTGGTAAGAGTAAGTCTATTTGAATTAAGTGGGATTAACATCTGGGTAGGCATGTCTCACATTGAATTATTAGGTGATTAAAAGACAAACAGAAAGGTAATATTGAGTGTGTGTGTGTTTTGCAGGTTCAGGAAATGGCACTAGGCGTGGAAAAGATATGCTTGTGTTTTATTTCATAAAATTTATACACTGCTTGATTGTAAAAATCCTCGAAGCGATTGTGCTGTTTCCAACATATAAATCTAATATTGTAAATTACTTTTAAGCTGTGGCTAAGTGAAATTTCCCACATGTTAAATCAGCAGTGGGGAACCACTGCCCCCTGGTCTAATTAGCCCTCCCAGGCCTCCCCCTTTGATGTGCAAGGCTGTTCAACCAAGCCATGCACACCTGTGCTACCGGTACACCTGATTTCAGGTGCAGGACAGGTCAAGAGAGGCACCAGGCTTTGCAGGAGCTGATAATCAACTGATGACCAGCACTTTCAAAGTGCTGTGCCTTTGCCTGTGTGGTTTGATTTCAAGCCATGCAAGCAAAGGAAGATGGGTCACCTGATGTCGTTGTGATGTCAGGTGATTGACAAGTGAATAGCCCTGCCTATCTGTAAAAGTTGTCCTCTTAAGAAATGGGAACAGTTCAGGATCCAACTAACGTGCAGGATACATTCCCCCATCACCACCGCATTAAATATTTCACAAATTCGGGGACAAAGCATTCCTTCACGAATCAATATGATTTATTGATTTGCATTCCTTTCCCCATACAGATCATGGATGGAATTAGAAAGGTTTGGTTCCCTCAGTGGGTGCTTATAGTGCCATTTACACTTCATAGCACTCACTGGCCAGGCCAAGGAGTGCATCAACTGGAAAGGTTTTTATTCCATCCATAAAATGTTTGATTATTTCTTTTTGGAAACAATCATGCACGCACAGGTCCTGAGCCCAATTTGTCCCCCAACTTGTGATTCTCCATTTGCATATTTGACTGGCACCTAGGTTTCAAAATGTAAGACCATACTATATCATGAATTTTAATAAAAAGAGAAGAGGTGTTCAAAAGCAAAATCCTGTGCATGCCAAGAGCTCAGTGTGGCTTACTCCCTGGTAAGTGTAGTTACAACTGCTGCCCACCCACGTCATATCAAACAACAAACATACACAGAATGTACTGGGAATTCAATATATGAATACTTATGGAAGCATTCAGCCATATCAGAAAACATCCCAATATATCGACTCATGTATTTCTAACCCCCCATAATGCCAGATTAATGCTTTTCTTCCCAATATAGAAAAGCACTAAATATATAATGGAAAGCCTGCATGGGTGTGTGCATATTTTGAAAGAATAATTGTGTTGGCTTGTACCAGCAACCTCACTTTCAAAATTGACAATTCTGTGTCTCCTGAAAGACTAAGGCTGCACTTTACCTGGGAGGAAGCCCCACTGCACCTTACTTCTGAGTAGACTTGCATAGGATTGTGCTGTAAGGTTGCTATTCTGTGCTCACTTGCACAGGAGTAAGCCCCACTGAATGAAGAGAGGTTTACTTCTGGAGTAAACACACATAGGATTGTGCTAGAATTCAGGGGAAGGTCATAAGCTTCATAATATCTGAGGGAGTAACACACACACCCCAACACAAAAGTAATGCTTTCCTTCCCAATATAGGGAAACAGCAATAGCCTTTGAAGTGACACGGCAAACATGGAAGGGAAAGTGAAACTGGTAAAAGATGCTGAGTTGCCAAATTATGTCCAGGGGGGAAAAGATAGCAGATTAAGGGCATTTAAGAGTTGTGGGGAACCCCTCAGGACAGGTGGTACAACCCCAGGCCATGCCTCTGGCCATTCCTCCTCAAATCCTTTCACCTGAATGAAATGCTTCATTAAACATTGACTATGCCTCTTGCTCCCCTCAATGAGGGATGGAGAGATAGTGTGTAAAAGTGTATGTCTTTCACATGGCTGGAATGTACAAAGGCAAGGGTTGCCTCTGCTGTTCCACTCACTCGCCTCTGGCCCCATCCAGCACTGACATGGCGTGAGTCCCTCAAATGTTTGCCAGTGAGAGGCGGCAGCCAGGGACGTAGGGGCAGGTCGCCCCAGGTTCCATCATGGAGGGGGTGACAAATTATCAAGGAACAATTACTGCCCTACTAGGGTGGTTCATAAAAACCTTTTTTTTTTAATGCCTGCTCCAAAGGTCTTATCTTACTACACTAGGGATTATATAGCTATATATGAAATTTCATGCATATCAGTTAATATCTTGACCCTCCTCCACGAAAATAGCTGTTTACTTGGCTGTTTTCCTATGTCGTGAAGGCTGAAATTTCAATTCAGTGGAGCACTTACTGTTCCCAACCCTAACCCTGCGGAAAGCCATCTCATTAGACTTTAATTTGATTTTGACATGTTTTTAGGAGGTAATTTAATTATTGTTTGATTTTATATCAATGTTATGTATCTGATGTTAGCCGCCCTGAACCCAACTTCGGCCGGGGAGGGCGGGATATAAATAAAAGTTTATTTTTACTTATTATTATTCCTTTGTAAGAAAATATGAAATAAGGTAAAACCATTTTTGCAGGCAAAAAAAAAAAAAAAAAAAAATCAATGGGGGGGGTGAAAAGAAATTTTCCGCACCGGGTACCACTTGACCTTCCTACGCCTCTGGCGGCAGCCCTCAGGCTTGCAAAGGTTCCTCACCCCTGCATTTAGAACATGATGCCACCCAGGGCCAGCCCAAGACATTTTCGCACCTGAGGCGAACCAGAACATGGCATCCCTACCCAGCCTGAAAATAAAGGTTGTGTGAAGATGCTGCATGAATAGGCAGGGCTCGTCTAAGACACTGCACTGCCTGGGGCAGAGGACAAGATGGCGCCCTCCCCGTTCCATGTACAGAAGCTGGCTGGAGCTGTCGTTGAATCTTTACTTCAACCTGGCGACAGGATGACATCCTCCAGCCTGTGGTTTATATAGGTCTGATCTCCAACACAGGGGAATGGCCCTGGGTTCAAGAGGAACGGAGGGTGCCTGTCGCTTCTGCCTGAGGAGACTACTTCCCCCAAATAATTATGGGAGCTGTATTTTGTTAGGGGTGCTGAGAGTTGTTAGAAGGCCTCTGCTCCCCTCACAGGACTGTAATTCACAGAGCGGTTCATAATGATAGGTTACATTTTAGTGACTAAGTTTTAATTTTTATACATTTTTAATTGTTGCTATATCTGTATTGTCCCTATCGTGTTTTATTATTTTTTTGATACTGTATGTGGGTTGGTACTGGTCTGTGACCGTAATAATAAATTTGGAAATTTGGAGCGGTTCGTCAATCTCTCTTCCTCAGGAAGTCTGGGAATTGTAGCTCTGAGAGGGGAATAGGGGCCTCCTAACAACTCACAGCAACCTTAGCAAGCAACAGCTCCCATAATCCTTTGGAGGGAAGCCATTACTGCTTAAAGTGGTGCGACAGGGTTTTAAAAGCACGACGTGAATGTGGGTTGAAAAGTGTAACACATGAGGGAGGCAAACACTTCTTATGAAGCACAGTGGTGGGCCTTGGAGTCTCAAATTTCTGTGGCGCCCTGCGTGATGCCAAAATTCAGTTCCACCCCCCCACCTCTCGCTTTCCACCAAGGCTCTGCGCCCAGTGCAACTGAACCAGTTGCGTTCCCCTAAATCTGCCTCTGTGAAACGTATGCACCAATAGTAAAGAGACAAACACATGCCAGCCTGACTCCACCATGAGACCACTTGAGAATCCACTGCAACCCTCAAGAGTAGGCCAAGCCACAGGGAATATAATAGTGGCTCGGTCTTGTGGTTAAACCATGACAATAAAAATTCATCTTCTTTCAAGGTTAGCTTAGTTGTGTTGCACACGCAGCTCTGTCCTCCAATGGAGGGGAATTGGAGTAATGGCTGGAACAGGGGGCACTGCCACCTGAAGCGGTTGACTCAGCCTAATGGTAGAGCCGTACTTCAATCCTACATGTATTTGGGGCAGAGTGAGCTTCATTCAAATGTGTGTGTATGTTCTTCAAATCCACACTACTGTAACTATCTGCTGTAAGAAGGTCCCATGCTACCAGAAATATTCAAGAAATATACCAGAAATTCTCCAAGATGCTTCTTCAAATCGCTGAGGAGAAAGCTCCAAAAGCACTTCAAACTTAATTTTAACATGAAATCCAACCTGAGAAATGTTGCCAGCATTATCAAAACTCGTAGCGCTTTCCTCAAAATGACTCACAAACGTAATCAGAGGAGAAACCACCAGATTCTCATTGAATTAACGCAGAATCCAATGACAAGCTATGGATGAGTGGAAAACATCCTCAGATTTCAATATTCTTATAAAAAGCGGTTCCGCTATTCCTCAGAATCCCAAAGAAGAAAAAATTATGAGGAAATAATTGCCTGAGGAAGAACCCACACAATTAAAATTTTGCTTTTGGCAATATTTAAAAGAGATCAGAATCCTCTTTCTTGACCAGCTCTCTCCCCCAATGTCACAACTCTTTTAAAGCACTGAATGAAACACATGTTATCTAAACATCAGATTTTCTAATTTTATTAAAAATTCACAAATTTTTTAATCCAACTTTCCCCCCCTTTCATACAGTGAATGGTCTAATATGCACTGGAGGTCACACAAGCTTAGGTTTATTTGAACAATAAAAGACATGAGAAATTTAATATATAAAGGAAAAAAAGTAGCAGCTGCTGACTGCATATTTGACCATAAAATTTAAATATTTTGGACTTTTTTTTTCTTTTAAAGACACAAAAATAAAACCTGTGTGGGTCTATATAAGTCATATTAACAATTCCATTAATGTTGAACAGGACTAAACATTAGCAAAGATGTTAAATTTCCCCCCCTCTTAACCTTGTAACACTTTGTTTAAAATGTTTTGCGTTTTCCCCCCCGGCTGTGGGTACAGCACCCCCAAAGAGTATTTTGTGCTATAGAATTGTTTTATTTGGCAACTGTTTGATTTTATAAGTTTTTATTCTTTGCCTGATGTAAACGCCACCTTTACAAACTAGCACAGTGAAACACAAGCCCTGTAATGTCTTATAACAACTACAGAAAAAAAAGGAAAAAGAAAGAAAAATGAACTATTTTGGTTGATTGCTCAAAATACTTTGCTTTTGAACAAGAGGTTCTAAAACAGGATTTTTTTTTTTAAGTAAAACATTGCGCTCCTGAATTTAACATTCGACGTAAACAGTTGACTGCTTTTTTTTCTAGTTTCATAGAGTCTTTTTATTTTTTTATTTTTTGTTTGTTTAGCTTTTATTTTTCTGAAGGTAGAATACTTTGTCGTTCGTTTCTTTTCAAGTCAGTTTTTTTTTTTTTTTTTTACTTAGAAGTCTAGCAGAAGACTTCTGGGTTTTGAGGATTATTGGTGTGTGTCGCTCAGAGAAGGTAGAAGAGTTGATTTGGAGGGCTTATATTTAAATATTTGCTATTTTGGCCAATAAAAATAAAATAAACATAAAAGCACCACCCTCCCAAAAAATAACAGCAAAATAACAACAAAATTAACTACATTTCATTTGCCAAACCTGACATTTCTGAAGCTTTAAAAGTCTATTGTTGTGGCTCATGTTGAATGTTCGGAGGCAAAATTAAACAAATCAATAATACCAAAAGAATCACCATTTTTAAAAATGCTAGAATTCCTTGAAGCTTTTTCTTTCTTGTTCTTGTTGACCTTGCCTTTATTCAATATTGGTTTCTTTTCCAATGAGAAAAGTCTCTGAGAATCTTGTTTTCCCCCCCTACAGTTATAGTCTAGTGAATGCGGGCACTCACTATTCGCCATCCCATAATATATGGCAGTATTGAAACAAATCCACTTCGCCAGTGTCTTTTTTTTCCTTCTTCACTTGGTACAAAAAGAGATTACTTTCTTCATAATTTCCCCCCCTTGTCTTTTCTTTTCTCCCGTTGAGTCTGTATCATGAAGATTGTCCTCCAGTTTATACCAAAATCTCCCTGGGCTTCGATCTGAAATGAATAATTCAGTTAATTCCCAAAGTTCAAAAAAAAAAAAAAAAAGGCAAAAACCCCAACAAATATATCTATATATCTATACGTCTTAGGGCAAGAAAAAAAAAATGAAGTCATTTCTATACACCTCGATGTAAGCAAGGGTGGGTGTCGATTGGCCACTTACTTCTCAGCCCCCAGTCTTGGTATTTAAAGCTACCATACAGCAGCCTCGTTCATTTCGGGCGGATGTGATAAGTGGCTGCCGTAGTTAGCACCGCCGTTGACAGATATCGAGGAAAACGGAGGACTCGGCCCAAAAACTTCCGCCGACATGGAGTGCAAGGAGCCAGGTAGGTTGGGTTCTGGGCTCGGAGAGTCCCCAGGTGGGTGTGACATGATATCTGTGAAACGCTGAGCTTCGCTGGAAGGGTGGTGTCCAGGTAAGGGGTGGTCCATCCCCCCGAGAGGCGTTCCTGACGACCCGGACGATGGCACGAAAGGGAGATCCACCGGCGTCTGGGCTTGAGAGGAAGGCGGTCCTTGGGGGAAGAAATCGTAGTTGCTCCCAGGTCCGTAGTATTCGCTCTGGTAATCTGGCAGGTGGAGAAAAGATAAAAAGTTAACATACATGCCATGGATATTTCTTTCTTTGCTGCATCAGGTTTTTTTTTTTTAATGTTTTGCTGTGTTTTTTGTCTTTTGCTGGAAGCTGCCCAGAGTGGCTGGGGAAACCCAGCCAGGTGGGCGGGGTATAAAGAACAAAAATTATTATTATTTTAGATCATAAAGACAACAGCTATCAATACTGCATAACCAAATCTGATTAGTTATGTAGCAGGATGTCACCCTTTTCACTATGTGGTTCGTGGTGGGCTGAACTTCCCCATGTCTCGATTAGAGAAGGGGAAATATAGGAAAAGCCAGCCAGATCAGGCCAATGGCCCATCTAGTGCGGCATCCTGTTCTCACAGGGGCCAGTCAGGTGTTCCAATGGGAAGCCTGCAAGCAGGAGCAGAATTTGGTAATATGGCGCCCTGTGCTACCCTCCTGTAAAGGTAAAGGGACCCCTGACCATTAGGTCCAGTCGTGTCCGACTCTGGGGTTGCGGCGCTCATCTCGCTTTATTGGCTGAGAGCCGGTGTACAGCTTCCGGGTCATGTGGCCAGCATGACTAAGCTGCTTCTGGCGAATCAGAGCAGCACATGGAAATGTTGTTTACCTTCCCGCTGGAGTGGTACCTATTTATCTACTTGCATTTTGACGTGCTTTCGAACTGCTAGGTTGGCAGGAGCAGGGACCAAGCAACGGGAGCTCACTCCGTCATGGGGATTCGAACCGCCGACCTTCTGATCGGCAAGCCCTAGGCTCTGTGGTTTAACCCATAGCGCCACCCACGTCCCTCCTGTAGTTTCCAGCAATTGGTAATCGGAAGCATATCGCCTAGCCTTGGCTTCTTTTGCACCTTGACCTGGTGCCATTTTCTGCTTCACCACAGTTAGCAAAATGATTTGGGAAGGCCCTGATGAGGCCCCCAGCCACCACCTCAACAGTGGTGCAACTTGGGTTGGACCTCAGAGCTGAAGTCTGGACCACCACAGCCCAGGCTCTGATCCCCCAAATAACCTCCCCCCCCCCAAGAAAGTGGCAAATTACAGTGACAAACATGCTCTGCATCAGCATCTGTGCCACCAGTGACAGCTCTAGGCCCGATGCTGATGATTGCAACTTTATTTCTCCTTACTTAAAAAAAACTCATTATGGGGGGGGGGGGCAAGGACCAGGCACATACACAGTTGCAAATGCTTGTCATAAACAACCCCACCTTTTCCCCTAGTTGCATCTTAAAACCTGTTTGCACGTTCTCAACTTTAAATTAAAATGTAATGAATGCAAATTCTGCAATAAATTAAAACCACACTCTGCTATAAGATGCCAAGTTGAATCAATTTTGCTAAATTGTTATAATTTTCACACTTTGATCCGATTATGCTGATAAGGGGAAGAGGGGGCACAGGAACTTCTGTGGTTTCTGATTTCACCCAGTGCTGCCAACATAACTTTAAATAACATTTTTTTCAACAATAAGAGAACCTTGATTTTGTTTTTAAGAATGAGAGAACGCCAAGATTCTTATAAAGATGAACTCTTCAGCCAAGATCACTTTGGGGGACTTTCCCTGTGTTTCCGTGGAACCAGTATTAATACGGTGGTGTGCAAACGTAACCATTATCTCCTCAAAAGTACATCTTCTTGGATTCAGTGGGGCTTACTCCCAGGAAAGTGGGTTTTTAAGATTACAGTCTTTGTTTGCAAGGAGGTTAGACTACATTGACTATTTAATGAGCATTGATTCTGGCTTGTCTCCAGGTAGGCTAGATGGTGCTGCATCAAAGCCAGTGCCATCCTACACCTTCCCTGTCACTTTCCTTATTGCAAAAAGGTCTGATATTTTAGGTAAGGTAAAGGTAAAGGGACCCCTGACCATTAGGTCCAGTCGTGTCCGACTCTTGGGTTGCGGCGCTCATCTCGCTTTATTGGCAGAGAGCCGGCGTACAGCTTCCAGGTCATGTGGCCAGCATGACTAAGCCGCTTCTGGCGAACCAGAGCAGCGCACGGAAACGCTGTTTAACTTCCCGCCGGAGCGGTACCTATTTATCTACTTGCACTTTGATGTGCTTTCGAACTGCTAGGTTGGCAGGAGTAGGGACCGAGCAACGGGAGCTCACCCCGTCGCAGGGATTCAAACCGCCGACCTTCTGATCAGCAAGCCCTAGGCTCAGTGGTTTAACCCACAGTGCCACCTGGGTCCCTTGATATTTTAGGAGAGTGGGTTTATTACACAATATTTCCCAATCAGCTATAATTGTGCAACCTACCACTGAACAACAGTGTCATCCTGTCCCCCCGCAATAAAACATGCTAGCTCCATCAGACAGTCACTTTGGGGCAGTCATTCCATGGACTGCCTCAGTGGGAGTTATGGAAAGCAGTGCTCATTCCATCAGCTTTGCTGAAAGACCAGCTCTGTCACACACCTCTTACCCCTGAACTGTGTCAGCTAGTCATTATAAGAATAAGTATTTAATAATTGGTGTCTGAGTTTTATTTTTTCCTCCTTCTCCCCCTTCCCTTGTGGGTCATTTTCCACCTCCCCCAATTTTAAGCCTGCAGGCATGGACTGTCTTGTTTTAACTGATTGCATTTAAGCCACTCTGGGAGCCTTCTTGGCTGAAGAGTGGTCTACAGATTCTATAAATGAATGAATCTGAATCCCTCCTGAAAATAGCAACCATGTGGAATCACCCTCAGGCCCCACTGTAAGATCATTATATCCCTTACACCAGGGCTAGCTGACATGACACCCTCCTCTCACCTTAAAAATGGGTTAGGGCTTGCCAGTCATCCCAGTGCCTTTGATCTAATTGGCCCAGAACTCAAGGAAGGCAGGATCAGGTTTGCTTCTTTCTGACTGATTCGGAAGAACAGTGCCAACACATATTGTTTATCTCTGTGAGTGCCCCCCCTATGCTAGGGTTCCAATCTGCACCAGGCCCCCGCAAACTGGCAACTGAAGGGGACTCCCACTCACCCCTTGCATTTCAGGACAGAACTATGCAGTTACCGTAATTTCATGCTTAGTTTGGTTCTGAGTTTTGGGGTGCTTTTAATGTTTGATATTCTGTTCTGTTCTGTTGGAAGCTTCCCAGAGTGTCTGGGGTCAGATGGGCAGGGTATAAAAACACTCTTCTTCTCCTTCTTGCATTAGGCTTGACCCTATGAAGCTGCATGAAGAGATTCATTCCAGATTCTAAAAGCAAGGCTCTTTCTGGATTCAGCTTCACAGGGGACCTCTGCAGAAAGAGCTGTAGCTCAGTGACAGAGGATCTGCTTTGCATAAAGGAAATCCCAGGCTCATCTCCAGGTAGAGCTGGGAAAGGATCCTGCCTGGAACCTGGGGAATCACTAACAAGTCAATGTAGATAACACTGAGCTTGGTGGATCAATGGTCTGACTCAGCGTGAAGCTGCTCCTTCTCTTGTGAGGGAGGCAGCTCAGCCTCTTTACCATTTAGGATGATCCTCTTAAGCTTCTGCTTATAGGAGGCCAGGAAGCATGATTTGGCTAAAACGTGGGGGGGGGGGGCTAGGGATTTCATAAAGCCTTTATACCCCCTCCCCATGACTTGAGCACTGGTTCTGGTACACTCAAGGGAGATTACAGGCACCTGCTGAATTTTCAGTTACCCTAAAAACAAACCCTAAAACTAAAAGGTGCACCTTTTAGTTGGAGATAAAGGGAAAGGATGCAGTGCCAAATTATTCACTAAGAAGAAGTTTTCTAGCTAGTGGGCTGGAATTTGGTTCCCACCCAAAAATTTTTTTTTAAATTTAAATATTATAAATATTATCTACAATGAAACAGCCTAATGCCAAGTTTATTTCCTGACGGTTTTGCAGTGTCCCCTCCCCGTAAACTGTATGGCTCCAGGCCTGTCAAGAGGTGTAAAATCAAGATTCTCGGACTGGCTTGTGTGTGTAGATGCAGCTATGGAGACGTGTGAACACGCCCAGGAACCACCCCCCGGCGCTTACCCACCTCCGTAAAAGGAGAAGGGCCCGTTGGGGATGAGCTCTCCCGGCTCCAGACGGTCTACCAGCGGCCTCATGCGGCGGGGGCTGCGGAAAAACGCGTGCCGTCGGGCCCCCAGCGCGCTCAGTTGCTTCATGCGCCTTTCTTTGGAGCGCCGGTTCTGGAACCAAACCTGCCAGGGAGAAGGAGGAAGAGAAGCCGGAGTTGAGTGGCTGCCTGGGATACCCAGGCGGGGACAAGGGCCCGGGGATCAACGCTAGAGCGCTACTGGGAAAAAGAAGCCAAGCAGGATCGCCACCGCGGTGCGCCTAGGGCGCACGGAGAGATGCCATTTGGAGAGCTTTTGGAACACTCGCCCAGGGCATTCGCCAAAGCGCCACGCAGACCGGCAGGCAGGCAGGCAGGGGGTGGGGATGGGGGACGCTAGGCTGACCATTCAGAGACGCCAAAATACAACCTAAGAACACACACACGAAGGTATACCAAACCAGGGAAGCCGGATTCTCAAAGCAGCTAAACGGAGGAAGCAGTGCTGGATTAACACATATACCAGGGTTGACAAGCGGGCCGGGAAGGGAACCGGATTAGACGCCAGGATTGTTAAAGAATTGCCTCTTTCGGTTGTATCCAGCGTCCGTTTCATTCAGAGCAAACCCATTGAATTTAATTGCTACGACTCACTTAGGCTCGTTAATTTCAGTGGGTCTCCTCGGAGTACAATTTAGCTGAAGACAACCACACGTCATTCACCCAATCCGCAATTTGTTAGTGAAATGGTGTGCAGAGATCTGGAGTTGAAACTGGCTCGATTCTTATTCGCTCATACGTGTATCTAATTATAATTTTACTGAAGGTAAATCTCGCGCGCGCGCGCGCACGAGAGAGAGAGAGAGAGAGAGAGAGAGAGAGAGAGAGAGAATTTTACTGGAGGTAAAATTATCGGGCTTCAAGGCTGCCCATTCAGATATCCTCTGGCTCAGAAGAAAGAACAGCGCAAATCCGGATTCGGGGAGCGCCGCGGTTTACACACCACCGAAAAGAATCCGCTCTCCACCCCTTGCCTGGCTCAGCATACGCAAATGCAGATACTCCCTTTCGCTAACAAGCACACACTCACAAAGACATAGTCCAGATACCAGCCTCCCTGCTTGCGCGCATTTTGCAGAAAAACACACACACCAGGTCCCCACGTTCACAGAAGGGTGGAATGAGTGGCAGGTCTTGCATATAGGGACAGAACTCGTGTGCACACACAGCTGTGCACACACTATCCATTTAAAGAACCCCGGCACAGTGTTGTTTACCCCTCCCAGAGCTACAATTCCCAGCACCCTTAACAAACGACAGCTCCCAAGATTCATGTGCGCGTTTGAAATGTACCGTACACCAGTGCAAGACACAACCCCAGTATTCATTGATTCATCGATCAATCAGGCAATTAAAACATTGATAAACCACTTAAAAAATTTAAATACCTTAAGTGGCGTACACGATTAAAGCGGTAAATGAGATCATTGAAACAAAAATACAATATAATACATGTAAAACAGTGGTATAAAAGCATATTTAAAAAACAATAAAGGGAATTAATACAGAAAAAAGCAGGGCCAGTAAAAGCCTGGTATGTCTTTACAAGAGGTCTGAAGCATGTGATAGATAAATACACACAAGCCAGTTTTTTAATATAGAAAATATAAAGTTACATAAATGTAGTGTTGGCGTTATTATTATTATTATTATTAAGCTAAAGTGGGGCTAAATAATTTGAAATCTATTTCCATATTATCAATTACTTACTGCACAATCCTGTGCGTCCTTACTCAGAAGTAAAGGCAGAGCCACACCCTACATTTAAAGCATATACTGGGAACTGCAGTTTCCCCCTAGCAGCACTACAACTCCCAGCACGCTTTGCAAACTACAGTTCCCAGCATTCTTTGGGGGGGATCATGTCCTTTGCGGATCTGCACTAAGTCACAATGTTTTACATGAGGGGCCAATTCCTCATTAAAAGTGAAATTGTCATCATGACAGCTCACAAGTACGTCCTATTTAATTCAGTGGGGCTTAGTCCCAGGTAAGCAGAATTAAAGTTGCAGCCTCATTTTCTTATTTCTTTGTGGATGTTTTATTCGTTTTCTTGCATTTATTTCCCACCTTTCTTCCACCAGGTGTCCTGTTTATTTTATTTTGTTTATGCCATGTATATACCGCTTAATCGCCAACGCTTCTTTGCAGTGTACATCAAGATTACCAAAAGCACACACAGACACAGTGGAAAATAATAAGTCAAAATGAACCATAAAACCAGAAACCTTCCTTACAATGCCTGCTGAAATAGAAAGGCATCTTTGTCCAGCAGTACCTGAAGTTAAAAGGAGGAGGAGATGGGGGGGGGGGCTCTGTCTGATCTCAACCCTGAGAGTACCAGGACCAGGGCTGGATTTCGGTTTGATGAGGCTCTAAGGGTAAGCTACTGAAGGTAATGGGGCCCTTTATATGTCCAGCTGTCCTTTGTCGACAACAAATTGTTGCTGTGTTTTTGTGTTGAATATATGCTATATGGTAATTTATGGACCTAATAGGTATCTAAAGTCATTTGCACCAGGGGCAGAGGAAGCCTCCTTGCTACCCGGGGTGGCGACCGGAGGCACCCCTGGGGGCGGGGCATGGTGACGTTGCGTCGTGATGTCACGACGCGCCGTCACTGCGGCTCCACCCTGGCAGCGGGGGGGGGGAGCCTGCTTGCCTTGGCTTTTCTCTTTTTTAAAGGGCTTTTTTCCCCCGCTGCTGGGCGGAGCCGCCCGCAGGGGCGAGGGGAGGGGCGGGCTAGCGAGGATGGGGTGTCACCCTTGTGACAAGCGTAACACCCCTCCTCCTCGCTGGCTGCCCCGGCAGCTCCGCCCCGGCAGTGGGGAGAAAAGCCCTTTAATAAAATAAAAAAAAGGAAAGTAGGCGCCGGCAAGCAGGCAAGCCAGCCACCGCGCACCGAGCAATGCTTTCGGCGGCGCCAATCGCGGGGGGCGGTGCCCCCACCCCAGGGCGCTGCCAGGGGCGGCCCGCCCCCCCTGCTCCCCCTCGCTACGCCCCTGATTTGCACATAACAAATAGGAGCCTGCACAACACAAAACACTGTTGCTGTATGTAGGTTTTATTTTACTTTATTTTTATATTATATTTTGAAAATGTACATCCAGTTTCTTTTCCCCTTCATTTTTTTGGGGGGGCCCCCAAGAGAGTGGGGCCCTAAGCTATAGCTTGTTTAGCTTATACGTAAATCCGGCACTGACCAGGACCCATTGGTGACTGGAGTCCACCGGAACTGCTGTGGGTGGAGTCAGAGTCACTGAAAGGCGGAGCCAACTTAGTCGAGAATAGATTCACCCTTTTCACTTCTCTGTTGAGTTCTACAAGGGCAACACCGAGTTGGAGGAGGAGGAATCTCACTGCCAATGCCAAATCCTGGGCTGGTTGCAAGAAAGAAAGCAGGCAGGTGGGGAGGCTGGCTGAGCTTGGTGGGGCATGGCCCCATTCGCCCATTAATGGACTAGCCTGCACTGCAGCTGACCCACATTTAGAGGCAGTAATGTTTCTGAACATCACTTGCTGGAGGCCACAGGAGAGGACAGTGCTGTTGTGCTTCCTTGTTGACCATGGGCATCTATCTGGCTGGCCACTGAGAGAAAAGGATATTGGACTAGGTGGGCCATTGGCCTGATCCAGCAGGCCATTCTTACATTTGGGACTTGTTTGGCTCCGGCAGAGTGGTGACCAAATATGCTTTCAGCCTTCACTTTATTTAATTCCAGATTGCAGATTAACACTCCCTGTGTGAATATCTCCTCTCCGCCTCTCCTCCCCTTGAGCATACATCTGGGGTAGCCAACATGCAGCCCTGTTGGACTCCAACTCCCATCAGCCACCAGCCAGCATATTTGCGGGGTGGCCTACACAAGCCGAAGTGGACAGTACCATTTCAGGCTGCAGGGAGAGGCGCCAGTTCACATTAGCCAGAGAGGTTGTGGTAGCCCAGGTCATTCCCTGATGGGCTAGTTTTCTACTTGCAGGTTATGTTCAATATTGGACAAAGCATTAAAAATATGCCCCCCTCCTAGTCTGCAGCCTGAAGTAGCTGGAAGTTGTAGTACAGCAACATCTGGAGGGCCAAAAGTGTCCCACACCTGGAGCAAATTGCAAAATGTATAAACTAATGCCCATTAAATTGCAATCTATATATTAGTGTCAGGAGCTGTACAAACACATCGTCTGTATCTAAATACGTTTATAATCTGAGTGGGGAAAACTAGGCAAACAGTGTTTGCGGTGGGCAGAGATTTGGAAACAGCATTAAGGAGGAGGGATAATAACCATCTTACAGCCCCATCCCACCATCCGTTTAGATTTTGCTGTCTATTGGTGATGTGTTTTCCCTGCTGTTTTATTGGGTTTATTTTATAGATTACTGTATGGCTTTTATTGCAATGCATTCTTCTTCTCCCTCTCCCCCAGATTTTATGCCATCCTTTTACGCTTTTAAATTTTGTGAGTCCTTCTGAGTCAAGGGACTAATAAAATGAATTAACAACAACACTAATAATAAGAGTCTGTTCTCCAGGCAGCTCTGAGGGGTGTGTGGTATGTCTCTCTTCTCCCTCCCCCCCTCCATTTTATCCCTACAACAACCCTGTGAGGTAGGTTAGGTAGAGAGATGTGGACTGATCTAAGGTCACCCATGGCTGAGACGGGAGTTGAACCTGGGCCTAACCAGGACATGGATAAGCCATGCAAATACACACAGACTTGCTTGCAAACATTACAGTACAGCCCCAGAACATTGTCCATGCAGAGAAAATGGGCATATGCACATCTAAGTATGCATATATAGACTAGGCGCAGTGATGGCTAACCTTGACACCCCAGATGTTTTGGAACTACAACTCCCATCATCCCTAGCTAATAGGATCAGTGGTCAGGGATGATGGGAGTTGTAGTCCCAAAACATCTGGTGTGTCAAGGTTAGCCATCACTGGAATAGGGGAAGCCACTGCCATGCTCTCGGATTGTTGTCAGACTACAACTCCCATCGGTTTTCTACACTGGCTGGCAGCAGGTCCTCGGGCCTCCAAGTATTTCCAAGGCCCCCCCCTCACCCCCATGGATGGCGGGGACTGAAATCAGGAACTTCTGCGTGCAAAGTAGATGGATGGTCTAACAACTGAGCTAAGGGCCTTTCATCTCCTTTTTAAGCTCCCCCCAGAACTGAAGGGGCAAAGGTAGGAGGAGCAAAGGCTGCCTTCTCTCCTCCGCTATTTCTCTCTGTTTATTGATAGGCTTTCAGCTCACTTGAGCGCCCTCTCGCAACCGCACTTCTGCTACAAACAGGGGCGTACCCAGGATCAAAACTAGGGGGGGGTGGCAAGCCATGGTCGTTCAGGTTTGCTTTGAACTAGGGGGGGTGGCAAGCCATGGTCGTTCAGGTTTGCTTTGAATGGACGCTGATCATTTTTGCTTCTAGGGCTGCCTTCTGGGGGGGGGCAGCTGCCCCCCTCTGCCCCCCTGGGTACGCCCATGGCTACAAACACGCGCACCCTGCGGGGAACTTGGGAACTTGTTTCCCGGGACTCCCTCTCGGATATGTACATCCTAGCAAGCAGGAGAGTCAAGGCAGCGTCCCCCTCCCCACCTTTAACCCCGTCCCCTGCCCTCTATCAACCAGAGGTGCGCCTCTCTCTCTCTCTCCCTCCCTCTCTCCCTCCAATCCATTCTTGCATAAGACACAGCTCAACATTAAGCAGCCCCGTAGCTCTTATTCGCCAGCCTTGAACGCTGATCCGATAAGCTCAAGAATTAACAAAAGGCGTTTTGGAGCGGAATCCTTAATAAAGCTAGTCTCTCTCTCTCTCTCTCTCTCTCTCTCTCTCTCTCTCTCTCTCTCTCTCTCTCTCTCACACACACACACACACACACACACACACACACACACACACACCGCCCGTGAGCCCACTCTGCATACTGCACGCCCTTGCTCACCGGCAAGACAGCCCCGATCCACCGCCACCCCTTCCTAAATCCCCAGAAAGAGCGCTTCTGTTTGTTCAAGGAAGTCGTGACTTCAACAGAGAAGAGCGCTTACTTCCAAGGAGGCAGGTTGAGGGCTTGCGTGTCTCGTGGAGAAGCTCCAGCTCAGGTCCACAGGGCTGAATTTCCACCTGGTTAGACCGTACGCTCGCCCCCCCCCCCCCATGGTGTATATGGGCTCTGAGCCCGTAAATATTAAGGATGGGCCCTTAGCTTAATGGGATGCACTCCCGAAGAAGTATATGAGAGATTGTGATTGTGATTGTGTGTGTGTGTGTGTGTGTGTGTAAGCAAATAGCTTAAATTTATTTTAATCTTGCCTTTTTAGAGTGCTGTCACCTGCCTTGGGCCCCTGTGGTGAAGGGGCGAGTAAGAAATCCAAACAACAACAACAACAACAACAACAACAACAGGCTATTCGGTATTCAAAGTATAGACGTATATAGTCTAATGCAATCTGCAAGCAATAAACTGCGAATAATTTTTTTCCTTTAGCTCCATTTTACAAGTAACACCCTCTTATGGCTCTGTTGTTGTTGTTGTTGTTGTTGCCGCTGCGATACATTTCTTATTCGTCTTTCACCACGACGTCTCAGGGCGGCTTACAATTTAAAAATAGGGTATTAAAAACAGTCAAAACACATTATGATTACATACAATAATACACACATACCCAAATATATAGAAGATATAATGAGCAGATATAAATGTATGATATCATATAGAGAGTTGTATGTATTATGCAGAGAGAGAACGAGAGAGAAGTTAATTAGTCTTAGCGGTGGCTATTCTCCACCGGATTGTGCTGAATATCTAATATCCTCATCTATATACTGTAAGTATTGCATTTTAAACCTAGTTTATAATATCGCGCACCTGCACTTGGAAGATATAACTCTTCTCTCTAGGCTTTCGGGTTTTTCTTTTGAGGTGTGACTGGAGCCTTCCGACCTCAGCCTTCTCCTTAGCGCCCCGCTTTTCTATTCGGAAACCTGGGCGCGAGGGGATGGAAGGCAACGGAAAGGAGCGCAACGGAGCCCCGAAGGCAGAGCGGGAGAGGCGGAGGAGGAGGAGGAGGAGAGCGCGCAGAGTCTTTTTCCAGAGTGACCAAGCTCGTCCTCCTTCTCTCACTCGCGCGCAGCCACCTCTAGCTTCGGTCTAATGCTCTTTCTCTGAATTAATCCCCTGCCACTCCCTCGTAAAAACGAAACGAAACAAAACAAAAACCGCGCTTCTTTTCGTTGACCAAATCCTCCACTAAGCCGCGCGCCGACGGACTGTCCCCCCGCGCGCCTAGCCGAGACTGAGACCCGGGGCTGCTGCCTTTCAAGGGAAAAGAAAAGGAAAAAGAAAAGAGCACACACGCACACACACACACACACACACACACACACACACACACAAAACAACCCTAACGCGAAGTGTTTCCAAGTGAAGCGCGCGCTTCGGTTTGGGGGTTTGCAAAAGGAATCTCAGTCCGGATTTTCAGTGACTCTCTCTCGCCGGAGTAACGGACGCGCTTACATCTGCAATCCGGTTCACATGAAATGCGAAGCCTGAAACCGATTTCGACGCCTCCGTGTTAACGTGCGTGTGTTGGGGAGGAAAGGGGACCACTTTATTTCAACGCGCGTGGACTCGGGGCCTTATTCAGAAAGAAACCTCCTTCCTTTCTGAGGTCGACCGTCCTAAGCAGAAAACCCATCTCGAAATAGCCGAGA
This sequence comes from Darevskia nairensis, assembly GCA_034642065.1. Classification (NCBI taxonomy): domain Eukaryota; kingdom Metazoa; phylum Chordata; class Lepidosauria; order Squamata; family Lacertidae; genus Darevskia; species Darevskia nairensis. The sequence goes on from JAWWNI010000446.1 coordinate 82,826, forward strand.
CCCGTCAGGTCGTTAAGGCCACGTTTTGCTCTCCGAGCAGTCCGAGTTCATGCATGTTCATTCGGACGTAAAACCCAACGAGACTTTCTCCGGAATCGGTATGTACAGAGCTGTGCGCCCGCCCGCCTTGGCCGAGAGCCATAATCAGATTTGACACCTCCAGAATATATACTGCTCTCGCTCGCTCGCTTTTTTCCCCCTTCTATAATCCCCAGAGCAGGTTAATTACAATTTCTGGATTCAAGAGAGAGAGAGAGAGAGAGAGAGAGATGACTGCAGGGCCTATCAGCTTTCAAATATCCAAATCCAAGCTACCCTTTTATTACGATGCAAAACGCAATGCTTTATTTGCAATGCAAAACGCCTCCCTGCCTATTATTGTTGCTGTTATTAAAATTTGTATACCGCCCTTCATCCGTAGATCTCAGGGCGGTTCACAGTTTTCTCTTATTCAGCACGCTACGGCGCAAAAGAGGCGCAAGGCGATCCTTGGAAAGGCGATCCCAGAAAAAAATAACAACCCCCCCCTACTAACGTACACAAGAACTGGAAATCCAGCTGATTTACTTCCCTGAAATATTATCCCCAATAAGATACTTCGGATTGAGCAGGGTTTAACCCCAATTCCCAGCCAATCCTCGGTCGTTAAGCGATTTAGAACCACACTAGAGAGCAAGGAAGGAAAGAGCCCACAAATTATGGTACGGAGGAGTTAATTCCAAATAAATCCATCTTGATTTGGAGGTGGGATCTTCTTCCGGGGAAGTAGATTCCCTTGAAATCAGCGGGGTACTTAGATCAAGGCAGCCCCTCGCGAATTAAACTGGGGTTTGCAGGCCAGTGGCGCAAGGAACGAAGCGCAAGATTTGAAGAAGCCCCGCTTGGTTCAGCCGAGGGCAGATTTTAAAGCTAGCGCTGCTTCGGTTGAGGAGGAAACCCAATCCCATGCCCAGGATCGCCCTGCGCATTTCCTCTCCAGTGCGTAAAGACGCAGACCGATCTTATCTGCGCCAAGACTGGGAGAGCGAAGAAGGAATTGCAGCCTCTATCAGCCGGACCCAACCGAACTGTTTTTAGATACAGGTCAGCTTTAGGAAGGCGGTACCTGTGTGTTATGTACACAACAACACACATCCTGTACGAAATGGGGCGGCCGGGTCAAAAAGCGGAGGGGGACCCGGCTCGCGCACCTTTAATCATCGGACAGAAGAGGGCTTTTCAGCCGGCGTCGCTTACAAGGCGGCAGCGGGGGCTCCTGTACCTTTAATTGCTGTGCAGAAGAGGCGATTTCAGGAGACAGTCGCTCTTCTATGCTACTAGTATTAAAGGCGCAGGAGCCCCCCCCCCCAGCCCACCCACTTTGCATTTGGCCAGCGTCCCATTAAGGATTTCTCATAACGTCACATTGTCAATGCATCCAAAGTTAATCCTGGCTCAGGGGGTTGATCCACTGAACTCCATAGACACAACTCTTATAGGTCCTTTAATTTCAATGGGTTTACTCTTGACTTAAAACCTGGCTGGATTCCATCCAATGCTTTTCAGGAACCCTTTCTCAAAGTAGGGTTTTGTTTTTCCCCTTGCATTTTAAATTATATTTCATATAGACCTGCTTTTCGAATCCCACACCCCCAATTAGGAAAAAACCCCCACAAAGATAAATAAATAAATAAAACAGATAACCCTCCTCTTTTTTTCTTTTTTTTTTAAATCTATTTGCATTCTCTGCGTCTTGCACAAACCACACGCGATTCTGCCCGGTGTTTTTGTGTGAAACATCTCCTTCCACATTATTGCACGTTATCATGCATTCTCCCCCCTCCCTTTACTAAACCAGCAACGTGTGTAGCAATCTTGCACACACAAACACGAAATCTATCACTTGCAGCCCATCGCACCTCAAACGATGGAAACGGATAGATTTTTTTTAATTGTAAAGAGATCAAGCCAGACTTTGCAAGATGCTTTAGTAGTAGAAGCAATAAAATAAACTACAATAAAATTATAGATGATCTCTCTCTCTCTCTCTCTCTCTCTCACACACACACACACACACAATCACACTCCAATGATTTTCAAGGCAGGATAATTTTATTCTCCTTGATTCGGTTTGAACGCGATCCCATTCCGGATCAGTTGGTGCTCAGGCAGCAGGTCAAATAGCAAGCTGCCTTCAGTATAAGTCAGGCCACTGGCTCATCTAGCTCAATACTGCCTGCACTGACTGGCGGCAGCCTTCCAGAATCTCAGGACTGCCTAGAGATGAGAGGCATTGAACATGGGAGCTTTTGCGCGCAGAGCAGACAGACGCTTTACCACTGAGCTCCCTTCCTCTAAAAAGAAAGCAAGGTTCAAGTCCTCAGTGTTTTGAATTACGGGCTGCATATAAAGCTGCTCATCTAGGTCAGGGTTGTCTACACTGACTGGCAGCGGCTCAAGATTCCCAGCTCTACCTGAGAGGCGGGGGGTTGAACTCGTGCGCAGACCATCGGCCCCTCCAGGTCGTGACTGGATTAAGAGACAACAGGCCCGAATGATTCACATAATGAAGGAGCCGCCCAATCCACATCTGGATCTGCAGCCGAGTTAAGCCGGAAATGCCCTCAAACCAATGCGGAGCTGGACCAGCAGTGGAAATGGGATCCTCTCGGGGCAGGGAACTGCGTCTCTCGCTTTTTTTTTCTTTTTTTTTTTCTTTCTGTGAAAGTTCCACAGAGCCTAATAATCCAATTAACAGTGTAAACCTAGACATGTTTACTCAGAAGCAAGTCCGAATGTGTTCCCTGGGATTTACCTGTCAGTCTCCCGGAGAACTAGGTTAATAGGTGACTAATAATGGTAAGTGGGACCCAGGTGGCGCTATGGGTTAAACCACAGAGCCTAGGGCTTGCCGATCAGAAGGTCGGCGGTTCGAATCCCTGCGACGGGGTGAGCTCCTGTTGCTCGCTCCCTGCTCCTGCCAACCTAGCAGTTCGAAAGCACGTCAAAGTGCAAGTAGATAAACAGGTACCGCTCCGGCGGGAAGGTAAACGGCGTTTCTGTGCGCTGCTCTGGTTCCCCAGAAGCCGCTTAGTTATGCTGGCCACATGACCTGGAAGCTGTACACCGGCTCCCTCGGCCAATAAAGCGAGATGAGCGCTGCAACCCCAGAGTCGGACACGACTGGACCTAATGGTCAAGGGTCCCTTTACCTTTAATAATGGTAAATAAAACAAAAACGTGTTCTGAGTTGCAGCCCAGTTTAAGACTGTGAACTCTATCCATTTAAAGTACATCACCCGTCCTCTCTCCCCAAGAATCCTGGGAACTGTCGTTTGTTAAGGGTGCTAGGAATTGTAGCTCTGTGAACTACAGTTCCCAAGATTCTTGGTGACCGGAGAAGCAATTTCAAACTAGTGACCACAATATCAAGCCAGCCTCTGCCGCTTCCCACACTCTCTAAGCGCCACCCTGACGAAGCACTCTGGAGAACTCAAGAGCTTGCAAAATCCACATTTTTCAGAAACGCAGGAAGGCTGGTGTTTTATTCTTTGAATCACACCCGCACACTTTCCACGGCTGATTTTGAGGAAGAAAACAACAACTTTGCATGTCTACTCAAGAGTAAGCGCCTCTGAGCTCAATGGAACTTCCTCTTAGGCAAGCAAGGGACATGCAACCTAAATATAATTATTGCTCTGCCCGCCCGGGTGTGAATTTTGGGAATTTCTCTCTCGCACGCCAAACTCCTCGATCTTAAAACACATTTTTGGTTTGCTTCAAAACTCAGCCTCAGTTCAATGATTTTATTCCCGGACTCCTTGAATTCAGGAGTAAACTGACCTCTAGATTTTCATCCAAAGGCACACACCTCTAATAATATGTGGAGGTAAACAGCAGCCAGCTAATGGTCACGATCCCAGCAACGCGATTTGCTTTGAAGATCGGCATAGCTCGTTTAACATAGCGCGATCCTATGCACGTCTGCTCAGAAGGAGCTCCCATTGACCTTCGTAAGACTGACTCCCACGTGGGTGTGCATTAGACTGCAGCCTTTATTGGGCCGTATAGTTTGTTCACACACAAACAAACAAACAAACAAACAAAATTAGGTCAATTAAAGGAAAATCTAATTAAGGCTAACAAATATTTCCGCCTCATTAATTAAATTAATTTACACTGTAAACCGCCCTGTGATTCTTGGATGAAGGGCGGTATATAAATTTTAATAAATAATAAAACAAAACTGTATCCCTCTTTTCCTCCAAGGAGCTCAAGGTAAAAGGTATGCTGCCCCCTTTTATCCTGACAACAACTCTGCAAGGGTTAAATTGCCTCAACTCTGGCTGGATCGGGGCCTATCATCGGTTTATATATTGTAGCAGTACCTAAGCACTGCAATGTTATCACAGAATTCCTTAAGAACAATATTATAAGCAGTAAGAGCTGCTTCTAATATTGAATTTCGTGGGAGTCAATGGGTCTGCTCTGAGTAGGGCTAAAGTAGGCTATCACCTTGTGTTTCCCATTCCCAGACAGAAATCTATAGAGAAGATCGACATTAATCGGTATATACATTTTCGAAATAAATTTTCCAACCAAATCTCTACTCCGCCCCCCGCCCCCCCAAACAGAAATCTCTGGGTCTCATATCCTAAATCCAAAGACAGCAATATTCTCCATTGTCTCAACAGATCCGTTCAACCGAAGCGGAAAGGCTCTCTGCGTGCGCCCCAGATAAATCTGTTTTTCAATAAATAAACAAGAATTCTGGGCTTAATCTGGATCTGTTTTCAGTAAGCAAATACAGCCTCTGAGCGTAGACAGAGCGCCATTCCAGCTCCCGGCCAAGCTCAGCTTCGCAAGCGATATCCTACTTGGAAGTAAGCAAATCCCTCCCAACCTCTGATGGGGCTAGAATTGCAGCTTTACCATCCGAGCCTCCGCCTGTTTTACTCAGGAGTAAACCGCTTCAGTGGGCTCAAATCATCACGGCTCACAAAGTCTCACAGCAGGAAAGCTGTAGGGTTGGCGCGTGGGGGACATTGAGCCCCGGGACGATTTTTCCAAGGTCTACCCGCTGGGCTTGGGTCTTTCAGGCATTTATCCACGTCAAAGTGTTTTTAAAAGCGCCCTCCTTTTAAAATATCAGGGCCCGGACATTGAATGCGGCGGGTGAAGAGAATGAGGGAATTAATTTAGAGAGCCCCCGAACCTCTTCGGTGCTCAACGTTGTCTTGAAACGTCCGTCCACGCAAGCGATTTCGCCTCATCTCCCAACTCTGGATTTGCAAACCTTCTAACAACGCCTGCGCATCAGGCATTTGAAAAAAGAAAGGAAAAGGTTGGCTAGAGATCAAAATAATTTTAAAAAATAAATTTGAAAATTGTGCTTTTAAAAAAATAGAATTAAAATTTTACATTTGTTTAAAAGTGCATTTGCTTTTTTTAAAAAACGTATCCCGCTTAAGAAAAGCAGTTAAGAAAACAAGGTAGGGAGTGTACTATGTCTTTTCATAATATGCTCCCCAAATGTTCCCCTCTTTTAACGACAAAAAGACTGGCGTATCTATTTCATTTATCCCTCTGCTTTCCATTCTACAAGTTCAAGGAAGAAGCCTTGATTTGACTCTTTCTTGTATGGCTGTATTCTACTCAAGAGTAGACCTATTGAAATTAATGGGCCTAAGGGAGTTCTGTCCATTAATTTCAAAGAGTTACTCTATTATTAACATGGGGGGGGGGTTAGAGATAGTGGGTCATATCCAATCTAAAAAAACTCAGTTTCCCCCACCAATGATTTTAATGCACAATTCCCTCCCCCCTCTCTCCCACACTCCAATTGGAACCTTCCAAGGAAGCTGATTGGCTGAGGGGTGTCTAGTAATCTGAAATTCAGATAAAAGAGAGAGGTGTAAACAAGGCAGGGAGGCACGGACACAAAGGGATAAGGATAGCCCAGCAGCAGCAGGAAAAATTATAAATTCAGGGTAGGGAGGTCAAGAAACTAAGAAAATTTTAGCCAAAAATAAATAAAAATAAGCAGCTCAGGAGCACTTTTAAAAGGTAGCAAAATATACCATGTAAATCGCACAATACACTGAAATAACAGGGTTCCCCCTCCCCACATAAAATCCTGGGAGTGGTAGTTTACCTCTTACAGAGCACTCTTAACAAACTACAGTTCCCAGGATTCCCAGGAGGCTATGTGCTACAAATGTTGTGCTACAAATGTTGAATATGCTTTAAATGTATTGTGTGGATGAGACCTGTGTTTGTTTGTTTTTAATAAAACAAAACAAAACAAAACAAAATTTTACCTGTCTTATGAATCTTTTCCATGCATCTACCATGTATCCGGGGTAAGGCTGGATGACCTTCGGGTTCCCTCCCAACAATTCTACAATTCTATGATACTCCAGTGGAGTACATACCGTAGCTAATTGTGACAGCAGTGCACACATGCATACTGAGGAAGAGGGACACAAAGCGGTCTGGCTCTGGATAGGGCAGCTTCCTTACATGTGACACAAAGCGTATATAATCGCAACAGGTTCCTCATTCTCCCCCCCCCCCCAAATAAATGCTCTATTATACAAAATTAGATATAGGGATTTGACTACGGTACACATGAGCAGCTCAAATTGCAGCAAGGTCAGTTCCCTCGGTGCATTTCAAGTCATGATTTTAGCTTGCTGCACAACTCAGAGAGGGGGCAGAGATCCAATGAGATCCAATGCACACTACCTGGGGTGTTTCCCCACACTTTCAACCCCCACCCCCAATTCCTATTCAATGAACCTGCCTTCTGAGCATGTTCAATGGCTGTCTTTCATTTCCAAAGCCGATGGACAGTGGTTTGAGGGGGAAACACACGACCAAATCACAGTACTTCTCAAGAAACTACAGGATATCTATGGGTTGCGGTGAATGTGGGGAAAAAACGTAAGAAGAGTTTGCTGAATCAGGCCAGTGGCCCATCTAGTGAAGGCGGTGAAGGTCCTGTGTGAGTGCCTGGAGGCGGTTGGAGGATGGATGGCAGCTAACAGATTGAGGTTGAATCCTGACAAGACAGAAGTACTGTTTTTGGGGGACAGGGTGCGAGCAGGTGTGGGCGACTCCCTGGTCCTGAATGGGGTAACTGTGCCCCTGAAGGACCAGGTGCGCAGCCTGGGAGTCATATTGGACTCACAGCTGTCCATGGAGGCGCAGGTTAATGCTGTGTCAAGGGCGGCTGTCTACCAGCTCCATCTGGTACGCAGGCTGAGACCCTACCTGCCCGCAGACTGTCTCGCCAGAGTGGTGCATGCTCTGGTTATCTCCCGCTTGGATACTGCAATGCGCTCTACGTGGGGCTACCTTTGAAGGTGACGCGGAAACTGCAATTAATCCAGAATGCGGCGGCTAGACTGGTGACTGGGAGTGGCCGCTGGGACCACATAACACCGGTCCTGAGAGAACTGCATTGGTTCCCAGTACGTTTCCGAGCACAATTCAAAGTGTTGGTGCTGACCTTTAAAGCCCTAAACGGCCTCGGTCCTGTATACCTGAAGGAGCGTCTCCACCCCCACCGTTCAGCCCGGACACTGAGGTCCAGCGCCGAGGGCCTTCTGGCGGTTCCCTCACTGCGAGAAGCAAAGCTACAGGGAACCAGGCAGAAGGCCTTCTCGGTAGTGGCGCCCACCCTGTGGAACGCCCTCCCAGCAGAAGTCAAAGGTACTAACAACTATCTGACATTTAGAAGATGCCTGAAGACAGCCCTGTTCAGGGAAGTTTTTAATCTGTAACATGTGTATGTATTTTAATGTATGCTGGAAGCCGCCTAGAGTGGCCGGGGAGACCCGGCCAGATGGGCGGGATATAAATAATAAATTATTATTATTATATTATTATAGTCCAGCGTTCTGCCCTCACAGATAGGCAGGATCCGAGCACTGAATGACTCTCCCTTGCTAAGGCTTCCAGTAACTAGATTCAGAAGCATTACGGACTTCAGCTAGGGAGGCACCAAGTAGACCCTGATGGGCCTCTCCTCCATGAATTTGTCAAATCCTCTTTAAAGTAATCCAAGCTGGTGGTCATCGCTGCCTCCTGCAGGAGGGAGTTCCATAGTTAACTGCGTGCTGCATTTATTTTATCCTTCCTGAACTGGTGCAGGAAACATGATCCATTAACACTGAGTTAAACAGAAATTTAATTTGACCAACTGCTGGTTTTGGTAAAAGCATAAATTGCTGGGTTTCTGTTTAAATCTAACCCTGTTCTTGAAATCTACTCCTCACCCTCCCCTCCCCTTATTCAAATGGTAATTTAGCCAACAGATGCAACACTTTTAAAATGGTACAATAGGTTTCTGAATCATGACCTCTGTACATGCACAGAGGCTATGTCAACTTAAATACATATATAGCATGCCAAAATCTTTCCACAGGTAAATATGAGAGTACTCTATTCAGTGGTTTATTCTTTTCTTTTTTCTCTTATTTTTCAAGGGGGGGGTTAAATTAATTTTATACCATGTTCTAGTGTTAGGCAAGAGGGAGAAAACTTTCCTCTATCCACTCTCTTCAAACCATGCATCATTTTTATAAATGCTTTTTCTCTCAAAACTAAAATGACCTGAACGCTGCAACCTTTCTTTGGGGGGGGGGGAATTCACTCCATCTCCTTGATAGTTTTGGGTGCCCTTTTCCTGAACTTTCCCCAACTCTTCAGTACCCTTTTTGAGGAGAGGCGACCAGAACCGTACACAGTATTCCAAACCTGGCCGCACCATAGATTTGTATAATGATATTATGATGCCAACAGTTTTTTGTTTTTTTGTTTTTCTCCCTTTGCCTGCATCACCTTGCACCCCTCCCTCTTTCTCCCTCTCCCTCCGAGGAAGCATCATGGTCCCCTGACCCCAATCACAGCCAAACCAAATTGCCTGGGTGTGGCTGTGCTAGCTTTCTTCAAGCAGGGAGATACATGTACAAGAATTTTGAAAATATGACCTTGCAGTCTTCAAGTGGAACAGTCCACTGGGTGGGGCCAGAGGTGAAAATGAGTGGAGCAACAGACTTGGCATATTAGGTGACTTTTTCATCCATGCAAACATGAGTGTAGCCAGGATTTAGGGGGGGACGGGACGGGACGGGACGGGACGCAAGACACCCACCTGTCATCATCCTCTGTTTGATTCTGTCTAGCAGAATCAGAATACAATGTCTCAACCAAACGGTTGTTTTAAATTACTTCCTTTTGACCCCCCAGTGCTCAGAAAAATTGGTCAAAATCTTTCTACTTTTAGTTCAGTATTTTTATTCATTTACTGGATTATTGGGGGGGCAGCTGCCCCCCTGCTCCCCAACCTATGCCCATGCATTCAAAAGCCAGAGGGGTTCACACCTCCATGTCCTGCTCCCTACCCCTCATCCAAGCAAAGAAGAGGCAGGGTCCGGGTTCAAGGGCGCGTTCCACCCCGGAAGGAGGGTGCAAAGCAGAGCCAGTGAAGGGTGTGGCTAGGGAAGGTGTGGGGAGGTTCCCGAGGGCCTGATAGAGAGGCCTGTGGGGCCACATCCAGTCCCTGAACCTGAGGTTCCCCACCCAGGTGTAGCATGAGCTCTGAACTCCATCATCATTTTATCCTAGTATATATACACATTCCAGTCTTCAGGCATTGCTTCCAGCAAAAGATTAAAAGTACATTAAAACATCTGTCATTAAAAACTTCCCTAAACAGGGCTGCCTTCAGATGTCTTCTAAACGTCAGGTAGTTGTTTATTTCTTTGACATCTGGTGGGAGGGCGTTCCACAGGCATAGCTGTCAACTTTCGGATTTGAAAAGAAGGGATGCCGCGAGGGCGGTGCAATGGCACCAAGTAGCCTCGCCACCCTGCGCTCCAGAGGCTGCACGTGAACGGGTGAGTGAAAGAGCGAGTGCATAGACGGCAGGCAGGCAGGCAGGTAGGTTGTCTGGTTGGGCGTGAGGGTCTGGCTGCACAAGGCATGCAAGCTCCGCCCCCAGTCGGTCTCAGACTCCTTATTGGCAGCTGAGCAACGCAGCTGAGGAGCCTCCCTGGCCGGCAGGGAGGGAGATGAGCTGCTTCCTTTGGAATCCAGGAAATTTAAGGGATATCAACAATCCGGGATAGCAGCGGGAAACGGCATTGGAATAAGGGAGTTTCCCGCAAAAAAAGGGAGGGTTGACAGCTATGTCCACAGGGCGGGTGCCACTACCGAGAAGGCCCTCTGCCTGATTCCCTGTAACTTTGCTTCTTGCAGGGAGGGAAGCGCCAGAAGGCTCTCCTTGGAGCTGGACCTCAGTGTCTGGGCAGAACGATAGGGGTGGAGACGCTCCTTCAGGTACACTGGGTCTACCTAAGCTCAGTACTTGCCTGCTCTGACTGGCAGCAGCTCTCCAGAGTTCCAGAAGGAGGTCTCTCCCTGCCCTGCATGTAGCTGCCAAAGAATTAACTGGAGACATGTGTGTTGTGCTACTGAAATACGGTTCTCAGCTCTAGCCTAACAGCTTTGCCCATGCTCCTGTTCCGCCTCAGTCGGAGTGGAGATGCAGTCAGCTGGCTTGTGGAATGGGAGGTTTTCAGGAGGACCAAAAGTCTTCAGGATTTGTTTAAAAGTGGGGGATACACCAAGACAGCCCCGGTGAAGACTGAGCATGCTCAGTGGCTGTGGAGTGCTGATTGACTGTTGTTGGGAGACTGGGAAATGATTGTGGAGGGGAATGAAATGGCAGTGGCTGGGATAGTGAGCAGGAGCACTCCAGGATGCAACATTTTGTTGCAGCATACCCCCACCCCCCATTCATTTTACTGGCATTTATTTCTGAAAAAATAAATGTATTCAGGGAATTCAGTCAAATGCATTCTAACCCTATTTATTTCAGCAGAGGTCTAAGCACAAACAATCAGATTGTGCCCACATTGTTTTCATAAAAAAAACACATGCGCACATTATGTTGTGTTACACACACTGCTCACTCTCATACACAATAAAATAAATCATAGGATTCTCACATGCACCAAGAGAGTTTATATTTTAACTGGTTTTACTACCACGTGTTTATATTGTTGTAACCTGCCCTGGGATCTTACGGTAAACGACAGATAAGAAATCTAAATAATATGAATAAGTTGCATTCGTTCATGTTCAATCACATCTAAGATTGCCAATTTTTCATTTCAGGCAGGGCTCCTGTGTAAAATAAGTAACAATAATACTGTATAGACCAGGGGTAGGCAACCTAAGGCCTGTGGGCCGGATGCGGCCCAATCGCCTTCTCAATCTGGCCTGCGGACGGTCCGGGAATCACTGTGTTTTTACATGAGTAGAATGCGTCCTTTTATTTAAAATGCATCTCTGGGTTATTTTGTGGGGCATAGGAATTTGTTCATTTTTTCTCCCAAAATATAGTCCGGCCCACCACATGGTCTGAGGGATGGTGGACCGGCCCACTGCTGAAAAAGGTTGCTGACCCCTGATATAGACACACACAGAGGTATGAATTCAACAGGTGCAGCCTTCCATTTAATGTGAGAGGCAGTGAGGTGTAGTGGTTAGAGCACCAGATTTGGGAAACCAGGATTCAAATCTCCACTCAGCCATGAAGCTCACTGGGTGACCTTGGGCCAGTCGCTGCCTCTCAGCCTACCCTACCTCACAGGGTTGTTGTGAGGATTAAATGAGGGGGGAGAACTATAGATACCCCCTTGAGTTCCTTGGAGAAAATGGTGGGATATGAATGCAATAAATGCAAGAAACAAACAAATTAAAAGCAGCACTGCCTCCAGGGATAACAAGAGGCCAAGGATACCCAAAAGAGCACTGCATCGTCACCCTTCCCCAAAAACAGATCTCCCTGTGAACGCTGGCCAAGCTGATGTTAATAGCTGTGCTTTCAGAAAAGACATTATAGGCATCTCTTCACTAGAAAGGAGTGAAGTTGTTCTGAGACTGAATCCGTTTATCAATTTCAGCAGGAGGACATCACCTTGTCCAGGCTTCCTCAACCTCGGCCCTCCAGATGTTTTGAGACTACCGGTACATCATCCCTGACCACTGGCCCTGCTAGCTAGGGATCATTGTTATTTTATAGTTCTATCAGGGTTTCCCAAAGTCATAAAAAGCAGAGCAAATAACCAATGCTGTTCCGTCTTGAAGACTCTGCGGAAATTATAAAAGGAAAACGAAACGAAACAACACCCCCGACAAAAACATTTTAAAAGCTCTCCCTCCAAAATTATTCCCTGACTTTACTCTGACACACGGTGTTCTGGTTATCCGGAGAATCTTTCTGGCAAATGAGGAAAGTTCAGTCAGTAGAGAAAGAGACTGCTAAAATCAGGGTGGTGTGTTTGAGCCCCGCAATGTGCAAAAGAAGAAGCAAAGATCACCAGTGTTGAAGCAATGATTCTTCAACATCAACTTCATTGGACTGGTCATGTTGTGCAGATGTCTGATTATCATCTTCCAAAGCAACTACTCTATTCCGAACTTAAAAATGGAAAGCTTAATGCTGGTGGTCAACAAAGGAGGTTTAAAGATTATCTCAAGGCAAATCTTTAAAAAATGTAGTATGGTAAAGGTAAAGGGACCCCTGACCATTAGGTCCAGTCTTGACTGACTCTGGGGTTGCGGCGCTTATCTCGCTTTATTGGCCGAGAGCCGGCGTACAGCTTCCGGGTCATGTGGCAAGCAGGACTAAGCCGCTTCTGGCGAACCAGAGCAGCGCACGGAAATGCCGTTTTACCTTCCCGCCGGAGTGGTACCTATTTATCTACTTGCACTTTGACATGCTTTCGAACTGCTAGGTGGGCAGGAGCAGGGACCGAGCAACGGGAGCTCACCCCGTCGTGGGGATTCGAACCGCCAACCTTCTGATTGGCAAGCCCTAGGCCAGTGATGGCTAACCTTGACACCCCAGATGTTTTGGAACTACAACTCCCATCATCCCTAGCTAACAGAATCAGTGGTCAGGGATGATGGGAGTTGTAGTCCCAAAACATCTGGAGTGTCAAGGTTAGCCATCACTGCCCTAGGCTCTGTCGTTTAAACCACAGCGCCACCTGAGTCCCTTCCAAAGCAACTACTCTATTCCGAACTTAAAAATGGAAAGTGTAATGCTGGTGGTCAACAAAGGAGGTTTAAAGATTATCTCAAGGCAAATCTTAAAAAAATGTAGTATAAACACCGGCAATTGGGAAACACTGGCCTGCGAGCGCTCCAGTTGGAGAAAGGTATTGACGTCGGAATTCGCACCCAGTACCTAGGCCCCCCTCCTATAACAGTGTCATGGGCTTTGAATAAGCACGAACTCAGGGTGAAAAGGAGAAACGAGCTAAGAGGAAGGCACGTTTGGCAAATCCTCACCGTGATCAACTCCTGCCCAGAAACCTATGTCCCCACTGTGGAAGGACGTGTGGATCCAGAATTAGCCTCCACAGTGACCTATGGACTCATTGCTAAGTGTTCATGGAAGACAATCTTACTTGGATACGAGTGATCATCAAAGAAGAATAAGAATAAGGTGTGTTTGCGCAAAGGATTTCTGCATTGCGAGGGGTGGGACTCCATGACTCTCGGGGTCCCTTCCAGACCCTGTGGGCTGCATTTCCTGGTTCCCCAGCCTTCTGGGATCCAAAAGCCAATGATGGGTGAGGCCAAAGGTAGGTGGAGCAAAACCAAGCAATATTCCAGCCAGTGCCAAGTTTTCACACACACACACACACACACACACACACACACACACACACACACAAACCTCTGAGGCAATGATGAAAGGTTATCATCCCATCAGGCTATTATAGCCCAGGAGCAGAGGTGGAGTCCTGAGGGCCAGATGAGGAGGCCTTGAAGGCCACATTCTCATAGCTGTCAACTTTCGGATTTGAAAATAAGGGATTTTCCCAAACTTTCGGATTTGAAAATAAGGGATACCGCAAGGGCGGTGCAATGGCACCAAGTAGCCTCGCCACCCTGCGCTCCAGAGGCTGCGCGCGAACGGGTGAGCGAAAGAGCGAGCGCGTAGACGGCAGGCAGGTTGGCTGTCTGTCTGGTTGGGCGTGAGGGTCTGGCTGCATAAGGCATGCAAGCTCTGCCCCCAGTCGGTCTCCGACTCCTTATTGGCAGCCGAGCAACGCAGCTGAGGAGCCTCCCTGGCCGGCAGGGAGGGAGAGGAGCTGCTTCCTTTGAAATCCGGGAAATTTAAGGGATATCAACAATCCAGGATAGCAGCGGGAAACGGCATTGGAATAAGGGAGTTTCCCCTCAAAAAAAGGGAGGGTTGACAGCTATGCACATTCTGCATCCCTGGCCTCTACCGTCCCAGGACACCCCTCCCCTCCCCACTGTCCCACGCTAGGATTTTCGTTCCTTGTCCCACCCCATCAAACACATGTACCTGGATGACTCGCATGTTGAGGCCGGTCTCCTGCGCCAGCTGTTCACGGATATGCCGGGTGGGCTTAGGGGTGGCAGCAAAAGCCGCTTTGAGGGTCTCCAGTTGCTTGGCCTTGATGGTGGTGCGGGGCCCTCTCCGCTTGGCCCCCAGGTTTTGGTCGTCGTTCTCGTTGCTGCCCACCTCCTTGTCCGACACGTTGGCGCTCTCCGAGTCCTTGGCATCGTCTTGGCAGGGGTCTTGGGAGTCCGGGGAGAGGCTGGGGTCGCTGCCGGTGGTGGCTGCAGTGGTAGGGAGAAGCACACGCACACAGACCCACGTCCTTAGATGTCCTCCTTTTCTCAACTGCAACTATCTCACCTCAACCATAACTGAATAGGACAACTCCTCATACAGGATGGTTTGCTTGCTAAATGAGCAATAATTAAGCACCATAAATGCAAGTGTTGCTCAGTATGTCCTGGATGCCATGACCTCCCCCCCCCCTTCCACACCTTAAAACACTTCCCCAGACCCGGGCTGTGTAACATGACATCATAGGGAGCGGCAAGCCTTAATAACCACAATATACAAACTTTTAATATAATTGGCAAACCCTCCTGGAAAGGTATAAGTGAAAAGCAGACGGGTGAACAGCAGCTGTGGAAAAAAGAGGTTTGGATGCTATTGGGACTGAAGGAAGATGGCGACTGTCTGTGATTTGGTTTTGGAATCAGAGTATCAAGGGGTAAGGCGATCGTATGGTGATGAAATATGTCCACACAGGGACATTGTTTTTGTTTTGATCTATCTTGCTTGCTGGAATAAATCAGAGGCTGTGAAAATATAGGAAGGGTAAAAAGCAAGGACAAATAGTTGATTAAATAACTCCGGAGTTTGAAGCATGGGAAACCTCAAAATAAATTTAAATAATAATTTGGCAGAATTGGAACTTTTCTTTTCTTTTTTTTAATAATTGGATAAATAATTTGAAATGTAATTTGGAATGTTTCAATGTGATTATGTTGTATTGAAAACCTTAATAAAAATGATTTGGGGAAAAAAAAATTAAAACACTTCCCCACACTGTGAATTTGGCTCCCCTCACCCTTTAAAGTTATTTAAGGCAGAGGCAGTCACCAGTGCATATTGTGTCAGTGAGTTCCACAGGTTAATGATGCACTGCACAAAGGAAGCCTTCCGTTTGCTCATCCTGAGTTTCTGGCTAAGCAGATTAATCGCAGGACCCCCAGGTTCTAATAATGTGGGAGAAAATGAAAAATGTCCCACTTGTTTGTTTGTTTGTTTAGATGTATGCACAGTGATACAAATTATGACAAGCTCCCCCCAGCAGGATGAATGGCTTTGTGCCATATTTTATTCTTTCCCTATTCATTGGCCAGATACTTTCTGTGCTGTTTCCAACGGCTTTTGAGCAGTTTTTATTACATTGCGTGCATTGCCTTGAGACGCAGAGGTGGGAGGCAACAGAACAGACAAACAAATCAATAATGTTGCATTTATAGACCACCCTCCAGCCATGAAGGCCCTCAGAGCAGTTAACGAAAGCCAGTACTAAGATGGGCTTGCAATCTAAAAAGATGGCGTATGAGGAAAAAGGAGGGAGGAGGGAGGAGGAAAAAACAAGCCAGGCACAAGTCATTGAAATTTGCTCTTCTGAAAGTTACAGCCAATTCACAGTCCCCTGGAAACTTGAATGGCCGTCCATTGCAGCTGGCCGACTATAGAAAGCATCAGTTGTATATACACTTAATTTACTTCCCATGTGAGATTAAACAAATGCCTCTTTAAGCAATGCTGTTGTTTTTGTGTTTTGTTTTGTTTTTTTTAAAAATTAAATAATACAGTGTGTACTGATCAGGGAGAGGAAGTCGAGCTGCCCTGGTCCTAAGGAAAATCCAGCCCCATATCCTGGTTGATGCCATCATCCTGGAGGAAAGTAAGTCAAACCCATTTCCTCCTCTGCATTTCAGTAGCTGGATGTGTCTACAGACCATGTGGAATGCCAAAAAAGGAAAAATCTGACCCTTGACCCAGGTTGGCTCATTCGCACATGCAGATTGCAAAGTGAAAACCATGCATGTGTGAATTGGTTCTACAGCTTATCCCCCTCATCAAAGAGATGTCAAGTCAGTCTCCTTGATTTCCATATATTTTGGCATCCCATACACTTATTGGGTTACCCTACAGGAAAAGGTTGGTTGAATACGACCTTCTCCCTCCTTGTGATTCCTAGCAACTGACAGTGAAGACAGAACATAGCCATTGTGGCTAGATAGCCTTATCGTCTTCAAATGCCTGTAGGAAACCCCCAAAACAGAATTTGAGAGAAACAGCATTATCTGTCCAAATTACGTATTCCTAATTGTACATCCCTGGAACTTAAGATTTTAGAACTGAGACCTGAAGCAATTTGTATCTAAGCACATTGACTTGGGCTGCAATCCTAAACACTGTTACTTAGGAAAAATATTCCAAAATATTAGAATTTGGGCTAATAAGCCCCAACAGGCTCTCCCCAAACCTGTATTAAAAAGTCAGTTAAAAACAACAACCCAAAAACTTATTTAATAGCAACAAAATAAGTTCCGAGTAGATTTTTAGAGTGAGATGTGTGGGCAAACACATGACAAGAAAGAATGGAACAAACGATGGTTTGGGTTTAAAGGAAGGAAAGGTACGGGTGGGGAAGCCGCTGTCCTCCAGATGTCACGGAGATTCAGCTTTCTTCCACCCCAGCCAGCATGGCCAGTTTAATAATAATAATAATAATAATAATAATAATAATAATAATAATTTTATTTGTACCCCGCCCATCTGGCCGGGTCTCCCCAGCCACTCTGGGCGGCCTCCAACAGATATTAAAATACATTAAAATATCACAAGTTAAAAACTTCCCTAAATAGGGCTGCCTTCAGGTATTTTCTGAATGTCAGATAGTTGTTTATATTTTTGACCTCTGCTGGGAGGGCGTTCCACAGGGCGGGCGCCACTACCGAGAAGGCCCTCTGCCTGGTTCCCTGTAGCTTTGCTTCTCGTAATGAGGGAACCGCCAGAAGGCCCTTGGCACTGGACCTCAGTGTCCGGGCTGAACGGTGGGGGTGGAGACGCTCCTTCAGGTATACAGGACCGAGGCCGTTTAGGGCTTTAAAGGTCAGCACCAACACTTTGAATTGTGCTCGGAAACATACTGGGAGCCAATGTAGTTCTCTCAGGACTGGTGTTATGTGGTCTCGGCGGCCACTCCCAGTCCCCAGTCTAGCTACCGCATTCTGGATTAATTGCAGTTTCCGGGTCACCTTCAAAGGTAGCCCCACGTAGAGGGGTTGTCAGGGAATGATGGGGAACTGTGTTGTGGGTCCAACTCTGTGGAACTCCTCCCACAAGAAGGTGGATCAAACCTGGGACTTTGGCATTATCAACACCACGCCCTAATCAACCAAGCTGCGTTATGTATTAATGATTATAGATAGCTAGTTCCGTCAATAGATATTTTAAATTCTTGAGGTTTTGAATCTTGGGTGCTTAATTTTAAATTTTGTGTCTTTTATACTGGTTTAAGACACTTTGAGACTTAACAGGGTGAAAAGCAACCTTATGATTTTTTAAAAAACAGATCGAAAACATCTGGATGATCACAGATTAGCCAAATTGATGGAGGACGAGACTATCGTAACTACTGGCCACGATGGCTGTGTGGGAAGCATTATGCCTCTGAATTCCAGTTGCTGGGAATCACCATGAGCCAGAGGGGGCTATTGTGCTCATATCCTGCTTGCTGGCTTTCCATGGGGGAAGCTGGTCGGCTGCTGTGAGAACAGGATGCTGGGCTAGATAGTCCTTTGGCCTGACCCTGCATGGATGCCCTTCAGTTTCCCCCACCACTGAAGTAAGGGAAGGTTCTTCCAGCATAAAGCACTTTTAAGGCAGCAGCCTAACCCCCATTTATTTGGGAGTAAATCCCATTAAAATACACGTGGGATGGGGGAGGTCTCTTCCAAATAAATATGTAGATGGCTCGGTATTAATTATGTTTACTTCAGAGGAAGAGATGAATGCAATTAATGTTGATGTGAGTTTTAATCTGGGTTTTTCTGTCTATCGTTATTTTAACTTTGTCTTATACCATTGTTGTTAGTTTTTCTTATTGTTTTACCTTTTTTCTTCTTGTTTTACCTTTCTTCTTTTTTACAAACCACTCTGAGGATTTCGGAGTCTTTTTGCAATCAAGTTGTGTATAAATTTTACGAAATAAATAAAGGCTGCATTCCTAACCCCACTGTTAAACAAATCAACATGAAAATAGTACATGGGGGGGGAGCCCTATTGAATTCACCAGGATCTATTTCTGAGTGTCCATGCCTAGGATGGCAGCATAATGATTTTACCTGAGAGTAAAAAAAAACAAACACCCCATAGAACTTTGTGGGACTTACTTCTGCGTAGACACACAAAAGGGGGCACCATTAAGTATTTGTTCGCAATGAATCATGGTGGTGATCTACTTGGGAGCTGGACTGAGCCCCAGGTTTCAGACAGAGAAAACACTTTCCCCCTCCCCATATTTTGTCCTTAAGTGTGTGTGTGTTTTTTTCCGGAGAGGGAACATTGTGTTAACTATTCCTTGTGGTGGAGTGAAAATTGCAACCTTGTTGTCACTTTCTCCTTCTCCTTCCTCTCCTTTCAACAAACCTCCCACACTTTACACATGTGTGGCAGTAACACACGGGTGTGAAACCAACACACACACACACACCTCCCCAACAAGTCTGCCAGGCCAAACATTTCCTTGGACTGTGAATTTCTTCACCCACCAACTCAAAAAAGAAGCTGTTTCCTACAAAGTATGTGCCTGTCTATCACTCTCTCTCTCTCTGTGAAAATGTGTTTCTCTCTGATCTTCCTGGGCTCTTAAAATGGATCTCAAGTAGTTCCAATTCACTGGTCCTCTTCCCAAAAGGGATGTAAGAAAGGAAAGGACCCATACACACCTATGGATGCTCCTCCCAGCAGTTTGCGGCTAAGTGTGGATTGCAAACTGTGCTTAGCAGACCCTGTTCTGATTTGATCTTCCCAGACCCCCTCAGTTTCTTCAGTGCACAAACCAGAGACTGAAAAGGAATTGGGTCCATTTCACTAGTATTTGAATAACATTAAGCAATTTTTTAAATATATATTTCATACACCACTTAGAAGCCTTATTTTTATGTATGCCAGTTGTTTTAAATTGTTTATAACATTGCTGTAACCTGCCCTGGGACCTTGGGGGTGAAGGGGAGTCAATCAATAATTTGATTATAATACACTATAAAAATAAAACCATCGGTTGTCTCCAATCCTAGCCCTGCTCAGAGAAGATGCATTGGAAAAAAAAAGAAAAGACATGGCTAACTTGGGTCCATTGACTTAAATTTGATTTCAGATTTGTATCCCGCTTTCCCAGCGACAGAGCTGAGCTCAAAATAGCTCGAGGTGGTATCGATAGCATTAGCCATCAGCAAAACATTGCAATCACTCTAAGCAGGTCAAAACTAAAATAGTATAACAAGGCAAAAAGAGAGAGAATGAAACCAATTCATCAGGCCATTCATATACGGTAATCCAATACAAACTCATAGTGATTCAAAAATATCTGAAATGGGTCTTCTCTGAATAAGACTTGGGTTGGATGCAATCCAATGCTGTTTTAATAATACTCCAAATATTGGCCCATGATTCCGTAATTCCCCCCCCCCCCGGTGGTGGATACTTTGATTTCAATCTCCAATCAAGTTTATAATGTACTCTCAGCTTCCTCCCCAAATGGCAGAACAGTCACCTTCTGATTTTCCGTAGCTGTTAAAACTTTGAATGCATCAGAAATAAAAAGGGGTGGGGGGAAGCAAATTAATTGCTCCTATCAATTAATTTAAAGACATCAAATGAGCCCTGCTGGTCGTAAGCCAACACCCTTCTTCCAAACCCATGCCTCCATAAAAAAGAAAAAAAACCCATAGACTGGCATGAAGGCCAACAGCCCACCATTGTGAATATCATGTGAGAAGGATGTGTGGCCTCCTCGGGAGTAAGCATCCACAAACACCGTCTACTAAACTAATTGCTTTATTTACAGCATTAAGCAGTTCAGACGTTACAGCTATGCATCCGACCCCTCCGAGTCAGATCCCTGAAGTGCAGATTTGCAACTCCGCCCCCAACATAGGAGCTTCGGGAAACCGAGGCGCCGCCTCTCTTGTTTCCTTTTCCGTGCCCTCGACCTGGGCGGGCCAGCGCCTGCTCCTTCTCTTTCACTTTCATCATCCACGCTGGTGGTGTCTGATACTCTGGCAAGCTCACTCAGCCCCAACTCCTCCCCGGTATCCATGTTCTGATCCCTTCCCATTGGCTGTGCTGGATCCCTGGTTGGGGCTTCCTCCCATTGCTTCATTATCCCCTCTGGCGTCAGCAGGGGCTGTGCCTGTTCCTGATCCCAGACCCTCAATAACTCTCCAGGCATCAGCTGAGCCCTGTCTAGGTCAGCTGTTTCCTCTGGCGCTGCTTCAGAACCCGGCCAGCCCCTGACATATCAGTGGTAGTCTGAGGAAGAGGTGGTCAATGTGGTGTTGCTGGACACCAGCTCCCATTATCCTTGACCATTAGGCATGCTGGCCGGGGCTACCCTGAGTTATACTATCTCTGAATCCGGAAGCTCTGTTTTGTTAACATCATAGGAAATTTCCTGATGCAGAGTCAGACCACTGGTCCATCTTGCTCAGGACCAGACTTTCACCCAGGAGACACTCCCAGTTCTGGAGAGGCCAGGAATTGAACCGGGTACCTTCTGCATGCAAAGCATATGCTCTAACCTCAGAGCTACATCCCCTCCCCAGTTATCATGGCTGATAAGTGTTGATAGACCTTCTCCTCCTTGGTGGAGTGATCCAATTCCATTTTAAAGTATTCTAGAGTTCACGAAAGCTAAGGTACAGTGGCTTTTAAATTTTAAACTTTTAAGTTTTAAACTGTATTTTAGATTTGTATTTTTAACTGTTTGTCCTATGGTTGTGTGGTTTTATAATTGTTAGCCGCCCTGAGCCCTGGCTGGGAAGGGCGGGATATAAATAAAAGCTTATTATTATTATTATTATTATTATTCTAATGCTGCAAGCTTAATCCCATTTACCTGGGTGCATAGCTGCCATCTCCTAGGCCTGGGGGCCGAGGTCCATTCGCCCCCCCCACAATAAAATATTTGAGGAGCCCCCCCCCCGCCAAGTTGATGAGCATTACCATTCAAATGGTGAGTATGTGCCAGGGCTTACCAGCTCTCCCCCCTATTTTATTGAATTGGCACCCCTGCCTGGGAGTACATCCCATTGAATTTAATGGTCCTTCCTCATAGAATCACAGAATTGTAGAGTTGGAAGGGTAGGGTTGCCATATTTTAAAAAGTCAAAACCCGGACACAGAAAAGTTGTTTCGACCAAAGTTGCTGAGCTTTCCTTGCAAAATCTTTTTTTAAAAAGCCAACACTGAGTTTCTAAGCTATTTTTAATGAAATTTGTCAAAATCTACACTACCGACATGGGCTAACATACGTCCGGGATTTCCCCAGACATTTCAGCGATTTCCATCCAGATACTGTTTACGAGGGCTGAATGCCAGCTGTATCAGGGAAATTCCAGACATATGGCAAGTCTAACCATGAGGGTTATTTAGTCCAGCCCCCTGCAATGCAGGTATAATTTGCCCAACATGGGGCTCGAACCCACAACCCTGAGATTAAGAGTCTCCTGCTCTATAGACTCCAACAGAATAGCTCCTCAGTAATGGCTAGGAATGCAGCCTAAGGCCTTCCTGTGAGATTTACAGACATCACATGCCCCCCAACAAATCCTAGGAACTAGTTTAACCCTCTGCAAAGCTGCAATTCTGAGCATCCTTAAAGGTAAAGGTAAAGGGACCCTTGACCATTAGGTCCAGTCGTGTCTGACTCTGGGGTTGCGGCACTCATCTCGCTTTACTGGCCAAGGGAGCCGGCGTACAGCTTCCAGGTCATGTGGACAGCATGACTAAGCCGCTTCTGGCGAAACCAGAGCAGCGCACGGAAACGCCGCTTACCTTCCCGCCAGAGTGATACCTATTTATCTACTTGCACTTTGACGTGCTTTCGAACTGCTAGGTGGGCAGGAGCTGGGACCAAGCAATGGGAGCTCACCCCGTCGCGGGGATTCGAACCGCCGACCTTCTGATCGGCAAGCCCTAGGCTCTGTGGTTTAACCCACAGTGCCACCCACGTCCCTAGGAACTAGTTTAACCCTCTGCAAAACTGCAATTCTGTTTGGTTTTTTTTGGCAATATATTTTTATTTGTTTTCAGCATATCACAAAGAAACACATTTAAAAAACATCTCTAATAAATCAAATACATATACATATACTCCGCTGAGTATTGTGACTTCCTTCCTTTCCTTCTCTGGTTTTAAACCTTCACCTCATTCTTCCGCTTTCCTAAATTTCTATTTGTATTGTTTACATAATTAATTATCTAATCAAACTTTATTATCACATTGCAAGTATTGTTTTAAATCCTGTCAGTATATTCATGTTTTTACAATGATTTTTAAAATAACCAATAAATTTACTCCAATCTGACTGAACCTTTTGATCACTTTGATTCCTTATTCTTCCAGTCAATTTCGCTAATCCTATATAATAATCTTGCTATGTCCCTGCTTTTCCGTGTGTCACGGAAGTGCGTTCTGCGCATGTCACACGGGGACGCAGGGATTGGAGGGGGCGGAGAGGGGGGCGGGACGACGCAGAGACACTTCCGGCTGGGCGAAACTGTGCCGCCGCCGCCGCTGCCACCTCGATGGAGGAGCCCCGAGGAGGAGGAGGAGGACGGCCGGCCCGGCCTGGAGGCAGCGGCGGCGAGGAGGACGAGGACGCCGCCTCGCAACCTCCTCGCCCCGGCCGCCGCCGCTGGCCGCCTCCGCGCCTCGGGTCCCGCTCGCCCCCGCTAGAGCCCGTTATCAATGGGCTGAATTCAACTAGTTCTAAATATTCCATCAATTTTATTCTCCATTCCTCTATAGTTGGTAATTCAGATGATTTCCATTTTTGTGCCAATAAGATTCTGGCTGCGGTGGTGGCATATAAGAATAATCTCTGGTCATTTCTCGCTATTTCTGCCCCTACCATCCCTAGCAGGAAGGCTTCTGGTGTTTTTGGGAATGTATATTGAAACATTTTTTAAAATTCATTATATATTAATTCCCAGAAGATTTTTACCTTTTCACAAACCCACCACATGTGATAAAAGTCACCGTCCTTGATCTTACATTTCCAACATTTCTTATTTTTCATTCTATACAGTTTTGCTAGTTTGGTGGGGGGTCACATACCAGCGATACATCATTTTCATGATGTTTTCTTTTAATACTATGCATGCCGTAAATTTAATATTTTGATTCCATAATTTATGCCACTTACCAAATTGAATGTTATGTCCCACATCAATAGCCCATTTTATCAACAAAGCTGCAATTCCGAGCATCCTTAGCAAACCACAATTCCCAGGATTCTTTGGGGGGAAGTCACGTGATGTAGTATACCAGACAACCAGGCATTTCAATGGTCCTATCAGTTGCCCCCCAACCGGAGCCCCTCCTCACCTGAGTGCAAGCTGTTCTCTTTGGCAGTGCTGCTGTTGCTCAGGTAATCTTCTTTGCAGACAAACTTGTTCTCGTCGATGATATAGAGCTCCTCGCCGGTGGAGAGCTGTTTGTTACACATCATGCAGGTGAAACAGCTCAAGTGAAAGACTTTGCTCCTGGCCCTCCTGACCAAGTCGCTGGGAGAGATGCCCTGCGAGCAGCCAGCACACTTTGTCCCAAAACACCTGGATCAAAGCAAGGGAGGGAGAGAGAGAGGGGGAAACAGACCAGAGGTAATGAAACGGACCAGAAAAGAAACCATAACAAGGCTGTAACTGACCAGGGCTGCATGGTGACAAGCTGGAAGAGGGGAATAATTGGTGGCGGCTCTACCAACAGGCAGAATGGCAGGCCACAGAAAACAGATAGCCACCCTTCCAGAAAGGACCTTCTAGTGCAGTGGTGCCCAAACTTGGCCCTTCTGCTGTTTTTGGGACTACAATTCCCATCATCCCTGACCACTGGTCCCGTTGGCTAGGGATGATGGGAGTTGTAGTCCGAAAACAGCTGGAGGGCCAAGTTTGGCCACCACTGTTCTAGTGCTAGGAGCCCTTCTGGATAGGCACAGCCAGGATTTAGTGGGGGGGCAGGACACCCACCTGCCATCACCCTCTGTCTCTGTCTAGCAGATTCGGAATGAAATGTCTCAAGACTTGTTTTAAATTACTTTCTTCTGAACCCAAGTGCTCTGAAAAACATGTCAAAATTTTCTACAACTTCTACTTTTAGTTAAGTATTTTCGTTTATTTGCTCGAGGGGTGGCAGCTGTCCCCCCCCCCTCGCTCGCCCATTGCCTTGTTGTCTCCACTGCAGACTTCTGGAGACGAAGCATCTTCTCTTTGCAAAAGAAAGATTCCCTTTCGTTGACTTGCACTGGGTAAAGGAGCATAAATCCACAGGAAAAACAAGCACAGCTTTCCCCCGCTCCCTCTAAATCATGGGGACTGGAATGCCCAGGGAAGAAAACCCACTGTGATGAAAACTCACCCCTGTCCGTCAAAATGAAAGACCCCCGTCCCAGTTCCACCCTCTCCTCACTCAAACTCAGGGCATTTCCCGAGTCAGCTTGGTTTTGCTTTTTTAAAAAATAGAATAACGACAGAGCAGAAAGTAAAAACGAAATAATCCGTTCCCACAAGAGAAAGTGATAGCCGCCATCTTGGATGGTTTCAAAAAAGGATGGGAAATTCATCAATGGCATACCCTCCAACATTTCTCCGGTGAAAATAGGGATGTCCCATTCCACAATGAGGATTTTACCATTTATACCCCACACATCTTACTGGGTTGCACCAGAAACTCTAGGCAGTTTCCAACATAGATAGATAATTTATTGTTACGGTTGTCCACCAGCACGATAAATACAATCCAAAATACATATATTTTATCATATATAAAAACATAATAAAACATTAAATATTTTTAAAACTTCCTATACAGGGTTGCCTTCAGACAGCTCATGGGTCGGATAACTCCAACATTTCTCCAATGAAAATAGAAACATCCTAATTTCGGGCTGCCATACGTCTGGATTTTCCCGGACATTACTGGGATTTCAATTGATGTCCCAGGAGGGATTTCTGAAAAGCAGCGTTTTGTCCTGAATCTTAGGCAAGTGAATTGAAAAATCAAATTATTTTTTTGGCTCAACAACTTTCAGGGTGTCCTTGTTTTTACTTTTTGAAACATGGCAACCCTATCCTATGGAAAAGGGGGTCATTCCCGGATTAATAATAATAATAATAATAATAATTTATTTATGCATGCCCCGCCCACTCTGGGCGGCTTCCAACAAAAGATTAAAAATACATTGAAACATCAATCATTAAAAACTTCCCTAAACAGGGCTGCCTTCAGGTATTTTCTGAATGTCAGTTGTTTATCTCTTTGACCTCTGCTGGGAGGGCGTTCCACAGGGCGGGTGCCACTACCGAGAAGGCCCTCTGCCTGATTCCCTGTAACTTGGCTTCTCGCAGAGAGGGAACCGCCAGAAGGCCCTAGGAGCTGGACCTCAGTGTCCGGGCTGAACAGGACGGCTTTTCTAAATCAGGGACGTCCCTGGAAAATAGGGACACTTGGAGGGTCTGCAATGGGGACTAGCCGCAATGGCGGCATTCCCCCCCCCCCACTTTCGAAGACAGGAAATACCTCTGAACGCCACTTCCTGGGGGCTGCAAGTGGGGAGAGCTGTTGTTGAACTTAGGTCCTGCATTTGGTTGGCCACTGAGGGAACAGGATGCTTGGCCAGATCCTTATGATCTTATAGCTGGCTAGAACCCTGAACAGGAATACTCTATACTGCAGCACTTTGTTGCAGGCCCCACATCTAAGCTATATTTCCGAACAACTGTACGATCCTTAAAAAGGATGGGGGTGTTTTAGAGGGGTTTTTAAAAGAGTTATTTCAAGACTGTTTTGGTGGGAATGAAACAAGGGTCTCCAGTGGAGAGAGAGGATATTGTGTTGGCTAAAACAGTCAGCTTCTCCTGCTCCCCAGCTGTGTACTTAATAGCTCCTCAACAGACAGAAATTCAACAGGAGATGCTTTTCCCCCCTGACCCCATCATTCCCTTTCCCTGCAGGGATATGTTTTCCCAGCTGAGCTGCTGTCCATCCTGAAGCACTGCATTACAAAAAGAAAGACAAGACAACTGAAATTACAGTATATTCCTGCATATAAGACAACTTTTTAACCCAGGAAAATCTTCTCAAAAGTCGAGGGTCATCTTATACGCCGGGTCGTATTTCTTATACGTCAAGTATATCCCAAACTCTATATTTTAACTAGAAAAGTTGGGGGTCGTCTTATACGCCCAGTCGTCTTATACGCCGGAATATACGGTATGAAAAATAACTGAAGAGGTTCAGATAGGCTGGCTCGTGGTGAAATAGGACAGGCATCCTTCTAAGGGGCTTTGGTAACCTGGGTGAATAACAACATGAATGACAAAGCAAATTGCTCCTTTTGGTCCAGGATTGGTGTGGCCTAGGCTCTAATCCAGGCATCCCCAACCTTCGGCCCTCCAGATGTTTTGGACTACAATTCCCATCATCCCTGACCACTGGTCCTGTTAGCTAGGGATCATGGGAGTTGTAGGCCAAAACATCTGGAGGGCCGCAGGTTGGGGATGCCTGCTCTAATCCTAGTTTATCAAGGCTTTGCATGCAGAAGGTCCCAGGTTCACTCTCTGGCTTCTCCAGATCAGGGTAGGAGAGAAACCCTGCCTGAAACCCTGGAGAGCTGCTGCCAGTCAGTGTTGACAACACTGAGCTAAATGGCCCAATGGTTTGACTTACGGTAGTAGAACGTCGTTTTTAAAGTTCCTGCTTTATTGGGTTTTCAACTGACCCTGGGCACATTTTTTTAAATTATTATTATTATTATTACTACTGTATTATTGTTATTGTTATTATTCAAATTGCTTTTTAACCTGAGGTTCCAAATATCTTTGTTTTAACTGCTGCTGTTCTCATGTCAGAATGTTGCAACTCTTTCAGTGTGGTTCTGTTTTGATCAAGTGTTTTAGGCCGGGTTTCAATGTAAATTTTTGAAATTTTTGAAACAAATGGATCCATGTTGTGCACAAAGCGTGTATCGTGGGAGGGAAACTGCAAATACTTCCACCACTAATAACAATTAATTTATACATAATTAATGTATATACCGCTTATATGACAACAGGGATTCCAAGCACTTTACAACTGTAAAACCATTAAAATAGGCAATGGCAATTCCAATGGGGCATTTAAGCCCCCTCAGTTAAAATACGCAGTAAGACAAACCATTCGAAAGCATAGCAATTAAAAGCAATTAAAAACGATAAAGCTCCGTTCAGGGGAGATGCTTATCTATTGATGCCAAAATAGGCTGCTGAGCTTTTACTGAACGCTGAAAATCCCTCATCCCATTTCGCACCTTGTCATCCTAGGTTAAAATAAGGACACTTTGTGCTTCCCAAATTTTGTAAATGCACAGATAATTTACAGAGGGGTCCTAGGCGGGCGTCTGTGTGCCGGTCCTCTGATTTTCATCTCCGCTCAGAAGTGCTGAAAAGCTTCCCATTCAGCCCTGTAGCAAAGTGTCCCTGGCTCAGAGCCCAAACGCCACCATCCCTTGTTGTTTGGCTTCGCAGCGAACCAGGGGGAAAACAGAAACAGGAAAACCTCGCCTGCTTTGCTCCTGCTCCAAGCAGGACAACATGATCTGCAGGAAAAGCAGCTGATGAATTTTGTTCCTCCTGGCCTAAAGATAATGAGCAGCAACACCTGTTAATATCTGCTGTGCAGGTGGCTGCTGAAAAGCACAGGAGCAAAGGCAGATTTTTAAAAGCATAAAAAAATCTGGCAACCCAAATTTCTTACTCTAGCCTTTCCCTTCCTTCTCGTTTCCCTGCAAAGTTGAAATCTGGACTGCAGGTTCCTATGGGCTGAGGTCTGGTCCTTTTTTGTTTTACGTCCCACCCCAAAGTTTGAAATGGACACAGAGGCGTAGGAAGGTCAGGTGGTACCCGGTGCGGAAAATTTATTGTCACCCCCCGCCATTGATTTTTTTTTTTTTTTTTTTTGCCTGCAAAAATGGTTTTACGTTATTTCATATTTTCTTACAAAGGAATAATAATAAGTAAAAATAAACTTTTATTTATATCCCGCCCTCCCCGGCCGAAGTCGGGCTCAGGGCGGCTAACATCAGATACATAACATTGATATGAAATCAAACAATAATTAAATTACCTCCTAAAAACATGTCAAAACCAAATTAAAGTCTAATTAGATGGCTTTCCACAGGGTTAGGGTTGGGAACAGTAAGTGCTCCACTGAATTGAAATTTTGGCCTTCACGACATAGGACAGTGATGGCTAACCTTGACACCCCAGATGTTTTGGAACTACAAATCCCATCATCCCTAGCTAACAGGATCAGTGGTCAGGGATGATGGGAGTTGTAGTCCCAAAACATCTGGAGTGTCAAGGTTAGCCATCACTGACATAGGAGAACAGCCAAGTAAACAGCTATTTTCGTGGAGGAGGGTCAAGATATCAACTGATATGCATGAAATTTCATATATAGCTATATAATCCCTAGTGTAGTAAGATAAGACCTTTGGAGCAGGCATTTTTTTAAAAAAAAAGTTTTTTATGAACCACCCTAGTAGGGCAGTAATTGTTCCTTGATAATTTGTCACCCCCTCCATGATGGAACCTGGGGCAGACCACCCCAACCGCCCCTCACTTCCTACGCCCCTGCAGGACAGACATATTTAAGAAGGAACATTCCCTCTATTCCTGATGCGCAGCCAGCGCAGACCATTCCTTCATGTTGCCCAAACGGCGCCATCCATGCACGAGAAAGGGAGGAGTCAGCAACAAAAACCCATGGAAGGAACTCTTTTTAAAAATCCAGCCAAGAGACTATGGGTTTAGTGATGTGGGGTTTTTTGGGAGCGGGGCGGGGGCGGGGATTGGAATACTGGGAGGAGGTGGAATGGAATGGAGTATCCTGAAGCTGGGCATTCTACTCTGTAACGTTTTGCTTCTACTCCTTTTATTTATTTATTTGGGGTAGTGCTGGAATGAAGTACGCTGAAGTGGAACATTTCCAACAGACCCTCTCAAGTGCTGAGATAGGTGGAGGATGCCCAGTCGCTTGTCCCATTGCCCTCAGGAGCGAGGGGTGGCAGTGGCAGCCCAGCACCTAAGTTGTGGGACTCCCCACCAAGGCGCAAGGAGAGATTGCACCCCTTTACCTTGCCTTTGGGCCCCGAGATGTACGTTTTAAGGACCCATCTTATTTTTTGTGACTGTAAAGGTAAAAGGACCCCTGACCATTAGGTCCAGTCGTGACCGACTCTGGGGTTGCGCGCTCAACTTGCTTTATTGGCCATACAGCTTCAGGATCATGCTCGCTCATCTCGCTTTATCGGCGTACAGCTTCAGGATCATGTGGCCAGCATGACTAAGCCACTTCTGGCGAACCAGAGCAGCGCACATAAACACCATTTACCTTCCCACCAGAGCGGTACCTATTTATCTACTTGCACTTTGGCATGCTTTCGAACCGCTAGGTTGGCAGGAGCAGGGACCGAGCAACGGGAGCTCACTCCGTCGCGGGGATTCGAACCACCGACCTTCTGATCGGCAAGCCTTGTAAGCTGTCTTTAAATATTGCATAGTATTGCATTTAAATATTATTGCTGTGTTTTAATTGCTGTAAACGGCCCTGGGAGCTTTGGGAGAAGGACGAGTAAGACATTGTAGCAATACCAGTGATGATGATGATGATGATGTTAATGGACTGCAATACAGATCTATACCGTATACTTAAAGCACACCCAACACATATTTAAAGCATGTAGCGTACCGCCCAGAAAAGATTAATGTGATCTGTAGTTTCCCCTCAAGGAGATGCAATTACTAGCACCCCTTAACAAACTACAGCTCCCAGAATCCTTTAAGGGAAGATATGTGCATTTTGAATGTATGGTGTGGAATGGGCTCCACCATCATCTCCTTCCAGCATAAACTTACCCTTCTTGGGAAGACAATTGTACCAATACGATCCTGCTTACGTTCACCTCCCACCCAAGGGATTCTCTAGCTGGTTTGAGGCATTTCAGCCCCGGTTCTAAACGTATTTCTATGGGCATAAGAGTGATCAACAGGTGGGAATTGGCAACCCTGGAACCTGTTTTCTGTAGTATGACTTGGCTGTAGAAGCGATGGATATAATCTTCAGAGGCTATCCTGCTAATAAGGATAATAGGAGGAGCCTGGAGGGAGAAAGTGAGGTTCAAGCAGCAAGGAGCTTGCATACCCAGCAAATCTGAATTTGGGTTAATGAGATTTGGGGGTGCAGAGTGTGGCATCCAGGCAAGGCTACAACCCCAGTATTTTATTCTCAAAGTTTAAGCACTGCCCACCTCGCAGGGTTGCTGGGCGGACATCGCAAAAAGAACAGGGGCGGGAGCAAGAGGATTGTAAAGTTCTACATTGCTTCTCTTATTTATTATTTGGATCATTTTCTATGTGGTTCCCGTGGTCCCTTGGACAAGGGTCTGGAATCCCAATATTCTTTGAATCCAGAGAGTCCTAGAAGCTCCCAGAGGAGGTCCTAGATGAGCAAAAAGAAAAAAAGGAGGGAGGGGGCAATCTCTGCGTCCTGAGGTTTACAATCTATAAAGTCGCAACATAAAAGGAAAATTGATTGGGGAGGGAGGAGGAAAAAAGAAAATCCAGGTAGAAATTATTAGAAATATGAAGATGTTGTTGTTTTCAACTGTCATACAACTGGGACCTAATAATGTTGACACACTAGACTAAGCTACAAAAATATTAATAAATTGTCGCGTATACAGAATTACAAAGAAGAGCAATGAAACAAACATAGGAACTACAAAACAAAATAAAAAAAATCCTTCCAGTAGCACCTTAGAGACCAACTAAGCTTGTTCTTGGTATGAGCTTTCGTGTGCATGCATGGTATCTGAAGATGTGTGCATGCACACGAAAGCTCATACCAAGAACAAACTTAGTTGGTCTCTAAGGTGCTACTGGAAGGAATTTTTGTATTTTGTTTTGACTGTGACAGACCAACACGGCTATCTACCTGTAATAGGAACTACAAATTAATGAACTAAACATGGGAACACAAAAAGCTGCCTTGTACCAATCAAGTCAGGCCATTACTCCCTCTACCCCATTATCTACCCCAAGTGGCAGCGACTCTCCAGGGTTTCAGATGAGAGGTCTCTCCTGGCCTTATTTGGGAGATGTTGTAGATTGAATCTTGGATCTCCTGCATGAGAAGCAGTTTCTCTTCCCATGACCCACAGCCCTTCCCCAAGCAAAGCCGCAAGACTAATATTCTCGGCCTCCAGATGCTCTTGTGCTCTGCGTTCCAACCCTCCGCTGCCACTCTTTCTACCCATCTCTCTAGGCTGCAAGAGAAGGGAACTGGAGAACGTAAACAAGAGTCCATCTAGCCGAGGGTCCTGTTCTCCTAGTGGCTAACCAGATGCAAAGCCCACAACCAGGGCTTCTGAGCGCAACAGCACACTCTCATCCTGCGATTCTCAGCAACTGACATTCAGAAGCATTACTGCCTCTGACAATGAAGGCAGAACGCAGCCATCATGGCTGCTAACCACAGATAGCCTTGCCTTCCACAGAGAGAGGAGAGGAAAGGGGCAGAGGACATTCCTTCTCCAGTTGTCCACTTGCCATCTCTGGCCTTGTTGCTCCTTCCACGCCAAGGATCAGAGAATCGACTGCATGTTCTCTTCATGACATCGGCTCCTTCTCCTGGGGGTAGGGGTAGGGTTAAATTGAGCAAGGCTGCCACCCTAACTGCCCTGTCTTACTCAGGAGTAGGCCCTGGTGAATTCAGCGGGGGCTTGCTCCCAGGTACAGGAAAGGCTAGGCCGGCCAGACTTTGTAGGCCAAAATGTATTAGCATTAATATAAATAAAAGGTTTGCTGCAGCTGTAATTGACCTGGAAAGAGGACAAGGGAGTCGGGAGAGAGGCATGGCATGGAATTTCCTCTCCAGAGGACTGACACTTTTGATTAACGACGCCCTAATAAGCATTAAAGCTGGATTTGGGAGATGTGCGGTGGATTTCGACACGGCTCCCACCGTGCCAAAAAAGAAGAAGTAGATCTTCCTTGGCCAAGTGGGATGGCGTGAGGCTGGGGGTGGGGAGTGGGAATAACCTATCCAAAACTAAACCTCGCTTGGGATTAACGCAAAGGATGGCCTAGGTCTTTGCACGCAGAAATGCCCCACAGTTCAGTCCCCAGCATCTCCTGCTTGAAAGGATCAGGGAACAGGTGATGGGGTAAGATTCTCTCTCTGCCAGAGACACGCAGAGGGAAGCAGGGTGGACCATTCTGAGCTAGATGCATGATTTCATACAAGGCGGCTTCATCTATTACTGTAAGATTGTTCGAACCACAAGTTCCTCGCTTGCCATGAATGGGGGGCTAGAGAAGTGCAAGGGGACAAGGGCCCCCCACAAACAATGATCTCGTCCCCACTTGCCCCTCCCCATTGCTGGGCTCTGTCCCCTGTCATTAACATATATTTCCCCTACACCCAGAGATGGGAGAAATGCAATTCACCCATCTAGAAATATATGTCGACCCTACTGTGCTCCTTCCCCACCCCCATTTTGTTCTGGTGCCACTATTATGGGTTGGGGGTGGTCCTATGGAAAACACAGCCTTGAACGGACTTGAGGTAGCAAGCTCCCAGGAGGTAGGTGTGTGTGTGTCTCACACACTCAGAAGCAAGGCAAGCTTATTCGCCTCGATATTGAATTTGTCCTCCAAAAGGCCTGTCTGCTCTTCTTGATCTGGTCACCCTGTATTAATGAATTAATTGGTATTATCTCAATTTATTATTCGTCCTTCGCCACCAGGTTCGAGGTATCAGTTGCAACAATTTAAAATTCATTATTAAAAATTACAGTCACAACAACTGCGGTGGTTGGGGTGTGTGTGTTGTTCCTGAAAGGATCGATCTCAGGTATCGATGGCCTCAAGGGATCCATCGCTGGATCTCTCCATGCATTGCTTCCTCAGGTGCAGTGCAATCTTCTACCAATGGGGACCAACCCAGGGGACCTTTGTTGACTGGATGGTCAACTTACGTCCTACTCAAAAGTAACCCCCCACTGAATACTCCCAGATAAGTTTGTGCAGGCTTAATGAGTCTTTGTTTTGATTCATGTCTCTACCCTAAAGGATGGCTAAGATGAAGAAGGACTTTATTCCTAAATAAAAACCCTGGCAGGTCCAGACTCCAAATAGGCTCCTTCGGGAAAATGCAAATAGAAGTGGGAGAGAAACCACAATTGTGGTCATTCACATGTTTTGCAGGGGGGAAATTACCAATAATAATAATAATAATAATAATAATAATAATATATACTACTAATTTAAAAAATGTTATTATTTTGTGTTTTGATTTGCACACACATATGTACACACACACAATTTTCACCTGCATTTTTAACTGTCTCCCCAACACACGTAAATAATTTCTCTCTCAATTAAAGATTCCTTTAATCTCGATCCAGAATCCTCCTACTCGGCACACCTAACAGGGTCGACCCAATGAAAGATTCGTTGCCCTTGCTTTTCCAGCTCCCTACACCGAAATCCCGATCTCATCTACCCGTTTACTCGGAAGTAACGTCGTCCCCCTCCGCCCCTTCCCAAGTAGTACTCAGCTGTCAGATAAGTGCGCCTAGGACTTGCCATCTGAAAAATGCTTCTGGGTGGATGCATCGCCTCCATCAGTTTAAAATACTCCAGGACGGAAGCATCTACTTCTACGTGGATTGGGGGGGGGGGATCTGTACGTACAGCAGCTCTAGTCCTACTCAGAGTAGACCTACCTACTGAAATTATTGGAAATGGCTCTCGCGAGTCCGTTAATTTCAATGGGTCTACTCTTGAGTAGGGATATGACACCCCGATGTCATTACCTTCCATGCTGCCTGCGCGCCAGGAATTGCAGCTTAACGTTGGAACAATTGCCATGCAATGCCATGGGGCTTACTTTCGAGGAGACACGAAGATCACCACCACCTCAATTCTCCACGACTAGAGAGCTTCTATACACTGTTCGCCCTATGCAGTGAAATATAAGGTATCTAATCTATAGATCCAGTATATATTTGGTGTGCTGCGTATATGTTTCTGTCTACAAATCTGCCCGATTTTTTTAAAAGCGCCAAACTACACTCCAGACAAGTTTTCCCTGAACCTGGAAGTATGCAGTTAATCCTAAATATCTGCATGCGGATATGCGCGTGCCTATAAGTTGCTCGTGGCAAATCACATCACGAAAAATACATTTTTAGCCACTGTCCTATATACAATCGCCGGTCAAGTCACTTGTAAACATACGGATTGTATCCAAGCTTAGTCCTACTCAAAGTAGACCCATTGCAACGCGGCTGACTTAGCTCTATCAACTGCGAGGGGTTTGCTCTCAGAATGGCCAGACGCTAGAGGCAACCCAACGCATCTCAGAGAGAGAGAGGGAGAAAATGGGCGCGCGGGGGGGGGGGGATATTTCATTTTATCTGTATTTGTTGAATTTATTCATCTAAGAGGTTTCTTCTACACGGCTTAAATATTCGCGTCTCGGAGCCGTGTAGGTAAAAACAACCCACGGAAAAACCCACAGGGTCCGCTAGACCGAGATAGTCTTAGCCAAAAACCTGAAGTTCAGCGACGAGGGGTCCGTAACGTCGCCCCTCCATTCCCCATCGTGTCCCCAAGTGCGCAGGCAGCCATCGCGGTTCAGCCAAAGTCAAAACCCATTGCTCTGTCTGAACCGCACAGGCGAGGCGCGCTTCACCGGCTCCCATTGAAACCAGCGGGTCTTTAAAACAACCACAACCAACACGCGCTCCCCTTGTGCTAGCATCGCGCGTGCACACGACCGTTTAAGATACGTGTCGGCGTTTGCCGAAGGCTGCTTATTCCTGCGGAGGGAAATAGGAATCAAATGCGAATTGTTTCATTAAAGGGACGAAGGAAAGACAGAGACAGATACAAGAATGCCTATTTAGCAACCTAGTTTACCTAGGAGTAAAGCCGCCTGGGAATCAAGGCGTCGAATGGGCTAGCGGGTTTAATGTTTCCCACGTGCTTCGAGCCGTGGACACACATGGTGGGCATAAAATGGGAAGGGGGCCCATTTTACCTACTTGTTTGGCTCACGGCATCTTACCAAGCATTTGAGTGCTGTTGGTTTTTGTATTATTACTATTATTTTAAAATCAGATTTATTTATTTTTCTTCCAATGGAGAGGGTTGCTGGTGCTTTTTAAAATATAAAATATAATAAA
This sequence comes from Darevskia nairensis, assembly GCA_034642065.1. Taxonomy (NCBI): domain Eukaryota; kingdom Metazoa; phylum Chordata; class Lepidosauria; order Squamata; family Lacertidae; genus Darevskia; species Darevskia nairensis. The sequence continues at coordinate 118,760 of JAWWNI010000446.1, forward strand.
ATAAAATAACTAAGGGGAAAAGCGACGGGGTTGTTGGTGAAGCTGGGAATGATTTCATGATTTCGTCCCGCTAGCCTAGGCCGCTCGCAGGCGATTCCTTGGCGACCCGGGACATGAGGGACTAGAAACTTGATGTAAAAGGAAGGAGGCCCCGAAAGCAGAAAGCAGGCGAGCGCCTTCGTGTCTTTTGACAAGCCTACCCGTGCCTACTCGGAAGTAAGTCCCGAGAAACTTAAAACTCCGAAGCCTAAGCGGGCCTTGGGCACCCACTGATCCGGGAACAATCCACTTCCCCCTCTCGAGGATGACTTGCGAGTAGACCTGCACAGGATGGCATTTTTCCATGGGGAGGGGAGGAAATCGCCTCTCGGGAACGGTGGGGGTGGTGTATTGAGGAGGGGGGAAAACAAACTAGTTTGTTTCTGGGTGTTTTATTTTGGGGGGGAGGCTGCGTGATCGCTCGCAGTGAAAACACCGAGCTGCGAGGGGACAACACAGGGAACAGGTGGGTTTAAGCAATGGGGGCAGGTCGTCCTTTTAACTAGGAACTGTCCTTTCTGGCTCCTAAGAACAGCAAGCGCAGCCGACTGGATCAGGCGCAGGGTCCCGATCTAGCGCTGCGTATTGCCGACACGGGCTGGCAGCTTCTCTCCGCGGGTTTCAGCCGGGGGCCGAGGGGGCCGGTCCGGGGGACCTTTCGCCTGCAAAGCAGATGCTCTGCCCACGGAGCCACGGCCTTTCCCTGCTCCCCCCCCCGGACACCCCCTTTCCCTTCTCTGCTTTTATTCCCTTTCCGCGCTGAGATCTTTCCTTTCCTTCCTCGCCTCCCTCCCTCCCGCAGCTATTTTGTCTCCCCGCGCTTTTCATTCTGGGCGCCACGTTCTTTTTGGCTAGCCATATTTTCTCTCCCTTCTCTTAAACATTCCCTTTTTCTTATTTTTAAAAAGACAAACGCCCCCCCCCCACATATATTTGTCCACCTCCCCCCACCCCATCACACATAATATTCTCCCCCCTCCTGCGCTCTTGCTTAGACAGCAGGAACCAGGGGGACTTACTCCCGAGTAAACATGCCTCTGACCGCGCTGTGATCCGTCCATCCGCTCACTTATGGACATCTCTTTTACGCGCTCCGCTCTCCAGACCCGAAAGGGTTTCCAGGGCCCCAGCTAAGTATTTAAAATCAATATATCTTTTTTCTTTTTTTGCTCAGTCAGCTCCCCAATTCTTTTATTTCTATCCCCCCCCCCGCGCGCCCCATCTGTGCTCTGGATTCCCTTTTCTCTAGACTGCGCTGACTTCGTCGCATCCTTTTGCAGAGCCGCTTGGGCAGAATCAAAGTGCTGGTCCATTTCAAACCTCAGGAAGGCGGCCGATGGACGGCCCCCCCCCCTCTTAGGAAGTTCTCAGCCGATGGACTACTGGGCTTTTCCTCTCCTCCTGCCCTGGGAAGTTTAAAAAACCGCTTCTTTCCCCTCAAATACTCTTCCCAGTCTTGGAAACTCAGGTTTACCATCTCCACCCCAACTCTTGCCTGCCCTCACGGGAGTGTGTGTCCGTCCAAGTGACTTTACTCAGAGTAGACCTATTGGACCTCAGTGTCCATTCATTTCAGCGGGTCCCCTGCGGGAGCGATCAACACAGATCAAGGGGTCTCTGGAATCTAGACGTGTGAAAACAGGATCCCAAGTCGCCCGCGCGGGTGCAAAGTGGATTCTTAGATCTGCTGCTGCGGGTGGCGGAGAGAGGACCGGACCCTCGTGCCTGCCTACCTGCCCGGCTGGACACGCAGGCACCAATCACTTCGTCAGCCGGAAACGCATTTCCTTATTCAGATCTAGTTATCACCCGGCTTCTTCACAGCAAACAAGCAGAGGGATTGTGCCCAAGGCGGAAATCCTCGCATTAGGAACCCGCTTCCCTCGCTCGTCTGGAGTTTGGAATTTGCAAATGCAAGGAGGGAGATTTCCTAGGTGAATTCTCACACCTCTCCCAATACACACAGACCCCGTGTGTGCTCCGAGTCGGCAGGAGAAAATAACTTCTACAGAGTGGCTGGGGAAACCCAGCCAGATGGGTGGGGTATAAACAATAACATTATTATTATTATTATTATTATTATTATTATTATTATTATTATTTATTATGGTGTGTAGGTGTGTTTGTGTAAACTGATCCCACGCCTAAGAGAATGCTACATAAGCAAAAGTCGGGTTTCTTCCGCGCCTCCCTCCCCCCCCCCCCGCAGTTCATTGCGGGTTTAATTTTTGCTAACCTCCGAAAGTACCTCACAAATAAAATTAATTGGGAATTAAGAGGATAACATCTCGCTAGAGCGCGTTAAGTGGGGGGGGGGGAGGTTGCTTAAAGGCGCGAGCAAACCTAAATTCACCATTTGAAGGGGGGAAACCCCACGTACGTTTACTCAGGAGTAAGTGCCATTGCACAAGGCCTTGCTCCACTTGCCTGAGAATAAGTCGATTTGAACTCAACGGCACTTACTTCTGAGTAGAAGGAAAGACCCCGCTGTTCACCTCCCGCATTTTTTACTAAGTTTGTAACCACAACCGTGTTTACTCAAAAGCCCGGCTGAGTTCAATGGCGTTTACTCTCCAGTCGGTGAAATTAGGATCGCAGCATTTAGAAGTCCCTAGTTTTTTTGCAGGGACATGTGTTAAGATTTTCTCCCCTGCCCCAGCCCTTTAGATAATCTCCTGCTCCTGTTGCCTGTCGGGTCAAAATCCTTCCTTTGGATAAAATGCTCCTCGAAAGCTTAACGCGTAAACGGGTATTATTTACTCGATCGTTTGCTTACAGAGGAGAACGAAGCTCGCTTCACTTAACGCACTTAAAAAAAAATTATTATTATGTCCATGCGCCAAAATGGCATATTATCACGATTGTTATTTTATTGCATAAAAGCACATTTAAAAGTTATCCTTTCGATTGCGTCGCTTTTAATAACCTTCGGAGCCTCAACGGAATTCTTATAAAGCGAAAATAAAAAGAAGGATACATATTTCCCCTCTGGTGTTTTTTTTGTTTTTAAAAGTTGGCCTCCCTCCCACCTTCTTTCAATTGTCCGAAAATGCTGTTTACTATCAATTTAATTACGATTATTAAGAAACAAAGAATGCCGCGAAAAAGAAGCCTCCCCGGAAAGATAGCAAGACGAAATATTGGCCAGACGCGAGCATCGTTCAGTTTCGCAGGGCGAGGGGAGGAGAAGGACGTGTTGGATCGGGTTTGTTTTTTTTAAACACCTAAAAGAAGACTAGTTTTCAAAAGAAGCGCTTTAGTTTAAGGTAACAGGGTGGGCTGTGCTCGTGGTGCATTTTTTCCACTGAGAAAGAAACCTGGGCTACTCCAGGTCAGCCCCTCCTTCTCCTCTCGCACAAACCTTTTGTTTATATATTTACTCCCAGACCTTTTTCTTTGATCATAAAAAGAGTGTCTTTAGCAGTGATCTTCCTCTCGCGATTAAATCGATGGGCGCCGAAAGGAAACCGATGCAAACTCCGCTTCTTGCACGTTGTTACGAAATTGGAAAGGAAAACGGAAAATGATCTGCAAAAGTCCTTTCCCCGCCTTTGAGGTTGGTGCTGCTGGGGGGTTTAATCTAATCTAATCCTATCATCTATCTATCTATCTATCTATCTATCTATCTATCTATCTATCTATCTATCTATCTATCTATCTATCCTGTTCGATTTACCTGTATCTAACTACACACACACCGCACATCATGGGTTGTATTCAGCCAAGCTGTACTCTGAGTAGACCTATTGAAACGAACGAACCGAAGTTTGTCATGCTCGTTAAATTCAGTGAGTCTCCTCGGAGTAAGGCTTCCTCTCACTTATAGTGATAACTATATAGTTATTTTATCTCTCCGGTTTGAGAACCAAGCAGATTTGAAGTGCTGGGTTCTGAACATTTTTTTGGGGGGGGGCTGGGAATATAGGAGTTTCCTTTAAAAAAAAAACTTTTTTAAAATTCCAGTGATCCCGCTTTCTCCCTTCTGTCCTTTGTTTGGTTTAGCAAAAAGGGCATATACGGTGATGAGATTTGGCGATTGGGGGCGGAGTGGTGGGGGGGGGGAGAGAGAGAAGGGAAGTGTGACTTGTTAAAGTGGGTCATATTAGAAACGCCCGCAGAGAGAGCTTTCCCGAATTGAACTTTGCAGAAAGTCCAACCCCCCCTCCCTTGTCCTGGGAGGCGGGAGGGAGAAGAGAGAGAAAAAATCATTTTCTTTTTTTAAGGTCACCCTCCCTTTTCCCAGGCACTGATTGACAGCTGACACAGCCATCAGTCCTCGCTTGCTACTCTAGAACAAAGGCCCGCTGGAGAAAAACAGACGAGCCTCCCCACGCATAACGGATCCCGCATTTTCTTATTGTTGCAGTTAATAAATAAATAGAAATAATAATAATAGTAATAATAGTAATAATACCGTAATAATAATAATAATAATAATAATAATAATAATAATAATAATGTGCTGCACGAAACAGAAATATTATTGCCCTGAGGACTGGCCAGCCTTCCCTCCCCCAAATATTTTATCCAGGCAATAATGTTTTGTTTTTTTAAAAAAGGGGTCTTAGAAAGTCTAATTCCGCTTGCTGCTGGTTGTGGTGGTGGAAATAGCACTTTGGTACATGTTCAGAGGCCGGGTAGTTCCGTCAGGTATCCTGGGGCTGAAAGCCTTGGCAATTCAAAGAGGGCCCGGGGCAGATAGGAAAGCCCGGAAGGTATCGTTTTATTTATTTTTTTTGGGGGGGGGGCAAGCGAAACCTGGTACTGACTGCCCCCTCTTCCTTTACGCACATAAAGTGTTTTGTTTTTTTAATGTTGGGGGCGGGCGGGAAGCAGGAGAAAAGTTTAAAGCATGGTACCTTAACTTGGACGCGATGCTGGGGAAATAACCCCTCCCGGCTACCCAAAGTTGATGAACAGAGCAATCTCCGGCGTGTTTTTTTTTTTTGGGGGGGTTGTCCCACTGTGTTTAACGGGGATCACCCCCAGAAGGACGCTCAGGAGCTGCGACCCTACTCACCCAGGAGTAGGCGTGCAAGCTGCGATCCTAGATGCACCCATCCAGGAACAAGCATGCAAGCCGCGATCCTATGCACTCTTCCTTTAGAAGCAAGCATGCGAGCTGCGACCTTGCGCAGTCCTAAAACGCATCTCCCTAGGGCCAAGCGCGCAAGGGCATATCCCCCCGGGAGCGAACCTCACTGAACACAGTGGACTTACTCCCTAGTAAACACATAGGATTTCAGAAACAGAAAGTGAGACAAAAGAGACCACCCCTCCCCCCCCAAACCCCAAAACTTTTGGACTCACCTAAAAAAGTCGTTTTTACAGTACAGTTTCCCTTCCCTGGAGAAACACTTCTCGGTCAGGTTGCATTTACATTCACAGCACTGAACGCATTTGACGTGCCAAGCGCGGTCCAAAACGTTCAAGAGGAAGCGGTCTAGGATGGGTCTTTTGCAACCGGCACAGTGAACCATTGTCTTTGGTTAGGGGGGCGGGCGGGTGGTTGGGGTCTGTGGCTGTGGCGCTGGGTATGTCGTTGTGAGTTTTTGTGTGTTGTTGGGTTTTTCCTGGAGGCGGAGTAGGATCAAAAGTTTGCAAGCAAGTCTGGAGGAGGAGGCAGCCAGGAGACGCTTTTCCTTCCCAGATGTCCACAGCAGAGGCCCCCAAAAACAAGCACCCCCCCCAAAAAAACACACCCGGGTGTGTGGGTGGGTGTAGGGAAAAACCTCCCCAGGTTCGGCGCTTTGGAAAAGCCTTCACGTTGGAGCAAGCTGTCTGCAGAAGTTGATCTTCTCAACGGAGTCCCGGCGGGAACATCAAACTCGAAAGCCAACGATCATCACCATCATCAACAACATCAATAAAGCTTCTCTTTTTAAAAAAAATCTTCCAAAAATTAAAAACTCCAGCGCCCAGAGGAGGCCAGGCTGGCGGCTCAAGAACCAGAGACGGAAGCTAATCTTCGTGATACCAGCGTGTCCTTTTTCTGGTGGCTGAGGTTGCCAGATAAAAAAGCCTTCTTCAAGAACCTGAATTATTATTATTATTATTATTATTAATAATAATAACGAATGAGAGCAATCAAGGAGGCCAAATCAGGTGCTGTCAGTATGCTGGAAGGTAAATGAGCATGGGGGTGTGTGTGGAAACAAAGGAGTCCTCGCAGGTTTGAGGTAGAGCAGTCAGAGGTCAAAGTGCAAGTCACATCAGAGCCCCCTCCCCAACATTAAAAAAAAAAAGAATCGTCCGAAATCATAGGCTGCAATGCTTGGAGCATCTCAAAACGAGGAGTCTTGGGGGGGGGGTCTCAATAAAAGAAGAAAAGGGAGAGAGGAGATATTTTGAGGAGCCAGAGAGGAAGGGATGGCGGGGCGGGGAGAGAAATAGGATGTCTGCTATATAAATAGAATGATGTTCATATTAGGAAATCGAGCGGGAGGGGGAAGTTGCAAGCTCTCCCCCCTCTCTCGTGACAAAATCAAAACAAAAGCAATTTTTTATTTTAAGAAGACCACCCAATCGGTGCTGATAATCGCCCTCCTCCCTTTTCTATAATATAAAATCCTTTGGGGTGGGGGGTGGGGTGGGGGTAAGGTAAGCAATCAACAGCGACCAGCAGCAGTTCCCTTACCCCTACGGGCTCGTGAGTCCAGGAGTCAAAAACTCTTTGGCCCGGTCCATGGGGACTCGCTGGATGCGGGGCTGCCTTGGTGAGGACGTTCCCGGGCTGCTGAGGACATCCAGCAGGTCCCCCAACCTCTTAAAAAAAAGAAAATAAAAATAAATCGAATTAAAGGAGCTCTTCCCCTGAGTCTCTTCCTTGCCGGTGCTGGAGGCGAGGGGACGAGAGTTGCAACCCCCCCGCTCCTCCGCCTGCTCCGAGCTCTCCAGTCCCGCGCGCACCTCGCTCTGCCGCCGCCGCCGCCGCTGCTGCTCCTGCCAGCCTCGCTATAGTCTGCATGTTGGCCGCCGCCTCCACGCCGGAGCCTTATGCAGGGACCCGCCACGTCACCGCCGCCGGCGCCCAATCCGAGGGCGCCCCTCTCGCCCCGCCCTCCCCTCGCCCCCCATCAGAGGCTCCTCGGCGAGACCCCGCGCGCGGCAGGCGGAGGAGGAGGCCAGCCGGGGAGCCCGACGGCGGGGACGCCGCTCCCACCAGGTGCGCTGCTGCGCTCGCGCGCTCGGCCGGGGATTGGGTAGGGGGGTGGGAAGGAACGACAGAGCAGGGTCGGGGGCTGTTTAGGATGGGGAGAAGGAGGAGGATCCTGGCTGGGCGAGAGAGGACCGGGAAGAGGAGGAGAGATGGGGCTGCGTGCGCCCTCCTCTCTCGCGCTCTTCTTCGCGGAAGTTGATGGAGATGGAGAGGGGGGAACTTTCGGGAGAGTTTGAGCCGAGGACCGGGAGGGGTCCCTCTCTGCACCCGCCGCCCCAAACGGGTAGGTCCTTTCGGAGAGTCGTGTTGTTGTATTCATACAAGCATTCATATAAGATAGGAATGTGTGTGTGTAACATAAGCATAGATATATATATATGTGTGTGTGTGTGTGTGTGTGTGTGTGTGTGTGTGTGTGTATCTTTTTATTATTATTTTAAAACAGTGATGGCTAACCTTGACACTCCAGATGTTTTGGAACTACAACTCCCACCATCCCTAGCTAACAGGATCAGTGGTCAGGGATGATGGGAGTTGTAGTCCCAAAACATCTGGAGTGTCAAGGTTAGCCATCACTGTTTTAAAATAAGGGGTTGTTGCATCCAATGGGTTGCATCGAAGTAGGAACGTAGGGAGTCGTGCCTTATACCGAGCCAGGCCCATTTGGTCCACTTGAGGTCAATATTGTCCACACGGACTGGCAGCGGCCCTCCCCAGGGTTTCAGGCGAGGGATCTCGCCCTGGAGACGCCGCTGGGGTCGATGTTGGGACCAGCTGGAGGGCTGTGCTGCTGAGTGCGCCCGTTGGAAGCGCTCGCGCGGGTTTCGAGGGGTCTGCCCTGAGCGCCACTAAGGTTGGGGCGCAACTCCTCGACCTGCTCGGAGCAGACCCACTGAAGAAGACGGGGGACCTGCGGGTTGCTTCGAATGGCTCTACTCTGAGTAGACTCTTGTGAGCTATACCCCCTTTAGTTAGGAATAATAGTTAATAAATGAAGTAAGGTTTCTCTTAGCAGAAAAGGAAGGGGGCAGGTGTTTTTTGTAATCGCTCGACGGACTTTCAAGGGAGGAAACTCAAGTTCATTGTCTGTATACGATTTATCTCTCTGTGTGTGTTTTATGAAAAGTATAGCATTGGCAGAAGAGGTTCGTGTGGCTGTTTTGCTTTTTGTTTTGAAATGGAAACGGGGCCCCCTTCCGTTGCGGGTGGGAGGCGAGACACAGATAAAGTCTGTGCGTGTTTTGCGAGATGTCCGGGCGAAAAGCCTCATGATGCCTCGATTGCTGACTGCAATCTGCCTGGACTTGACAAATGGGACTCGATCCCCGAGGAGGAGATCTTGGGCGTTGGGGGTGGGGGGTGCGTACTGGGTAGGATGCAGGCAGCTCCTTCAAAAGCCAATGTGCTCGCAGATCGAAGGGGGCAGCCTCGGAGCAGACCGAGGGAGAAAGACCTCGCCATCAGCGAGGGGGAAAAAAAAAGGTATTTTGGAAGGAAGGAACTTTAGTCCGGGAGGACGCGGGTGGAGACGCCCTGATAAGATCGTCCTCACGTTCCCAGATCTGCAGTACTTCTAGTGCCTTAAAAAATAAAAGGGTGTACAATGTGTATGTATGTATACTGCGTGTATACGTGTGTCAAGTGTGCATGAGTTGTACTCAACTAATTTTTACTCACTGAAATTAATCGATACAAGTCAGGCTCGTTATTTTCAATGGATATAGTCTCCCCCCCTCTCTCTCTGTGTGTATATATATATATGTTATATATACTGTATGTTATACTGTATGTTATACTGTATGTTATATATATATATATATATATATATATATATATATATATATATATATGTATATATATAACATACAGTACACAAACTCTCCATGCTCTGTTTCATGTGACCATTTTTTGGAGGGGGGAGGGATTTCCGTGAAAGAAGAACTCTTGAGCTCTGGGTTAGGCCTCGAGGCTGAAGTGAAGGGGGGGCAATATATTCATCCATATATGTATCCCCCCCTTTTTTTTTACTTCCCGTTTGTCTCCTGTACTTTCACTCTCCTATATATGGGGACTGGTCAGCCTTTGGAAATGGATGACTCGAGGAGAAGACAAAAAGATGTCTGTGTGTCGCAGAAATCCCTTAATCCGGGTAGCACTTGTTGATCTGGGGGAAGGGAGGCCGGAGACACCCCCTCTTTCCAGCCCTCACCTGCCCCCTCCTCGAAAATAGAAGTTTTAAAAGTCGATTTCCATTAGCTGCAGAAACGCGAATGGCTTAAAATCCCCCCTTCTGACAAATTCCTCACCTAAAATCTTGCCGCTCTCTCGGTCAAGAGGCTCAAACGCCTGAGAAAACAGCCGCGTTTGTTTGTTTTTTAACAGGAGAGAGCTACATTTAAACCCCCCTCCCAGTCAAATCCCTTCTCAAATAGAAGGCTAACAAGTTCTCGCCTTTGGGTTTACACAACATGACTAGCAAGATGAGTGGAGCCGAAGAATTTCGCAGGCAGACGGTATCCCGACACTTCTCCGGTTCGGTTTGGCTCTCCGAGTGCCAAAACAAACAAACAAGGAAAACCATAAAAATAAAAATTAATGAATTTAGTTGTAATTGTTTTTTAATCTCGAATGACTAAGAAAAGGGATAAAATAATAATGGAAGCAAAAAGATTGCTGCTGCTATTAATTCTGCTAATAATAATAATATCCAGTAATTTTTATGTCACCTTTAACCGTCTCATTTCTACTTATTTTAGATTTGTTTATTTATCCCGAAAAATAAATCGAACTCCTACATTTTCTCCTTTCTTATTATTTCGTTTTTCTAACGGAACACATTCTTACAAACCAAGGTTTCTCCAAAACTGCCACACAGACGCAAGTTTCCTTTTTTCAAAAAGTGAAATCGGTTTGTTCCCTAAAGTTTCTCCGCTTAGTTGGAAGGGATGCGAAACGGAGAGCCTTTATTTCCCGTCTAAAATTTGCTTAGGATCCCGATGCCAGTTCTTTTAAAATGAATTATTTGCTTGGAGACCAAACATGTGATGTTAAAACAACGGGGTGAAGGCGAAACTATGGTGTTTTTAAAACACGCTTTTCTGGAAATGAGATTTATTGAACGCAGTAGGACCTAATTTCTGATGAGAGGCGCATAGGATTGCGCTGCTGCTGTTTCTTTTAACGCAAACGCTCCAGAAAGTACCCCACTTCCCAAATGGGCTGTTTTTGCAAGCTCAAATCAATTCAAGAGATAACTTTCCTCACCACCTCAGCTAATCTCTTAATTCTCCACCCCTGAAGTATTTCTGCTATCTTGCAAGTTTGCCATAAACTGATACATCCTGCCTCCCCCTCAACTAACATAGGGCGGAGTGTGAGGTCAGCAACACCCCTATTCTCCCCCCAACCACCCCTCTCAATCCGATTTACAACCTAGTTAATCCAGAGTGAAGCCTCTTTGTGCTCCCCAACTTGAAACCCGTTGCTTAGGGGAGCAAATCCCGCCCATGTTTTTTCCATGAAATCCGTTTCCAGATCTGGACCTGCGGGTCAATTCCACAGAAACGATTAATACGGAATACTGCAGCCCGACCACCAGCAAACTAGTTAGGTGCCTTTACTGCGGTATTAGTTTAAGAGAATGGGATAGCTGCGATCCTCAGGAAGCGTGGTTTAGGAGGATAGGGACCTGCTTCCGAAGAAATTTCGTTACGTAAGAAGATGTGCAGGCGTTGGAAGGATCTTAGACTGCCCAAGGATTTAGCCGGGCAGCCAAGGCGCGCAGCGGGTCGGATCGAGCTGTTCAGATCTCGATCCTGAGCGCCCCAACAGCCCGATCCTATGTATGTTTACTCAGAAGCAAGTCGCCTTCGCGCTTTACTCAAGAGGCGTGCCTAGGCTTCGTTGGTCGCGTCGGAGGTTTCCTAGGAGAGTAGTCTCGCGATTTACCCTCTCCGAGATTGATCCCCTTTTACTGAAGCCGAGACAGTTTGCATTTAGGAGCAAGAGGGGTTCAAACAAATGCTGGAAAAAGAAAAAGCTTTGCATGGACAGATTCCTCGTTGAAGACGTGCCTGGAACGGATTCCGACGTAACTGTGCAGATTCCGTGTCTAAATCGTCTTTGGGACGCATTCCGACGTAATTTTGCAGACCTAACTTTACGGATTCCGCGTCTAAGGTGTCTCTGGGTTCTGCCATTGCTTGTCTGCTTCTTGACTTTTTGCCTATGTGGGTGTAGAAGAAGGGGGAGGATTCCGGAGGGGAAGGTATGGGGGTTCATAACGATTCTCACTGTTTCCCCTCCCCCCATGTAGGCAAAGGGGGAAATAACAAAAGGTATTGGGTGCAATTTTTCGGGGTGTGTGTGTAAGTTGAGCAAAGGGAGAGAGAAAGAAGAGAAAGTGAGAGGGGCAGGGAAGGAGGGAGAGGGAAAACACACGGGGAGAAGGGAAAAATGAAGGGGAAGACACGTCTCTTTCCCCGCTGCAAAAAGGACTCTTTGAGAGCTTCAAAATACCGATTGATTGAGCTATAATTCGAATTTGTTTGTGGGAGGTTATTTCCAGCGTTACTTCCCAGTGCCTCTCTCCGTCACTTTCCTTTTCGCAAAAAAATAAAAAAATAAAAAAAAAATAAATAAAAAGAGAGAGCAGAAAGTCTTAAGTTTTGGGCGCAAGCCGGTTTGTTGTGCAAGAGTCCCTGCTCCCCAGCTATAATTGCGCAACCTGAATTTTTGGGTGGTAGGGGATCAAACTTCTTCTTTTTGAAAAAAGCGACAGTGTGGAAGCCCCCTTTGAGATAAGGGGGGGGGGGTGAAAATGCAAGGGAGGAGCGTGCCCAGTCAGTTATTTTGAGGCAACTGTCGTCTAACATACCCACAAGGCTGACATCGTCTAATCTCCCTGCACGGAAACAGGGAAGGATGCTCAGTGAACTGGTTGACTGGGAGCGCGTTGAATGGGAGAGAGGGAGGGATGGAGGGAGGGAAAGAAAGAAAGAAAGAAAGAAAGAGAATGAATGAATGAATGAATGAATGAGAGATAGTACAAAGGAGAAGAGGGAAAGGCGAGAGCCTAGAGTCCCTGGCCCCATATCTCCAGAGGGTCCACTTGGCGGCCAGCGCTGGGCTCCTCCTCCTCCTCCGTCCCTTGTCCTCCTGCCAAGCTGCACGGCCCGCCGGCTCCCTCCATCCCCTCCCAGGCGACAGATGCACCAGCGGTGCCAAGGGACCCATTCGCCTTTGACTCCAGCCCCCCAAGTGAAAAGCGCTGATGCGGGATGAATAAGGCGCAGGAGATGAGCATCGCAGGCCCCTCAACGGTTTGCGGAGATGAGGGGTTTGTGTGTGTGAATTGGGCGGGGGAAGAAACCCAGCTGCGGATTTCGCTTAGCAAGAAGAGACTTTGTTATCAGCCTGCCAGGGCTGGACTTCCAGGAAGGAGCAGGCTAGGAGGAGAATACCAGATCTATCTATCTATCTATCTATCTATCTATCTATCTATCTATCTATCTATCTATCCATCCATCCATCCATCCATCCATCTATCCTTCCTGCCTTCTCTTCATCTATTTATCTCTTTAGTTATTTCTTTCTTTCTTCATCTGTCTAAATCTATCTTGTTCATTATTTCATTCATTCATTCATTCATTCATTCATTCATTCACTGTCTTTAATTTATTCTCTAACTATATATATATATATTCTTCCTGCCTTCCTCCCTCTATCTATATCTGTCTGTCCATGTAGTTCACTATTTCTTTCATTTATTCTCTCTTCAAATTATTTCTCTCCCCCCCCCTCTCGTTTATTCTCTCTCCCTTTTCACTTTCCCAAACTGTTACAGACAGACTGGCTAAAGGCTCCAAGCTTTCCTCCTTTGCCCCCATGCATCCAGTCAACAAAAGTATGAACAGTGCAACCCTGTGCCCAGTTCCTCTGAAGCTCTGCTCTGTTCAATACGCCTTCCTCCCCAATAACTGTGCTTGAGGCTGCCGCCGTATAGTACAATCCTAACCATTTCGACCCAGAAGCAGAATTCAACAGGTAAAGGTAAAGGGACCCCTGACCATTAGGTCCAGTCGTGTCCGACTCTGGGGCTCATCTCACTTTATTGGCCGAGAGCCGGCGTACAGCTTCCGGGTCATGTGGCCAGCATGACTAAGCCGCTTCTGGCGAACCAGAGCAGCACACAGAAACGCCGTTTACCTTCCCGCTGGAGCGGTACCTATTTATCTACTTGCACTTTGACGTGCTTTCGAACTGCTAGGTGGGCAGGAGCAGGGACCGAGCAACGGGAGCTCACCCCATCGCAGGGATTTAAACCGCCGACCTTCTGATCAGCAAGTCCTAGGCTCTGTGGTTTAACCCACAGCGCCACCTGGGTTAAACCACCTGGATTTCCAAACTAGATCCCAAATCAGAGTCACACAACTTCTATCTCTCTGCGTCCCTGACCTTTAGCTGTGCTGGCTGGAGTTGATGCAGTTTGGCGAAATCTGGGGGGTTGTGTATTAAGACCTTACCCAGCCCTGCTGGATCATGCTAATGGACCTCCTTGTCCAGCATCCTGTTCTCACAGCGACCAGCCAGATGCCCTCAATGGAAAGCCTGCAAGCAGGGCCCTGAGTGCGAGAGCAACGGGTTTTCAGCAACGGGCATCCAGAAGCATACTGCCTCTGACCATAGGATATAAAACCATATATCCTAAAGACAGCACAGTCACCACAGTTCCCAAGAAACTGAACCACGGTTAAGCACTGCGACCCCTGGAGTCTTTCACCACTCAGAGACTGGGGTGGTACCCAACAATGCATTTCTTCCTGTTGGCAGGTAATAAGGTGGTTTTTTGCCAGCTCAGTGTGGAATGGGTTACCTGCAAGCAAAGAGCAAAGGGGAGCCTGAGAGCATCACCAATATAGTTGCATCATTCTACATCGCCGTTTTTAGACAGTCTCGTGAGCCAGAATAAAGACAATTAAATAATCATGGGCCTCTGCTCCCAAGAGGCTTACAATATGACATTGATGAGAAGACCCTGCTGGGCTTTGCAAGAGTTACCCACAAACAAACAAACAAACAAGATCCTCATGTGGCAACAAGACTGAAAACAGAGACGTGCAAAATGTTAGCAAGTGATTAAATGTGTTCACACGTACTAGTGAACATAGATAGACTTTGTTTTGGGTTGGGGGAAGATGAAGATTAAAGGCATGAAGGCAAAGGCTTTTTTTTTTTTAAACTGGGTTGTTTTGAAGGAGATGCTTCAACAGAGAGGAAAAGAGACATCATCATAACATTTCACATGGAAGTGAAACAAACAAACAAAGGTTGCAGCCAATAGTTAGGAGACAATAATGCTTCTGAAGGCCAGCTGCTGGAGACCAAAGGAGGGGAGGATTCTCTTATGCTCGAATCCTGCAGGCTTTTCCCATTGGGGCATCTGGTTGGCCACCGTGAGAACAGGATGCTGCTGAATTAGATGGGCCGTTGGCCTGATCCAGCAGGCTCTTCTTATATACTCAAGGTAGACGGACTGAAATTAATGGAGCCAAGTTAAGTCATGAGCCTCTTATTTTAAACTAGCCTGGGGTACAATCCCAGATCTACAAATCCTGGTGGCAAATATGACGATGGTGCGTTTTTATATAGCGTCATCTGCACGCGTAGTGCTTGTTGAAGAGCAAGAGGATAGGCTCTTGCCTTGAGGAACCTCCAATCTAAAATGATGGGGGGGAGAGACACACACACAGAGAGACAGAGAGACAGAGAGAGAGACAGAGAGAGAGAGAGAGAGAGAAGTGGGGAGGAAGAAAGACAACTTTTGCCATTTCCTCCCCCAAAGGACGGGGCAGCCACTCACCCTCCTTTCTTTCCAGTATGTTGGTGGGGACGTTTCCTCTGTGCAGTGGGCTATATCTGGGCTATAGGATATGAAAAGGCGAGCAGGAAGGTGTGTGTGTGGGAAATAAGGGAGGAGGTCAGGGCTGTAATTGCTTCCAAGGTCCCACAAAAGGAGATTATTATACAAACCTGTTTCTCCCCCTTCTTTCAAGCATCCCCACCCGTCCCCTTAATGATTTTAGGAACCTGTAAGAGCACTGATCTGGAAAGCGTCAGACTTCCCTCGCAAAACCACTAAAGCAAACCTGCCTTTTGATCAGATGGGTTTTGAAAGGTTACATTGATTTATTGTCAGAGCTTCCTGGCAAAGCCTCCTTTGGTTTTTGGGCAAATCATTTGGGAAGGAGGTAAAAGCGTGGGGCGGGTGGGGGAGGGGAGAAGGAAGCCCAGGGAGTTGGAGAATGTTGTTTCCTGGGTTTATCCAGGCTGGTTCCTGCAGTGGGTCATTAACGTGACATGACTTCCATCATGGGAACTACGGTGTGTGCGTGGGTAGGAGGAAATCTGTGTTGCTCACCTTTGCAGAAAAGTATTTGTGTGCACTGAAAGTATTATAAATAATATAAGGCAGCCTTTGCCAACCAGCTGCCCTCTGGATGTCTTGGACCACAATTCCCATCAGTCCCAGTTTTAGTCCAAAACATCTGGCAGGCACCTGGTTGGCAAATGCCGATATAAGGCGATAGCCAATGTTAATCATGCTCAGAGCAGATTGATTGAAATTGGTGCGTGTGCTGAAATGAGTCGTTGTTGTAATATAGACATAGCTGTCAACCCTCCCTTTTTTTGGCTGGAAACTCCCTTATTCCAATGCCGTTTCCCGCTGCTATCCCGGATTGTTGATATCCCTTAAATTTTCCGGATTTCAAAGGAAGCAGCTCCTCTCCCTCCCTGCTGGCCAGGGAGGCTCCTCAGCTGCATTGCTCGGCTGCCAATAAGGAGTCTGAGACCGACTGGGGGCGGAGCTTGCATGCCTTGTGCAGCCAGACCCTCATGCCCAACCAGACAGCCAGCCTGCCTGCCATCTACGCGCTCGCTCTTCCGCTCACCCATTCGCGCGCAGCCTCTGGAGCGCAGGGTGGCGAGGCTACTTGGTGCCATTGCACCGCCCTCGCGGCATCCCTTATTTTGAAATCTGAAAGTTTGGAAAAATCCCTTATTTTCAAATCCGAAAGTTGACAGCTATGAATATAGAGTGAAAGCCAATGTTACTCATGCGGTAGACCTATGAAATCAATGCAAAGTTAATTGATTTCATTCGGTCTACTCTGAGTATGGTTTAGTTGGGTATCACTGCTGAGACCTCAACATTTCTCCCAAGTACTATATAAGAACAGAGAGTGTCCTCTTTGGCTTAATGACAAATGGGATAAAGAAAGGGGTGGGCAGAGAGAGAGAGAGGAAGCTAATTTGGGTGCCAGCTCTTACATAATAGTTACATAATGACCAGGTGGAATAGCCACTGTGGGGGGTGCAGTTCTGGAGGATGTCAATGGCAGTCGCCCTAGCCAGCTGAGCTAAATTTGAATATGTGTGAGATTTAAGCTGGGTTCAGTCCAACTCCAGCAAACTCCCACCTGCCGGCGTTTGAAGCAGAGCACACAGGGGAGCAGGCCACGATCCATGCAGATCCTGTTGTTTCCTGAGAAACGCTGCCGTTTGGTGTGTTTCCCTCCAAGCCAGCTTCTGTCCCAATGGAAAATGTTAAGCAGAGGTGTGTACACTGGAGACAATTCTTGCACGTGTGCAGACAACAGCTTCCTTGAATTTGAGCAGGAGTTTGGCAAACATATCAGGCAAGGTGTGTTGGGTGAAGACTTCCCAGCCCTCTCCCCCTCAACATTTTCGGCAATATTCTGGTGAACACATGCCTATGGAAGGGGGGTCCAGAGGCAAAAGTGGTTGGAACAATGTAGAAACTGACTTTATTTTTTTAATTTTTTTTAGAGTAGGCTAGGTAAAGGTAAAGGGACCCCTGACCATTAGGTCCAGTCGTGTCCGACTCTGGGGTTGCGGCGCTCATCTCGTTTTATTGGCCGAGAGCCGGCGTACAGCTTCCAGGTCATGTGGCCAGCATGACTAAGCCGCTTCTGGCGAACCAGAGCAGCGCACGGAAACACCGTTTACCTTCCCGCCAGAGCGGTTCCTATTTATCTACTTGCACTTTGACGTGCTTTCAAACTGCTAGGTGGGCAGGACCTGGGACCAAGCAACGGGAGCTCACCCTGTCGCAGGGATTCGAACTGCCGACCTTCTGATCAGCAAGCCCTAGGCTCAGTGGTTTAACCCACAGCGCCACCTGGGTCCCAGTTAGAGTAGGCTAGTTTAGTTTAAATCTGTATTTTCAAAAAATGAAATCCAATAAAGAGATTAAAAGATAGAAAAGAACGTACCGTAGGTCACTTCTGGACAATGTATGTGGTGGTCCACAAGGTGGCAACATGAGAACGGGGCCTTTTCTGTGGTGGCTCTGCATTTGTGGAATGCTCTTCCCAGGGAGACTCACCTGGAGCCTGGAATGCTCTTCCCAGGGAGACTCACCTGGAGCCTTCATTATATAGCTTTAGGCACCAGGCAACTCCCCACACGTTTAAGTGAAATCATGTGTATTGGGAGCAGCAATGTAAAAGCCTGCAAACACCTTCTAAACCTCTGGAAACTCTTGGGGGAAAAACCCATCAGCACTCCTGGGATTGCACTTGCAAAGGCTTGTGGGATTGCTCGATGGCCATCATCTCAGGTGGCTTCAGAAGATGACTAGACAAATTGATGGAGGGCAATGGCTACTGACGGACACCTGCCACCTCCACTGTGGGAGGCAGTTATGCTTCTGAATGCCAGATTCTGGAAAGCACAGGAGGAGAGAGTGCACTTGCGTTCGAATTCTGCAGCTGGTTGGCCACTGTGAGAAGAGAATGCTGGACTAGATGGGCCCCTGGCTCTCCTTAGTTAATGCCAGAACTCTGATTATGGCATTTGGTGTTGGAGTGGGGGCTCTGTAATTTGGACATTATCCACTACACCCCCCCAACTATTGCAAAAGTCTGATTAGTGCCTCAATTTTCCAATCTTAAAACTGGTTTTCCTCATTTCCACATCAGTTTGCAATTAAAATAAAAACTCTTGAAAATCCATCAGCATCCTAGTGTGAATTTGTCCTAATACCCACATTTTTTTTTGTTTGCCCATTACCTCCAATATAGATATTTTTGCGAATCAATCTCCCCCAGTATGATTCATTTTTGTGTGTTGTTTTCACCAGTGTATTAATTTTTATGCCCCAGTATATGCATTTTTTAATGTCTCGCTTGGCTGGAGAACTGCGTTGCAAAATTTGGAGAAGTGTGAATTTCTCAGGATGGCAGTTTTTTTGGTTACTGCATTGTCCCAGAAAGTGCAAATTGGGTAGGTTTGCTTTTAAATGCGAACCGAATTGAATTACTCCCCTATTCCTGTGTCTGGGTTCTCTGGCTACTTTCTGGGCCCCTGTTACACCCAGCCCTGGTTGCAATTTCCCATGTGCTCTGTGCATAGCTGTAAACTTTCGGATTTGAAAATAAGGGATTTTTCCAAACTTTCGGATTTGAAAATAAGGGATGCCGTGAGGGCGGTGCAATGGCACCAAGTAGCCTCGCCACCCTGCGCTCCAGAGGCTGCGCGCAAACGGGTGAGCAAAAGAGCGAGCGCATAGAGGGCAGGCAGGCAGGCTGTCTGCTGGGCGTGAGGGTCTGGCTGCACAAGGCATGCAAGCTCTGCCCCCCAGTCGGTCTCAGACTCCTTATTGGCAGCCGAGCAACGCAACTGAGGAGTCTCCCTGGCCGGCAGGGAGGGAGAGGAGCTGCTTCCTTTGAAATCCGGGAAATTTAAGGGATATCAACAATCCGGGATAGCAGCGGGAAACGGTATTGGAATAAGGGAGTTTCCCGCAAAAAAAGGGAGGGTTGACAACT
Organism: Darevskia nairensis; assembly: GCA_034642065.1. NCBI lineage: Eukaryota > Metazoa > Chordata > Lepidosauria > Squamata > Lacertidae > Darevskia > Darevskia nairensis. The sequence continues at coordinate 137,810 of JAWWNI010000446.1, forward strand.
ATGGCTCTGCGGCAATTATGAATGGATCACACAACACATAAGGCTGCTGGAGTGGGACTCAAAAAGCTGAATGATTTGGGTTGGGAAGCCTCAGTTGCAGTAGAGGCTGTAAGGAGCGAGGCAACATGGAAGCCCACACCCTCCTCCAATTTCATTATGGGATGCAAAGCACTAATTCACCTTTGTCTGACTCTTTCATCCTTCTCTGCTTAGGACAAACACACAGAAACCACCACTACAGTGACACTTCCTAATAAGTTGGAAAATATTAGCCAGGCCCCCCATAAGCCTTTGATCAGCTGAGTGAGACTTTATTATTATTATTATTATTATAAAAAGCTCAAAACCTACAGAGGTATCTCAGGGCCAACTGAACAAGAAAACAACAGCTAAGATTGACATTTAGATAACAGAAGCTGTATGCCTCTGTGGTTCTGCCATGGCTGCAGTGGTCTTTGCCTCTTTCAGTTCTGTAAAATGGGGATATTAACGTCTTTTGTGGACAAAAGTTCCTTGCCTCAAACCTCCAATCCTGTAAACTGGGCATATTAACACCTTGTATCTCATGGATAAAACCCCAGTGCTTTTAATAGCTTGCTTGAGAGACCATCTCTCTCTCTCTCTCTCTCTCTCTCTCTCTGCCATTATTCAAAAGGTGTTCCCCAGCATCTCCTGTCTTCTCTTTCTCTGTACCTGTATGCCTTGACATCTTCCTTTTTCGGGCTTCCTTTCCCCAGACCTCAGGCCCAATGGCTTCTACTAAAACAGGCAGCCAGGCAAAATGACTTGAGCGTCACTCCTTTCCCCCATTTAAATCCCAAGGTTTTTGTTTTCAGGCTTTCATTGCTAAAGATGAAACACCCTGTCTTTGGAGGAGAAATCACCATCCTGTCTGCCAGCTGGTGGGCAGAATAAGATGCACATTATGTCTCCTCCTCCTCCTCCTCTTCTTCATAGCTGGCATCTTGAATATTTGCAAAGGAATATCTATTTCTTTTATGAAGCGAGCCATGCAGCTCAGTTACTTTCTGTGCCTCCCCTCTTCATTTATTCCTTCTCTTTTGGATTGTAGCTTCTAATTTAAAAAAAGATTCTGGTCTGCTTGATTCCGTGATGAATAGTTTAGTTTAAACAAGAATATAGAAAGCTGCCTTATATTGAGTCACAAAATTGCAGAGTTGGAAGGCACCCCAGAGGTCATCTAGTCCAACCCCCTGCAATGCAGGAATTTCAACAAAAGAATACAGTTGGTCTTTCTGGATCAGTACTGTCTACACTGACTGGCAGTGGCTCTCCAAGGTTTCAAGCAAGCAAGCCCTACCTGGAGATGCCAGGGATTGAACCTGGGACCTTCTGCACGCCGGGCACATGGCCTGCCAACTGAGCTGCGGCCCTTACACTCGTGATCCCTAGGTTGACAAACTCCCAGCAGCTCCCTTTTCTCCAAGCCTGAACAGAAGGCAATGCTTTGAGGTTCCCTCTGCTTTCATTTTTAAAATATTCACAAATACTTTTAATATTTCCATATGGCAAACACCGCAGGCAAACACATTTAGGATGTTAGGGAGAGAACTCCATAGCCCTCAATTATTCATATTATTTGCCCACCATCTTGTAATCTGAACAGCAGATTCAAAATTAATAGGGTTATATACATATATGTTTACTTTAAGTTTCCCCCTCTTCTCAAACTCCATTTTCTCTCTTGTACTCTTTGAGTGGGGGGTGGGGGGTGGAAGACGAGTGGCTTTCTGACACCCCCCCCCCCCCATGGTGAATTCATATGGAATGAAGAAGGGAGCAGCCTTCCCTTGCACACTCAAGGCAGTGCATAGCATGACTCTAGCTTGGACAGAGCTGGGGAAAAGAAAGGTACAATTAGAAAAGGCAAGTAAAATGACAAAGGGGGTTAAAGTAGAAAAGATGGAAGCTTTTGGAGACTTTAATTTTTTGCTAGTGTGAAGAAGAAGAGGAGTTTGGATTTGATATCCCGCTTTATCACTACCCGAAGGAGTCTCAAAGCGGCTAACATTCTCCTTTCCCTTCCTGCCCCACAACAAACACTCTGTGAAGTGAGTGGGGCTGAGAGACTTCAGAGAAGTGGGACTAGCCCAAGGTCACCCAGCAGCTGCATGGGGAGGAGCGGAGACATGAACCCGGTTCCCCAGATTACGAGTCTACCGCTCTTAACCACTACACCACACTGGCTCTTAACCACTACACCACACTAGTGTGGAAGCTGACCTGAAGCCAAACTAAATCCATTGCATGCAAACATGCATTTAAAAATAAACAAATGCAAAAGTTATTTATGCTCTTTTTTTCAAAAGGGAAAAGTAGCCTTCGTTTTCTGCCGAGAAGTGCAGAGGAGAGGCACCTAACCCTTCCCCTCCTCCCGTTTTTATGCTGCAACTCCTTTCCCCTCCGACATCCCCCCTTGCAGGGTTCCAGGTGCTTGTTTGCCCTGAAAAACGTTTCTCTGCGATGATGGTGGGAAAGCAGTTTAGGAGAGGGAAGGTGCGGCGGTGGAAGAAGGGTGAAGCAGCCTGCATCACTCCTATACTGAAAAATCGGTTCTGCCTGAAGCTGCTTTTTTCTCCAAAGCTGCCATCGGGGTTTCAGTACAAGCGCCTGTGTGCAGATGTGTAGCTTACGCTTGTCAGGTCTTGGCTGAGTTCCAAGGCAGCCCAGGGCTGGAGGGGAAGGGTTTGGTTCCGGAACGAGCAAATGAAGATTAAGAGGGCCAGAGGCAGACGATGTGGATGAAGATGTCAGGCTGGTGGTGGTCAAGTTCCAGAGAAGGGAGATGGGGAGTCTGGTCTGTGTGTCTCGTAGGCATCTGGGGGTAGGTGAGTAAGATGAACTGTGACCCCCAGATTCCCATTCCCAGAAAGAGTAAAATGTGTGGAGCCAGTGATACGAAGCATCATGACAGGGACTTTTCTCCTCATTTGTCTTCTGGGCAGGAACTGTAGCCTAGAGAGCCTCCTTGATGGAGAAGACTTGAGGGCTACATTTGACCGCCCACAGGCCTAAGACTCCCTACCCCTGAACTGGATGAGGTACGAAGTAGGGATTCCTGCATTGCAGGGGCTTGGACTAGATGACCCTTGGGGCAGTGGTGTAGGGGGGGGCACAGGGGCGGTTGCCCTGGGTGCAAAATTCTTGTTCAGTCATTCAGTTGTGTCCGACTCTTTGTGACCCCATGGACCAGAGCACGCCTATCCTTCACTGTCTCTCGCAGTTTAGCCAAACTCATGTTAGTAGCTTCGAGAACACTGTCCAACCATCTCGTCCTCTGTCGTTCCCTTCTCCTTGTGCCCTCCATCTTTCCCAACATCAGGGTCTTTTCTAGGGAGTCTTCTCTTCTCATGAGGTGGCCAAAGTACTGGAGCCTCAACTTCAGGATCTGTCCTTCCAGTGAGCACTCAGGGCTGATTTCCTTAAGAATGGATAGGTTTGATCTTCTTGCAGTCCATGGGACTCTCAAGAGTCTCCTCCAGCACCATAATTCAAAAGCATCAATTCTTTGGCGATCAGCCTTCTTTATGGTCCAGCTCTCACTTCCGTACATTACTACTGGGAAAACCATAGCTTTAACTATACAGACCTTTGTCGGCAAGGTGATGTCTTTGCTTTTTAAGATGCTGTCTAGGTTTGTCATTGCTTTTCTCCCAAGAAGCAGGCGTCTTTTAATTTCGTGACTGCTGTCACCATCTGAAGTGATCATGGAACCCAAGAAAGTGAAATCTCTCACTGCCTCCATTTCTTCCCCTTCTATTTGCCAGGAGGTGATGGCAAAATTCTTAGGGGTGTAAAATTCTTAGGGGTGTAAAATTTTTAGGCAAATTTTTAGGTGTACAATTTTTAGGCAAAATTCTTAGGGGTGCAAAATTTCAGCACCCGGTGCTGCCTCAATACAGCTGCGCACTTCCGTCACTGGGCTCCATTGAAAATGGCTTCTCCATGAGAACCAGGATGTGACCTCTCCAGACAAAGCAACAACTCTTCTTTTCTTATCTCTGCAGCTGTAATATCCTGGGTGATGCAGATAACATTATGCAGCTGGATGTGCATGCGTACTCCATCCACTCCCCTCCCACCAATCCTCCTCCATGTGGTCCCGGGCACTGGCACCCCATGCTATGCCACCGCCTCGGGGTCCCTTCCAACTCTACAATTCCATGCTTCTATGGGAAACGATTTGAATGACTGAAAGCGCTATACAAATGTTGGCAAAGTATTATTGCGTGACCAAGCAGTGCAGCCAGGAACAGAGGATTCGAAGAGGGGATTTAAAAACAAGAAGCGAAAGAGGGGGAGACTGACAAAGACGAAAGAAGAATAAAAGGAAAGACAGGGTGAAGTAAAACCTGGAGAATCTGCGCCATCCATCTTCATTGTCTTCCTGTGTGGAAGAACAACCCCAGCATAAGGAAAAGCCACTATCAGAGTCTCGGCTTTATTTTATATCCTATAGATCAGGAGGGAGGCAAAGCTTTATTTTCGCCCAGAGACTGATATTTTATTTCTCTCTTACCGTTTTATGTGTGAGAGATGTCAGAAAGCTGAAATAGATGGCTAATGCATAAGCAAGAGGGAGCTGGCTTGGCATGTTCCGTGTCATGAGGTCTCCGGGGGAGAACAGGTTGGGGATTTAAGGCTTGAAGGGAGAGACTCTGGGGGATTTCCTGCTAAAACATCTCTCTTCATAAATTCAACAGCATGGCCGGCTCAATAGGGAGACGGGGAGCTTGCGAGGCGGGGTGGGGGGTGGGAAGGGGCTGGCAAGCAAAGTCTAAACACTGTGCTGCCGCCATCGCACAAAGGGATCAATTACTCGCCTCTCAATCTACATACCGCGTTTGTGACATTTCACTCAGAGGTTAAAGGATGGCTGAGTGCTGTGCATGAGCGTTGGATGACAAGCTTAGGGCCTGTTTAAATATGGATTGTGTAGCCAACACAAACAGGCCAAAAAAGACCTCCCCACCCCCACCTTGGTCCCTTCATCCTTGGACAAGCGTAGCATCAATTTTCTGGGTACACAATTGGGATGCAGGTTACGCTGACCACTCCATTTGTATCTGGAACACCCAGCAACAAACCCTTGTCCTCGTATATATTGTGAAATAAACTAGGTACGCAAACCACAAAAGAAGAGCGGTATTAGCGGCGTATAGGTAGATCACCTTTGCTTAACCAATTAGAAGAGGACTGGACTTGGAAGTGGTCACTGAAACCAGTCGCTGCAGGATCCATTGTCAGGAGCTGCTGACCACTGCCCCATGTGGAGAGATGCATCACTGCGGCCTTCCGGATCTGGCCAAGCTCCACCCACCCAGTATGGCCATTGGCTGCTCCTGGGCAGGAAGGCACACCTCTTCCTGCTAATGGTTGCTTGAGCAACATGACCTAACTGAGCTATACCTTGCCTTGTGTTTCTGGCCTGACTTTTTGGTCCTGCCTTCTGATCCTGATATTCTGATTGTCCTGGTTGCCCCTGGATCCTGGCTCTCTTCAGTGGCTCAGCCTTGACATCCAACAAGGACCAGAGGCTGAAAAGGGTGCTGTACTGAAAGCGAAACAGCATTGACTCTAAGATCCTGCACTCTTTTCTTCTTGTTGGGTGCTATGCCCTCCTTTTCCTTCAGATCCCAGTTTGTTTTTTAAAGCACCTTCTGGATTAACCCCATAATCTTCATTCCCGAATCAAAGACAAGTGTCAGAGTTGGGCCTTGGTATATTTCTGGTACGGTAAGGCTTGGTAGGACCCAGGTGGCGCTGTGGGTTAAACCACAGAGCCTAGGGCTTGCCGAACAGAAGGTCGGCGGTTCGAATCCCCGCGACGGGGTGAGCTCCCGTTGCTCGGTCCCAGCTCCTGCCCACCTAGCAGTTTGAAAGCACGTCAAAGTGCAACTAGATAAATAGGAACCGCTCTGGCGGGAAGGTAAACGGTGTTTCCGTGCGCTGCTCTGGTTCGCCAGAAGCGGCTTTGTCATGCTGGCCACATGACCTGGAAGCTGTACACCGGCTCTCGGCCAATAAAGCGAGATGAGCGCTGCAACCCCAGAGTCGGACACGACTGGACCTAATGGTCAGGGGTCCCTTTATCTTTACCTAAGGCTTGGCAGGCTTAGTGCAGGAGATCAGGACCCTGGAGAGCTCCCTAGGGAGGAGGACGTGCTAGAGGCTGGATGCAAGGCAAATTCAGGAGAGCAAGTCCAAGATGTTGTCGCAGCAACAGTTGGGCGGGCAGCTGGCCGCTTACGTTGTCCTGCAGCCAAGGGGTTGCCTCTAGCCACAACCTCTCTGTGGGAACCTGCTGTGACATAAAGGGACTATGTCCTGTCCCTCTGGTATAGGCTCTGGAAAGACTGAGAGACGTATATATATATATAAAATCCTTCCAGTAGCACCTTAGAGACCAACTAAGTTTGTTCTTGGTATGAGCTTTCGTGTGCATGCACACGAAAGCTCATACCAAGAACAAACTTAGCTGGTCTCTAAGGTGCTACTGGAAGGGATTTTTTTATTTTTTTATTTTGTTTTGACTATGGCAGACCAACACGGCTACCTACCTGTAACTGAGAGATGTATGTCTATCCCAGTTACAGGGTGGTGATGGATCCCCACTTGCCTTGCAGAGGGCTTTGCGGAGCTGTCGTCCTCTGAGTCAGAGGGGGACAGACCTACTTCCCCAGGCAAAGCAAAGGTTGGTATACATGGAATCATAGAATTGTAGAGTTGGGTGGGACCCAAACAGTATTCTAGTCCAACCCCCTGCAATGGTGGGTCCTCTCCCACTAGAATCATAGAGTGGTAAGAGACCACAAGGGCCATCTAGCCCAACCCCCTGCCAAGCAGGAAACACCATCAAAGCATTCTTGACAGGTGGCTGTCAAGCCTCTGCTTCAAGACCTCCAAAGAAGGAGACTCCACCACACTCCTTGGCAGCAAATTCCACTGTCGAACAGCTCTTACTGTCAGGAAGTTCTTCCTAATGTTTAGGTGGAATCTTCTTTCTTGTAGTTTGAATTCAAACTACAAGTCACCCCTGAGAGACATGTTCTCTCCAAATGTGGTTAATACTCCCAGTCTTCCCCATCTTCTTTGTCCTCAGGGTCGGGGTCTGTGAACCTTGGCAATAATTTAGCTTCCCACTGTCCCCAAATGAGCACACAAGTACGTATGCATATCTACTGCCGTGTTGAAATCTGCCTGCGAAACAATTTCACAGGTCCATTAATAGGCTGACCATGTGTGTGAGAGATTTGGGCATAGCTGTCAACCCTCCCTTTTTTTGGTGGGAAACTCCCTTATTCTAATGCCGTTTCCTGCTGCTATCCCAGATTGTTGATATTGTGACAGATATCCCTTAAATTTCCCGGATTTCAAAGGAAGCAGCTCCTCTCCCTCCCTGCTGGCCAGGGAGGATCCTCAGCTGCGTTGCTCGGCTGCCAATAAGGAGTCTGAGACCGACTGGGGGCGGAGCTTGCATGCCTTGTGCAGCCAGACCCTCACGCCCAACCAGACAGACAGCCTGCCTGCCGTCTACGTGCTCGCTCTTTCGCTCAGCCGTTCGCGCGCAGCCTCTGGAGTGCAGGGTGGCGAAGCTACTTGGTGCCATTGCACCGCCCTCACGGCATCCCTTATTTTCAAATCCGTAAGTCTGAAAAAATCCCTTATTTTCAAATCCAAAAGTTGACAGCTATGGATTTGGGGTAGTTTCAAGAGCAGGGTCAGTTTTTTAAGGGCTAGGAGGTTGCAAACTGCAGGCAGGGATATATAAGGCTGTCCAGCGGTCCTCCAGGAATCCTAGAACCCAAGTCATCGAGGTGCCTTGTAGATTAATACCTTGAACCCGTCCCAAGTACAGCACAGCAGTGCAATGGGTTTCCTTCGCCGTAGTGTCATCTCACACAAAGAAATGCTAAAGAGTTGTTCGTCTGGTGCAACTCTTGGACGAGGGAAAAGAAGGAGGGGAGGGGGGGGAAACCCTGGCAGTAGATTTGCAGGAACCTTTTGGAGAGTTAAAAATATGTCTCCCTGAGCTGCAACAATTTCCATACATTTTTAACCTCGGGGATTTACTTAGCACATTAAGTCGAAGGCTCGGAGGCCCAGCGCTATCACTTATTCCACTTGTCCCTCCCCAGACTTACCAACCACATATTTTATCATCTGACTTCCTGGTTTTAAACTCATGTTATGGCAAATAATAGATGGTAATGCTTTCTCCCCCCCACCCCACCCTCTTATTAATGGCTTTTTTCCCTGATAGAACTTCTGCAAGAGAGAATGATTTAAAAGACAGCCTCTCCGCTTCCTTCTCCCTGGCAGTCGGCAAGGAAGCGATATCCGAAGACTAAAAAATGCAAATGCGTAGATATTTCACGGACCTATATTCCCTTCCTTGCTTGACCCCCTGCCACCCCAGATGTTTCTGAAACACAAGATTTGAGGTGGTTTATTGTTAAGAATTGTCCACTTTCATAAACCCACAGAGGGGTTGCCTGCTATGAATCCTGCTTATCCTTTTTGCTGTACAATTGGCCAAAACAGATTAGATTGGCTTGGAATCCATCTTAGCTGTGAAAGAAGTAAATTCTCCCTGGCCAAATTCTTCTGGCCCACAGGAACTTTTAAAACACCGTTTCATTGCATTTTCATCCTGGCTCAAGACGGCATGCTGGCTACCACACTACACCACATGTTCATATGCAACGTGGGGGTAATAATATGGCCTACCTTGCAAGGTTGTTGTGAGGGCGGCTTTCAGAGCTCCTGAAAAAGAGCAGCATCCATGCAGATCTATTCAGAAGCACATATGAATTCACTTAACTTTGCTCCAGGGCTAATGGCGTTTCAGAATGTTTGACCAGCAATTTGCATGCTACATGGCAGCGATAAAAGGTTTCTTCTTAGTTGCCTCGCTGTGGACTTGTAACAACTGCAGTTTTGTCTCTCTTTTAGACCCTCCCATGGGATCCCGGTGCCCCGCAGAGTCCCAGCGTGAAAACACACAGAGAGAAGAAGCAACAACAACAACAACGGGATTGGTTTGGCAGCTGTCACTCAACAATACACAGTGCACAGCAGTGGCTGGAGAGGCAGAGCATATAGGGTGAATGCACTGGCCATTGACAAATTTAGCATTTGGGTTACTAGTCCTCAGTGACACCCCATACTGGGAGCACCAAGCAACTAGCTTCATCTGCTAGGTGGCTACAATAAAATTTGACTCGCATCTGTAGCTTTGGGAAGCAGCCCAGTCTGTTCTGAAGTTGCTCTGTCCACTTCGACTCGCCATCCAGGCTCAAATGAGATCTTATCAGAAACAAAGCCATATTTTCTCCCCATTCACTATAATGGGGAATAAAAAATCTCTCTCTCTCTCTCCTTTTTGGAAAAGTAGATAACATTTTCAGGTACAGAAGGTCTTCCAGATTGGAGCAAGCTTGCCAAATTGTAAGAAGATGATATATCTGGGGGGTGGGTGGGGCTTGGCCAAGCACCCCTTAAAGTTTGGGTGTTGTTTTTTAAAGAAACAAGTCTTGTTTTCTTCCAGACTTGGATGCAATCTGCAGGCATATTGCTCACACTTCTGAGGGGATGAAACATGCTAAATTTCAGAATGATAGTTGCAGTGGTTCTCCTTCAAAGACAGACTTTACTGTTTTGGGGTGGGAATAATGGGAATTATAGGGGTGGAGGAGGAAAGATCATGGATCACCAGAAAAGACTAGAGTGGGGGAAATGCCGCTCGTGGTATCGCATGCCTTCCAAACATCCTAAGAGATATTGTATGTAAGCTGTGAAACATGAAAAGCCATCACATGCCTGCTGCCACCTGCTTATCAGCTATCAATCCTCTATAATAATCTCCCTGTGTCCCTGCGTCTGCCATCCGTGTGTCAGTGGAAATTGCAACTGCGCATGCACTCCACTGACACACGGATTGGAGCGCAGAGAGGAGGAGGAGCCTGAGGTTGGAGCGCAGCACGAGCGAAGCGCTTGCGCTTCGCGAGCCTCCGAACCTCTCCGCTTCAGCCGCAATGGCGGCCGCTCCCCGCACGCTGCTGCTTCTCCCCCTCCCTTCTTTCTCCCCGCCTCAGCCGCCTGTGGCAGCAGGGAGGGCGGCCGTCGCCGGGGCTGCCGGCGGGGCAGCGGCAACAGGCGGCTCTGCCATGGTGGTGGCTTGGCTGCCTGAGGCGGGGAGAAGGAAGCGCCTCGGGTCCCCGCCGCCGCCGCTAGCGCCCATTATTAATGGGCTTAATTCAACTAGTTACTAATAACATTGCATGTCAATTTTGGAAAGAAGGAAAAAAGGTGACATTGTGTGTCATTTATTAAAAAATGGTCAAAGAGTAAACACTGTCTCATGCAAATATGACCACAGGATGTAACCAAACTGAATGAGCGTCTAAAACAAAACACAAGTCACCAAGATCGTAAGTGATTATTGCATGGCTCATATGAATCATTCAAATGACTCAAATAATAAAAAATATCATTTAACAATGACCCCACCATATGCTTTTCTATGTAAAGGCATTCCAGACTTCCTGAAGCTCAGAAGTCATAGCTTTCCACTGCTCACAATAAGAAATTCAGTTCCAGTAGGAAGTGGACAATTTTTGTTTTTCTCAATCTACCAAACACTGTCAGATGTGAAATACATGCCAGCAATCAAACCATCAAGTTAAAAACAAAACAACTGGTGGAAATAAAACACTGTGGCCAAGTACTAAAGTCAAATATCATCAGATGTCACCATCTTTTTAATATTCATGTCTGCACAACGAACCTGCAAAGTAATAATAATAATAATAATAATAATAATAATTTATTATTTGTACCCCGCCCATCTGGCCGGGTTCCCCCAGCCACTCTGGGCGGCTTCCAACAAACACTAAAATACATTAAAATATCACACATTAAAAACTTCCCTAAACAGGGCTGCCTTCAGGTGTTTTCTAAATGTCAAGTAGTTATTTATCTCTTTGACATGGGATGGGAGGGTGTTCCACAGGGCGGGTGCCACTACCGAGAAGGCCCTCTGCCTGGTTCCCTGTAGCTTTGCTTCTCGCAGTGAGGGAACCACCAGAAGGCCCTTGGCGCTAGATCTCAGTGTCCGGGCTGAATGGTGGGGGTGGAGACGCTCCTTCAGGTATACAGGACCGAGGCCATTTAGGGCTTTAAAGGTCAGCAGGCTAGACTGAGACAACAGTGAATTTCCTGAAGTAAAACAGTGATGTGGAAGATATGAAAGGGACTCTCTGTGGGCTGTTCCAAGACATTATGATGGTTGTTAGTAGGATTAGAACCAAAGATAGGAAATTTAAAGGAAGCAGTTTTTGACTAAACATTAGGACAAAGTGTGTGTGTGGGGTGGTGGGACATATGCCGGTTGTGTGCAGGTGGTAGCTGGAGGAACAACAAATATTTCCGAGCACAATTCAAAGTGTTGGTGCTGACCTTGAAAGCCCTAAACGGCCTCGGTCCTGTATACCTGAAGGAGCATCTCCACCCCATCATTCTGCCCGGACACTGAGGTCCAGCACCGAGGGCCTTCTGGCGGTTCCCTCACTGCGAGAAGCAAAGCTACAGGGAACCAGGCAGAGGGCCTTCTCGGTGGTGGCACCCGCCCTGTGGAACGCCCTCCCAGCAGAGGTCAAAGAGATAAATGACTATCTGGCATTCAGAAAATACCTGAAGGCAGCCCTGTTTAGGGAAGTTTTTAACCTGTGATATTTTAATGTATTTTAATATCTGTTGGAGGCTGCCCAGAGTGGCTGGGGGGACCCGGCCAGATGGGCGGGGTACAAATAATAAATTATTATTATTATTATTATTATTATTATTATTATTATTATTATATTAATTTTAACTTTGTACAATAGGCTTGCTTCTGCACACAACCACTGCCCCTTCATCCTCCGTACGGACTAGCAAGAAGTGTGACCATTGCCCAATGACACTTTCCAACTTGGAAACAACAGAGGGTGTGAAGGGATGTGTCCTGTGGGGAGGGGGGAAAGGAGGTGTGTGTGGCCTGGGGGCATAGGTGCCCTGGGGCCCTGGGTGCCCAAGCACCCACAAAATTCCACATGAAGGTGCTGGGCACCCCCAAATTTCGGTGCCACAGCCGTGCCCACTGCATGGCACCCACGGCTCCATGCACCCACAGCCGTGGGACCAAGCTGGCACTCCTGCCTGGGGGGATGTCCCAAGGGCCTGATGGAGAGGCCTCGAGGGCCGCATTTGAGGGTTTCCTATTCAGAGATTCTTAGCAGTAAGACTTAGTGTGGAACTTGGGGTGTGTATATACCACACATTTAAAACAACCCCCCTCAAAAAAATCATGGGAACTGTATAATTTGTCAAGGGTGCTGGAGACTGTAGTTCTGCAATGTGTGAACTACCCTTCCCAGGATTCCTTGGGAGAAGACTGGTGTGGTGTGTGCCTTGGGAAGTGGTGGACTCTCCTTCCCCCTGGAGGTGCTTAAGTAGGAGGCTGGCCAGCCAACTTGTGAGGGATGAGGCAGTTGCATCCTGCCCTACCAATCCTGCCCCGAGCAGAGGGTTGGACTAGATGTCCTCTGGAGTCTCCCCCAGCTCTATGATTCTAGGTGGCCCAGATTCAGCCCTTGTGAGTGTGCAAAAATGGCAAGAAGAGCGCATTTCTGAGGACCTGTGGCCAGTTCTGGGCACCACAGTTTAAGGAGGATATTGACAAGTAGGCTTCTCTGAGTTTGGATGGCCATGTGCCAGGAATTCATTAGCGTGATTCCTGCACTGCAGGGGGTTGGACTAGATGACCCTTGGAGTCCCCCCCGACTCTGCGATTCTGTGTTTCTGTGAAAGCTCTTTTGCCTGAGCTGCCTCCGTCCCCTTCTCGCCAGGCCTGGCTTCCGGGTCAGAGGGGGCACAGCCTCCAAGGGGACTGGAAGCCTCCAGATCATCTCTTAGCAGAAGTTAAATGCCGGGGCCCACCCGCTGCTCGATCGACTTTGCCATCACCGACTCTAATCCCATTCATCCTCATGACAACGAAGCACTTGCAGCATCGCTGACACCGGCGCGGCATTCCGATAGATCTGGCCCCGTGCGCGCTATGGGAGCATAATGCCGGCTGCCTGCTCTGGCCCCCGGCACGGGGCTTTACATAATACAAATCAATAGCATGCTAATTCAAAAAAAAATCTTTTATGTACACCTGCCGGAAAGATTATGCCTGTGTCTGCAGATGGGGGAGCGCATGCTTTGTGTCGGTTTCGCTTCCTCGCTGCCACCGCTTTCCCCACCCTGAGTAGCCGCATCCAAGTAAACAGAACAAGGTCTTCTGTCACCGGGAAGAGGGACCTGGCACTTGAAGGATGGTTGAGGGCACAGTGTCATACCCTTCAACGTTCCTCTGACGAAAATAGGGATGTCATTATTATTATTATTATTATTAATACCACAGCTATCTGATTGGGTTGCCCCAGCCACTCTGGGCGGTTTCCAACATATCTAAAAACATAAAAATGTAATAAGCTTCCCTAAACAGGGCTACCGGTACCTTCAGACAGTGGCAGAACTTCATGCTCCATCACCAGGGTGGGGGAGGCGGAGAGCAGGTGGGGACAGGGCTGGTGCGCGTCCCAGGGATGGGGTGCGCATCCTGAGGGCATGGCACACCACCTGCGGGGGTGTGGCACCCAGCGCAGGGGCAGCCACGATGGCACCCCACTGGGATCGCGCTGCTGGGGGTGGTACGCTCCCCCCCCTCTTCCTCTGCCAGTGCCTTCAGATGCCTTCTAAAGTTTGTATAGTTACTTATCGGGGGTCGCATAACCCCATACCCTCCAAGATTTCTCTGATGAAAATAGGGAAATCCTAAGGAAAAGCGGGACATTTCGGGATCAAATCAGAAACTGGGACGGCTTCTGTAGATCTGGGACTGTTCCTGGAAAATAGGGACACTTGGAGGGTCTGCTGTAGGTGTGTGTTATGGGAAGAGGTGTGTGTGTAGACATGAAATTATACATGTATGTAGAGGAAGTGGATTAGGGGGAAGGTTTTTCTTCCCCCCTCATAATGCTAAAACTCCGGGGGTGAGCGGATCCAACGAAACTGGAGGCTGGAAGGTTCAGGGCAGACCAAAAGAAAGGACTTGTTCACACAGCGCATAGCTGACCTAGGAAACTTGCTTCTCCAAGATGGAGCAATGGCTACCAATATGGGTGGCTTATCAAAGCAAATCAGAGCCATTCATGGAGAAGGCAACCAATGGCTAGTAGCCACAATGGCTGTGTTCTTCCTTCACTGCTGGAGGTAGCAATGCTACCTCTTGTGTTGGGAGTCACAAGAGTTGCTGTTGCACTCGGGTGAGCTTCCCAGGCCTAATGAGCAGAGCAACTCATCTCCGGCAGGTCTTGCTTCCATGAAGCAGTTGCTGAGACTGAATGTCCCCACTTCCCCACAGCTGCCCAAGTCCCCTCCTCTACAGGGTTTCCCCCAAGCGATCAGAGACTGTGCCTCCATGAAGCTAACTTCTCCACCCTCTTCATGCCTCTGCTGGTTCTGGGAGATCAGGGAGGAGGGGAGCTTGCTGCAACAGGAGTGGGGAACACCCGCCTGACTTATCTCTTCCTCTTGGCTTCTGTCCTCTCCTGCTTCCGCTTCTGCCCCTGATTCTGGACTTCTCTCTGCCACAACCTCTCCCTGCTCACTAAGCCCTGTCACCTCTTTAGCTTCTGACCCCCCCCCCAGTCTTCTCCCTCTGACCCCTCATTGTAATCCCACCACTACTTCCTGGGCCAGCCAATCTGTTACATCCTGAAAGCCACAGTCTAAAACAGGCATCCCCAAACTTCGGCCCTCCAGATGTTTTGGACTACAATTCCCATCATCCCTGACCACTGGTCCTGTTAGCTAGGGATCATGGGAGTTGTAGGCCAAAACATCTGGAGGGCCGCAGTTTGGGGATGCCTGGTCTAAAAACACCAAACTGCACCACTCAGGCAGTCTCCGCCCTTAACAGTGGCCTGGCAGCACACGGAATTTCAAACAGCTTAGAGACTTTAACCAACTAGATCCCACCATTTCTGCATTGTCCTCCTCTGGGGAAAGTGGCAAAGGGATAGGAGGCTGCCTTGAGGCTATCTAATTATTATTATTATTAATTAAATTTGTTTGCCACCCTTCACCCATCAATCTCAGGCCGGATCACAACATAGTTGCTGAATAGGGGTGGAATCAGGGCCGGCGCGTCTATTTAGGCGAACTAGGCAATTGCCTAGGGCGCCAAAATGGAGGGGGCACTGGCCAGCCTGCCCCCCACCCCCCCCGCCGCCGCTCGGTGCCGCCCCAACCAGTGGCGGAGCAAGCAGGTTGTGGCGAAAACCACGGCGGCAAGGGCGCCAAAATGGAGGGGGCGCTGGCCAGCCTGCCCCCCGCCGCCCGCCGCCGCCCCAACCAGCGGCGAAGCAAGCAAACCGCGGTGGCGGCGGGGGGGCGCGCCCGGCCGGCCAGGGGGCGGGGCACCACTCCGCAACGTGCGTCATATGCAATGACGTCACGTGGCCCGCCCCCTCGTCTAGGGCGCCAAAATTGCGAGCACCGGTCCTGGGTGGAATGGATGTAATAAATCAAGGCTAGCTTCTCTATCAGGATTCTCCTTATCCACACCCTCCTGGAATGTCTTGGGCTGGCTTTTGTGTGTCCTTGAACTCTGATAATGCCTCTCACTTGCCTAGCGGAAGGATGGAGAGGAGGGCTCATGTAGAAACCAACCTACTACTGTACAAAGGCAGAATTTTACAATCGTTGCCCCGCCCACTTTGTCCCTGGCCCCGCCCACCACTGACATGTGCCCTCCCCCTTGGAGGTTTCCCGGGAGGGAATGCTGCCTTCGGTCAGAAAAATGACCCCTTGCCTTTGCAAATATATATAGTGTCACTCGAACACAAAATAATGCATCGGATTGTTAGCCTTGCCTCAAGGAGTTATTCGAAATCCTCTCTTCTCCACCCCCCAGGACCCCTTCCTTCCCCAAATCGGCAAAATATAATTAACCCATTGAGAGCTTTTAAAAGAGGGGAAAGAATTCTCACTTAGCCCAAACCTCCTCCGCTGATAATATTGCAGCAATGCCGAGGCTCTCTTTCCTATAAATGTTAAGCAGACCTCCATAAAACTAATTGGAATTTACTGCACATGTGAACAACTGCATATCAACGAGGTTTTCTTGCTCCAGGCAGGTTTAAGGAAGAGCTAGTGGGGTCTTCCACCACCAACACATCCCTCCAGAAGGATGAAATGTTTGCCGTAGCCCATTCGCCCCCTTTGAGGGCTGTAGTTCCATTTGATCACAGCTACATAAGGGACCCAGGTGGCACTGTGGGTTAAACCACAGAGCCTAAGGCTTGCTGATCAGAAGGTCGGCGGTTCGAATCCCTGCGACGGGGTGAGCTCCCATTGCTCGGTCCCAGCTCCTGCCCACCTAGCAGTTCGAAAGCACATCAAAATGCAAGTTGATAAATAGGAACCGCTCCGGCGGGAAGGTAAACGGTGTTTCCGTGCGCTGCTCTGGTTCGCCAGAAGCGGCTTTGTCATGCTGGCCACATGACCCGGAAGCTGTACGCTGGCTCTCGGCCAATAAAGCGAGATGAGCGCCGCAACCCCAGAGTCAGTCATGACTGGACCTAATGGTCAGGGGTCCCTTTACCTTTACGTTACATAAGGAGGGGCACCTGGGCCTCAATTCTCTGCAATTTGTGGGTACAGTGGTACCTCGGGTTACAGACGCTTCAGGTTACAGACTCTGCTAACCCAGAAATAGTACCTCGGGTTAAGAACTTTGCTTCAGGTTGAGAACAGAAATCGCGTGGTGGCGACGCAGCGGGAGGCCCCATTAGCTAAAGTGGTACCTCAGGTTAAGAACAGTTTCAGGTTAGGAACGGACCTCCAGAACAAATTAAGCTCTTAACCCGAGGTACCACTGTACTCCATTTCTATAGAATCATAGTGTTGGAAGGGACCCCAGGGGTCATCTAGTCCAACCCCCTGCTATGCAGGAATCTCAACTAAAGCATCCATGACAGAAGGCCATCCATTAAAAACCTTCAAGGATGGAGAGCCCACTATCTCTTGAAGGAGTCCGTTCCACTGTCTTAGCAGCTCTTAGTGTCAAAAAGTTCTTCCTGATAAGAATATAAGTTTCAAGAAAGGAAATTCTGACTACACATTTGTTTCATTTATATCTCTGCGGAACTCAAGGTGGGGTACATGGTTCTCCTCCCCTCCTTCATTTTTATTCTCAAAACAGCCCTGCAAGGTAGGTTAGGCAAAGCAACAGTGAAAGGCCCATGGTCAAGCAGTGTGCTCCATGGCTGAGTGGGGATTCGAACCCGGGACGCCCAGGTCCTAGTCCAACACACGAATCACTGTACCACACACTCACGCTTATGTCTGCATGCATAAAAGGCTGCGTGAGCAGTGTACCATTTGCAAAGGAAAAGTGGGGTTGTGTTTCTGCTCCGCTTGTATCATGGGCAGTGAACCTGGGGTCCTCCAGATGTTGTTGGACTACGCAGCTCATCATCCCTGACCATTGGCCATGCTGGCTGGGGCTGAAGGGAGTTGGAGTCCAACAACACCCAGAGGGCCACAGGCTCCCTAACTCTGCACTCTACTGCTTAGAGCAATTTATTGGGGGGATTGAAGTGGACTTTTGCCCTACAACCTAATACAGTGGTACCTTGGGTTACAAACTCCATTAACCCAGAAGCAGTACCTTGGGTTGCAAACTTTGCCCCAGGATGAGAACGGAAATCTCGCCGTGCGGCAGCAGCAGCAGGAGGCCCCATTAGCGAAAGCGCGTCTCAGGTTAAGAACAGTTTCGGAACGAATTAAGTTCGTAAGCCGAGGTACCACTGTATATGAAAGCTACAATGCCAGAATCATCTCCACCATCTTCAGGGCACTGTCTAGTCTTGGGGTGGGGAGCCCCTGGCCTTCCACATGTTGTTGGCCTGCCCTACAAGTTGCTCAAGGTGGCTGAATGAATGAATGAATGAATTTATTCTTACGGTCACAGACCAGCTTATTAAATCAATAATACAAAAATAATACATTGAAATTTACATAACAGCAGTAGTACACATATGTATACGTAGACAGCAACGTTTAAAATATATGAATTAAAATTGTGGCACTAAAATATGGCCTGAAAATTGCCATTTGGGGCCTATTCATATCGGTAACACCGCTATGTGGCTCTCCCTCTCCTCATTTTATCCTCACAACAACCCTGTGAGGTAGGTTAGGCTGGAAGTCAGGGACTGGCCCAAGGTCACCCAGTGAGGTTCATGCAGCTGAACCCCAATCTCCTGGGTCTTATTCCAACACTCTAACCACTACACCGCACTACTTCCAAATGTAAATTTTACCTTGATATAGTAGGCTAGCTTCTTCGCACACTTAAACGCCCTTCTCTCTATCCGCTGTCTAGGCAAGCAAGAGGGATCATCCGAGTTGAAGGATGCATTTCATACAGGCAACGCCCTGCCTCGCACACACACCCTCAAAAAGGGTGCAAACAAGGCCTGCAAGGGGGTGTAGGATGGTGTGTGGCTTAGGGAGAGTCCTGAGGGCCAGATGGAGAGGTTTGGAGGTCCGCAGTTGTCCCTCAGCCTGTGGCTCCCTATTCCTGGTCTACATGGACCTCTTGAACTCTATGATTCCCAGTGACTAAAACAGGCCTTTGTAGGCCCAGGAGGAGCCTTCTTGGCGTTCCCTTGGCAACAACGCTGCCTGGGAATCAATGATGAGATTTACTGCCACTTCCTCCCCCCCACCGCAAGACCCAACACTTGCTTCCTCCCCACACCATTCCTGCTCCCTCCACCCCAACCACCGCCAACACCTCTTATCTTAGTCACAAGAATTGTTTGTTTTCAGGAGACGCTCTGAAACCCTAGGCAAGGGCTATAAAATCATTAAGGAGCGCAGTAACTTCAAGAGGAGGCCTTTACATCACGCCCTCGGCCATTTCACGGATGAAGAAGTGTGACACGCTTGACGCACCCCTACGTTGACACACCAGGGATGGCGAGAACAGTGATGGCCGCCCATCTGGAGGGCTTTAAAAGGGTTCAGAAGTTCATGGAGTTCACAGAAAAGGAAGACCGTTGACGGCTACTAGTTGCGGTGACTGTGTCTCTACAACCACTGTTGGAGGCAGTTTGCTTTTGGGTACCAGTTGCCGGGAATCACAAGTGGGGAGAACGCCACATCTTACATGCTAGAAGATGCTCATGCTCTCTTCCACAGCAGATGAGAGCCAGTGTGGCGTAAGGGTTAGAGTGTTAGACTAGGACTTGGGAGAGCAGGGTTCGAATCCCCACTCAGCCATGAAGCTCGCTGGGTGACCCTGGGCCAGTCGCCATCTCTCAGCCTAACCTATGGTACCTCACAGGGTTGTTGTGAGGATGAAACGGAGAGGAGGAGAACCATGTATACCGCCTTGAGATCCTTGGAAGATAAAGGTGGCATATGAAATCAATCAATCAACCAACCAACCAATCAATCAATCAATCAATCTGACTACCCATAGCTGTCAACTTTCGGATTTGAAAATAAGGGATTTTTTCAAACTTTTGGATTTGAAAATAAGGGATGCCGCGAGGGCGGTGCAATGGCACCAAGTAGCCTCGCCACCCTACGCTCCAGAGGCTGCGCACGAACGGCTGAGCAAAAGAGCAAGCGCCTAGACGGCAGGCAGGCTGTCTGTCTGGTTGGGCGTGAGGGTCTGGCTGCACAAGGCATGCAAGCTCCGCCCCCAGTCGGTCTCAGACTCCTTATTGGCAGCCGAGCAACACAGCTGAGGAACCTCCCTGGCTGGCAGGGAGGGAGGGAGAGGAGCTGCTTCCTTTGAAATCTGGGAAATTTAAGGAATATCAACAATCTGGGATAGCAGCGGGAAATGGCATTGGAATAAGGGAGTTTCCCGCAAAAAAGGGAGGGTTGACAGCTATGCTGACTACTGTACTGGGCTGCTCTCAGGGCCAAACTATACTACCGTATATACTCGAGTACTGTATAAGCCGACCCGAATATAAGCCGAGGCACCCAATTTTACCACAAAAAACCTGGGAAAGCTTCATAGGAGCCACTGCCTGCCTCACTCGAGTATAAGCCGAGGGCGGCTTTTTCAGCACAAAAAATGTGCTGAAAAACTAGGCTTATACTCGAGTATATAGGGTAATCTAATTCAAAACAAAAAACAATGGAGGTGGGGGGGTGAGGAGAATCTATATATAAACATAGACTAGTTAAAATTGTTCAGATGTGTTCTAACTATCCATTTCAACTAGTCTGTTTATTCTCCTCTCCGCACCTCCATCCTTTTTTTTTAGATTAGAGCCGATTACAGCTATCTAAAGCACATGCACAATTAAAGATTGCTCCATCTGGGCTTCCCATCCACCTGGCACACGGAGACACTCGTTTCTAGGCAAAGGGGGTGCCTGCTGCTTATCAGTTCTCAATTACACACACACACACACACACACACACACACACACACACACACACACACCCCTCCTCTACAGCTGCAGCACACCCGTCCTCTTGGTACTCACTGCCACTAGGCTCACTGCCATCTACAGGGAACAAGACGGCACTTGGATGGTGTCAGGAAGTCGCAGCAGAATCACCCAGCAGTGTGGAACGCCCTCCCTTCAGATGTCAAAGAGAACAACAACTACCAGACCTTTAGAAGACATCTGAAGGCAGCCTTGTTTAGGGAGGCTTTTAATGGTTAATAGATTATTGTATTTTAATGTTTTGTTGGAAGCCGCCCAGAGTGGCTGGGGAAACCCAGCCAGATGGGCGGGGTATAAATAATAAATTTATTATTATTATTATTATTATTATTATTAACTTGAATTGGCCAGATAAACTCAGAAGAAGCATGCCACACTGATGGTTGCTGGGTGGGTGGAGCGGGAGGGGTCTTCTGTTTTCACCTGGGTGGCAAAGCCTTCCCCTCCGTCCCCCACCTCTCCCAATCTCCTCTCTACAGCTCATTCTCGCTCACATCTTTTAACAGGGACATTAGAGCTGCTTTCACTACTCTGTGCTTAAGTCCTCCAGAGTGATGCTTAATCGATACGACTCCCCTGACAACAGCGACAACGGAGACCCCTTAACAAAAGCCATGCTTTCACCTGGGGTGGTCTGGACAGATGGGAGCTTAGGTGTCACGTTGAGGAGGTAGCGAAGCCCCTGGCGTAATTTTCTTTTTTAAAAAAAGCACGTCAGTGGAAACAAGCAGAACAAATCCAGTTTCCCATGATCCGGATGCTTAAAATGATTATTTAAAAACAACAATATCAAAGCTTCCCAGTTCACACTCTGAATGGCAGCAGCGCTAGAGGTCTTGGGTAAACAAAGGTTATCCCAATCACCTGGTACTTTTAACTGGAAACCAGTAGGAACTGGTGAGGGGAAGACCAGAAGTTGATAGCTCCAGAGCCATTGACGGGCAGAACCACACTATGATTGGCTACATGTAGGACAGTGGGCAGGTGAGGGGCTGGCGGACGGCAAACTGAGGTTGGTGGGGCAGTCCCCCATTTGCCCCAGTGAACCAGCTTCCTTTGCTGGCGATGCCAGGGACTGAACATGGCACCTTCTGAATGAAAAGGAGGCACAACCTTCTGAACTGCAGTAACCGGTATGTTCCCCCAAATGGTTTAGCTGCTGTTGGGATGTTGGACTAGATGGGCCCCTGGGATGATCTGGCAGGGCAGTTCTTCGGTCACAGCCTTGATACTCAGGAATGGAACCTCCAGGTTGAGGGTCAGTCTACCTCTGTGCTGGTCCCATGGTTTATCCGAAAGGCGAGGTCCAAGTCCGGTCCGTGGTCAGAGGGGTAACGTAAAGGCAGTCCGTAATAACTGAAGCTGGGTGCAGGGCAGGGAGTCAGGCGAAGTCAGGAACAGGTAGGCAAGTAGGGAACCAGGGCGGGTCAGGAGCTCAGGCAGGAAAACAGGACATGTTTTAAGCAGGAACTGGTCAGCAACGATGTTGCTCCTGCAACTTGGGGCTGGCCGGCTTTTATCTGCCCCGAGGCATAGGGCGGCCCCAATCCTCTGGTGACTCGCCTCTCCTGGCTTGGAGGCGAGCACTCCTCCTGCGGGAACTCAGTTCCCTTCGCCTCTCTGCCCTGAGCCTCTGCAGCTCAGGAGAGGCTGGAGGGTTACCGGACCCAGAGGCAACCTCAGCTTCCCCTGGCAGGGCTGGGAGTGGAGCACCTGCAGGGAATGCGTCCTCCACCCCATCAGGAGCCAGAGCAGACTCAGCCGATGCCTGCACCTGAGGATCCAGCACAGGTGAGGACCCTTCAGACTCAAGCCCTAGCCCCGGCTCTGCTGGTTCTGGAGGCAGGGAATCCTGTGCAGGCTGGGATCCCTCAGGTTCAGCATCTGAGTCTGAATCCCAGGCCATCACAACCTCAAAGCACCAGGTGCCAGAATACAGGGAAAGTTCTTGCCTTGACACTCGGCTTGTGACCTCCCCCGACATGTTTGGCTGGCTGCTCTCGGGAACAGGATGTGTGGGAAGAGATGGCAGAACGCAAACTGAGCTTGAGCCAGCCGTGTGATGCGGCAGCAAAAAAGGCACATGTGATTTTAGGCTGCAGTCATCTTTCATGGGTGCTACCGTTGCTTCCTGCACTGTTGATCCTTGCATTGTCCAGGGTGTTGGACCGGGTGACCTCTAACCTTTCCAACCCTATATAATCTTTGCTCCGATCCAGCATCCTTCTGACTTTTTGTTCATGTGCCGAGGTCCCAATTCAAATGCGACGCAGCAAGAATTCTCCAACCGCCTACAAATTCATAACCAGGAATGAAAAGAAGAGGGTTTGATGGTCAGGAAAATAGCTGCCTGCTAGACTACCTTGGGTTGCTTTTGATTTACGGTGTGATAACACTGGTTTTTACTGAGCAGGACCCCTCCTGCCCCCAACAACAGCAAAGCCCCCGTGGTGTTACCAGGATCCGCAGTAAATCTTTTGTTGCCCTCATATAATTTCCCCTTAGCTTTGCTTTTTGCAGTTAATTTGGATTGGGTGTCCAAAACCTCTGGATTTATGGCTGTTATCTGACATAGTTTAGACCAGGGCAGGAAAGCTTTTTAATATATATATTTTTAAAATCTAGCGGGCCATTTTGTGTCCTGGGCAACTTTCTGCAGACCATGGGCCAGTGGGGGTGGGGGTGGGGCAGAGGCAAGAGACAGTGCAGAAAAGTCTATTATTATCTGAAGAAGTGTGCATGAACACGAAAGCTCATACCAAGAACAAACTTAGTTGGTCTCTAAGGTGCTACTGGAAGGAATTTTTTTATTTTTTATTTTGTTTTGACTATGACAGACCAACATGGCTACCTACCTGCAGAGGCGTAGCAAGCCCAGGTGGTACCTGGGGCGGAATTTTTTTTGTCACCCCCCACCACTTTAATTTTAAAAAAATTAAAAAGTGTCACCCCCCTCTGATGGTGCCACTTTGCGAGGTGTGGGGGTTTTGTGTTTGTGTGTCTATTATCTCTTTTTTTTGCAATAAAGTTAAAATAAAAATAAAATAAATAATAATAATAATAATGTAAAAAAATAAAAATAAGTAAAAGTAAAAA
Source organism: Darevskia nairensis (assembly GCA_034642065.1). NCBI lineage: Eukaryota > Metazoa > Chordata > Lepidosauria > Squamata > Lacertidae > Darevskia > Darevskia nairensis. The sequence continues at coordinate 161,503 of JAWWNI010000446.1, forward strand.
GTGTCACCTCCCTCTGATGGTGCCACTTTGTGAGGTGTGGGGGGTTGTGTGTGTGTGTGTGTGTGTGTGTGTGTGTCTATTATCTCTTTTTTTCAATAAAGTTAAAATAAAAAAGAATATAAAAAATGATAAAAATTAAAAAAAATTACAAAATTAAAAAGTGTCACCCCCTCTGATGGTGCCACTTTGTGAGGTGTGGGGGGTTGTGTGTGTGTCTGTTATCTCTTTTTTTCAATGAAGTTAAAATTAATTTTTTTTTAAAAAAAAAATTAAAAAAAAAATTTTTTTTTAAAAAAGTGTCACCCCCTCTGGGGTGGAACCCGGGGCGACCCGCCCCCCATTGCTACACCCCTGCCTACCTGTAATATTACCTTTGTTTCTCTCTTTCTCTCACTCCACCCACCCCCAGCAATCCACCACCTACGTAGCAAAACGTCATTCTCAAAATTTGAAGTCAATTTAGAGACAGGCAAAAACACTCAAGGACATAGACGCCATCTATGTGGGCCCCCGGCACCGACAACTTTTCAATGAAGGGGTCGGGCCCCTCCAAAGTTCTACATAGGTTGAGTTCCCTCCTGGATAAGGCTGGTAGGAGTTGAATTCTAACAGTATCAGGAAGGGACACAGGTTGCCCAGGCCTGGTCTGCACACTGGCAGGAAGCTGCCATCCTGGGCACCAGACACAGGTCTTTAAGCTCCCATCCCTACCTAAGATGCCAGAGTGGACCCGCCATGCCCCCCCTTCTGACCCAGCAAAAGCACATATGTTTTCACACATGATGGTATATTCAGGATCTCAGGTTACCTGAGATTCGTCATGTTTCGATTGATCCGAGATCTTGAGCTTCATAAATTCAAAACCCGCTGTTGTACTGTGGGCTCCATTTTTGCTTAAACTTTCTATTACAGTGTTTCAATATTTATGACATTGATTTCACTTTAAATGCTTTGTAAATCATTGCTTTTTTTTTTAAAGGGGTTCCAGCAGAGAGTCATATACCATAATCAACTAGTTGGAAGAATATGAAATTGTAATTTAAAGAACACCATCTCTCTCTCTCCCTCTCTCTCTCTCTCTCTCTCTCTCTCTCTCTCTCTCTCTCTCATATCTATCTATCTCTATGTTGGTATGTGAAACTCTAATTTAAATTAAGGGAAAGCATGTGATGGAAATAGGAAGAGCTTTATCTGGCTTCCTGCTTTTAAAGAGAAGCAAATTTGCTGGGCTCCCAAATGGAGCTGAGAAGGTGTTAAGGTGGAACCTTGATTGTGTTAGATCTTATTTATTTGTTCAGGGCTGTGCTGGAGACCCACAAGCTCATTAAAAAGAGCAAATAAATGAAAGCCACCCCTCAATTTAAATACATAGCCTCTCTCCTACCCTTCCACTCTTTAATTTCTGAAAGAAAGAAAAACTCATGTTGTTGGGGCTCAAGCTTCTATATATAGATATATAAAAACTATAGTATAGTTATATACTAGTTATAGTAAAACTAGTGCCTGGTGCTGCCCAGGAATATGTAGAAACCACATTGTGATTTTTAAATGGATAGGTCTAATAATAATAATAATAATAATAATAATAATAATAATAATAATATTCAAAAATAGTAAGTTTATTATTTATATGCTACCCAGTGCCTCCAATACAAATGGAATTTTTACTAGATCCAAAAATAAAAGAAAACTTTAAAAATATGGGAGAATAAAATGGTCTTTGCTTGTAGTTTTTTGGTGCTAGGTAACGTTGGTACCCAGGGACCCAGGTGGCGCTGTGCGTTAAACCACAGAGCCTAGGGCTTGCTGATCAGAAGGTCGGCGGTTCGAATCCCTGCGACGGGGTGAGCTCCCATTGCTTGGTCCCAGCTCCTGCCCACCTAGCAGTTTGAAAGCACATCAAAGTGCAAGTAGATAAATAGGTACCGCTCCGGCGGGAAGGTAAACGGCATTTCAGTGTGCTGCTCTGGTTCGCTAGAAGCGGCTTTGTCATGCTGGCCACATGACCTGGAAGCTGTACGCCGGCTCTCGGCCAATAAAGCGAGATGAGTGCGCAACCCCAGAGTCGGACACGACTGGACCAAATGGTCAGGGGTTCCTTTACCTTAACGTTGGTACCAAAAGAGCCCCCTTAGAGTTTTAGGCCACCAATACATCAATACTGATTCCATGTCACAATCTTAGGGATGGAAGAGAATTTCGTTTGGCCCATGTTTTGAAGCGGAGTGGCCTATTTGTGCGCCTTGTATAAAAGGAATTTATATAAGGGTCAGAACGTGGTTATGCTTCAGATGCCACCCTGAGGGACTCCTAACTTCAGGGCCGTGGGTTCGAGCCCCATGTTGGGCAAAAGATTCCTGCATTGCAGGGGGTTGGACTAGATGACCCTTGTGGTCCCTTCCAACAAGTCTGAATCTGTGATTTCCAGTACGTTTCCGAGCACAATTCAAAGTGTTGGTGCTGACCTTTAAAGCCCTAAACGGCCTCGGTCCTGTATACCTGAAGGAGCGTCTCCACCCCCATCGTTCAGCCCGGACACTGAGATCCAGCGCCGAGGGCCTTCTGGCGGTTCCCTCACTGCGAGAAGCAAAGCTACAGGCAGAGGGCCTTCACTGCGAGAAGCAAAGCTGCGAGAAGCAAAGCTACAGGCAGAGGGCCTTCTCGGTAGTGGCGCCCGCCCTGTGGAACGCCCTTCCAGCAGAGGTCAAAGAGATAAACAACTATCTGACATTCAGAAAATACCTCAAGGCAGCCCTGTTTAGGGAAGTTTTAAACTTGTGATATTTTAATGTATTTTAGTATCTGTTGGAGGCTGCCCAGAGTGGCTGGGGGGACCCGGCCAGATGGGCGGGGTAAAAATAATAAATTATTATTATTATATTATTATTATTCTGTGACTTCTCTGAATTCTGGGCTTTCAGTTCTCCGCACAACAGATGTACAAAAACCGTCTTTAAAAACTGTGTTTTAGAGGAAAATATATTTGGAAATGTGCACATCAAGATAAAACATATGCATATAGCGGAATACGTTGGGGAGAGACCTGAGGGCTGCATTCTGTCCTGGGTGGGGCAAAAGTTCACCTCTGGCTAGTAGGCCAGTTTCTACACACGGCATCCAAATCCCAACCCTGAGCTTTTGTAGAAGTGCATAGAATCATAGAGTCATAGAGTTGGAAGAGACCCCAAGGGCCATCCAGTCCAACCCCCTGCCAAGCAGGAAACACCATCAAAGCATTCCTGACAGGTGGCTGTTAAGCCTCTGCTTAAAGACCTCCAAAGAAGGAGACTCCACCACACTCCTTGGCAGCAAATTCCACTGTCGAACAGCTCTTACTGTCAGGAAGTTCTTCCTAATGTTTAGGTGGAATCTTCTTTCTTGTAGTTTGAATCCATTGCTCCGTGTCCGCTTCTCTGGAGCAGCAGAAAACAACCTTTCTCCCTCCTCTATATGACATACTTTTATATATTTGAACATGGCTATCATATCACCCCTTCACCTTCTCTTCTCCAGGCTAAACATACCCAGCTCCCTAAGCCGTTCCTCATAAGGCGTCGTTTCCAAGCCTTTGACCATTTTGGTTGCCCTCTTCTGGACACGTTCCAGCTTGTCAATATCCTTCTTGAACTGTGGTGCCAGAATTGGACACAGTATTCCAGGTGAGGTCTGACCAGAGCGGAATACAGTGGTACTATTACTGTATTACAGTGGTACGATTAGTGCAAAACTGTCTTTGGTGAGAAGACACTGTAAATTTGGGTTACAGGTAGATAGCCGTGTTGGTCTGTCATAGTCAAAACAAAAATTTACAAAACAAAATTAAAAAATTCCTTCCTTAGAGACCAACTAAGTTTGTTCTTGGTATGAGCTTTCGTGTGCATGCATGGTATCTGAAGAAGTGTGCATGCACACGAAAGCTCATACCAAGAACAAACTTAGTTGGTCTCTAAGGTGCTACTGGAAGGAATTTTTTAATTTTGTTTTGTAAATTTGTGGAGAGCATAAAAACACTTCAGCAGAGGACTGAGCATGCTCAGTAGACCTATTGTTGGTGGGAGGGGGCAGAAACCTGATTGGGTGGTGGAATGGAATTGAGTATTCTGGAGAAGGGTGTGACAGTCTGATGGGAACCGCGAACAGGAGCACTCTGCGCTGCAACATTTTGCTGCGGTTTCCCATTTTCTACAGTATAAATTCCAGGGGCTAAACCTGATTTCACAACTAAAGCCCTCCCTGGCCGCCACGGATAGAATATTATAAAGAATAGCGCTAACAAATTCCACCGGAGGGGCCTTTCAGAGAGAATTCCTCGCAACCGGGAGCAAACGTTTTGCAATCTGGAGCTATGCGATTACCTGACTTTCCCACGGCCGAGCATAGGGCAGAAAAGAGATGACAAATATCCTCTGCTGTAATTCTCAGGCGGCTGCATGTGTGCATTCCTTGACAAGTTATTAAATCATAATTTCTCATTTAAATGCCAGCTCTCTGTGTGCGCGCGCGCTTGTGTGTGTATGCTCATGTGTTCACTCAGGATAAGCTAATTTTAATTTTTATTAAACTTTCTCCTTCCTTCCCGCATTAAACACAAAAACAGCTTTCTTAGAGAACAACAAGAACACACCCCTGGTGCTGGATTTGCCCGGGGTAGAGGGTTCAAGCGGGGAAATCATAAGATAGCCGGGTCCGTAAGCATAATAAGAAACCTGTTTCATAATGATTTCTCGGTCGAAGAGTTATCTATTCAGTTGCGTTTCACGGTTAAGTCTGCAAGGCAATGGCCGTTGTTTAGATATGCCAGGAAGGAGGAACACAGGAAGCTGCCTTGCACCAAGCCAGACCGTTTGCCCATCTAACTCAGTATTGTCTGCACTGACTGGCAGCAGCTCTCCAGGGTTTCAGGAAGAAACCTTGCATCCATGGCCGGAGGCAGTAATGCTGCTGAATGCCAGCTTCTGGAAACCACAGGAGGGGAGAGTGTAAGAACAGGAGGCTGGACTAGATCAGGGTTTCCCAAACTTGCGTCTCCAGTTGTTTTTGGACTACAGTTCCCATCCTCCCTGACCACTGGTCCTGCTAGCAAGGGATTATGGGAGTTGTAGTCCAAAAGCTAAATGATGGGCCTGATCCTGCAGCGCTCTTCTTACAGCCCTGATGGAAGATGCCAGGGATTGAACTAGTGACCTACTGCTTAATCACTGAGCTACAGTCTGTCCCTAAAATTAGGATCTCTCTCTCTCTCTCTCTCTCTCTCTCTCTCTCTCTCTCTCTCTCTCTCTCTTTCACACACACACACACACACACACACACACACACACACACACAGCGCCTTAATAGGAAGCCAGCTGACTTTTAATTTGAAGACGGTGAGTTACGGTCAGTGGTTAAGGATGATGCAAGATGTAGCTCAGCAACATCTGAGTCACCATTCCTGAGATGCAGGAATGGAGGTGGAAAACCTCTGCCTCTAGTGATCAGCCTTTCCCCCATCCTGGCTCCCTCCAGTGCTGGTGGACACCAACTCTTTGGAGGCTGCCAGAAGCAAGCCAGCAATAAATCACACGGAGCAAGTGACGTTAACTCTTTATTAGACGGAACAGGGGTGCCAGGCCTAATGAGCACAGCAACTCTTCTTCAGTAGGTCTTGCCCCAGTTGTAGGGATGAAAGGTCCCCACCTCCCCACAGCTGCCCTAAGCCCCCTCCTCTCCTGAGTCTTTCCCCAGCACTCTGAGACTATGCAGGCTTGTCTGTCTCCGCTGCTCCCTTTCCATGCCTCTCATGGTCCTGGGAGACAAGGCAGGAGGGGACCTTGTTGCAGCAGGAGGGAAAGACCCCTGTGCTTCTTCAGCAGCCTGACTCATCTCCATCCTCTCCTGCTTCAGCTTCTGTTTCTGGGCTTCTCTCTGCCACAGACTCCCCCTGCTCACTAAGCCCTGTTGCCTCTTCAGTTTCTGATCCCTCCTCCCCCCAGTCTGCTCCCTCTTCTCTGACCACTCATCATTGTCCCACCACCAATCCCCTGGCTCTGAGTCATCTTCCATTGAGGGGTTCCCCATATGGTGCCTCCCACCCTTCTTCTGTGTCCAGCCAGTCCATGACATGGGGAAGGGGGGGAAACCTAGCACCCTGGGGGAGAAATATGATCATCTGGCCCTCAGGACACTGTCCGGGCTGCACCCCTTCCTCCCCATCCCCTCCAGGCTGCTTTGCATCCCCTCCTTGAAGGTTTTTGCCTAGCTAGAATATGTCCTTGAACTCCAATCATGCCTCTTGCTTGCCTGGTGTGTAGAACCTTGCCTACTAGAGAGCCAGTGTGGTGTAGTGGTTAAGAGCGGTAGACTCGTAATCTGGGGAACCGGGTTCGCGTCCCCACTCCTCCACATGCAGCTGCTGGGTGACCTTGGGCTAGTCCCGCTTCTCTGAAGTCTCTCAGCCCCACTCACCTCACAGAGTGTTTGTTGTGGGGGAGGAAGGGAAAGGAGAATGTGAGCCGCTTTGAGACTCCCTATGGTAGTGATAAAGGTAAAGGGACCCCTGACCATTAGGTCCAGTCGTGTCCGACTCTGGGGTTGCGCCGCTCATCTCGCTTTATTGGCCGAGAGCCGGCGTACAGCTTCCAGGTCATGTGGCCAGCATGACAAAGCCGCTTCTGGCGAACCAGAGCAGCGCACGGAAACGCCGTTTACCTTCTTGCCAGAGCGGTTCCTATTTATCTACTTGCACTTTGACGTGCTTTCGAACTGCTAGGTGGGCAGGAGCTGGGACTGAGCAATGGAAGCTCACCCCGTCGCAGGGATTCGAACCGCCGACCTTCTGATCAGCAAGCCCTAGGCTCTGTGGTTTAACCCACAGCGCCACCAAATCCAAACTACTCCTCCTCCTCCTCTTCTTCTTCTTCTTCTTCTTCTTCTTCTTCCATTACACAAAGGTAACATTTGCCTGCCTTGCTCTGCTCATGGGTCCCCCTCTGGCGCCACCCACCCACGCCTGGCATGTGGCCCCCAAGAGCCTTCCCAGAAAGGAATGTGGCCCTTGGGGTGGGAAAAAAAGATTCCCCACCCATTTTTTAGGCTCTGGACGTACTGGTCATAGTGCGGGGGGCTTCTTTAGACCAATCTCTAATTGGGACAAGGCTGATCTGCTGTGTCCTTGGCCCCACCCTGTCAGGGACCCCAAAGTCTTGTCAGACGGCGCCACTAACTATAATTCTATGGAGCGGGAATGCTAAGCTATTTGAGTCTCCTCAAACACCCTTTTAATCTCTCCTCTCTTCCTTTCCCCTAGCTTGGCACATTCCCGGATTGTTCAAGGAAAACAAAACAAAACAGACAAACACAAAAAACCCCAAGCCTAGCAATGTGCTGTTTGTTTGGGGTTTTTTTCTTTTTTTTAGGTTCAATGGCATCTCATTTACACGTGTTAATTGCCACTAATTGGCACTAATTGGATGAACAGGAAACCCTCTGGGAGCACTCATACCTTTAATTTGTAGTAAATATCATTAATTAACATATGCTAATTAGAGCCAATTAACATTGATTAAGGGTTGCCAGCTCCTTGGAAAGTACAACTATCTCCGTGGCGCGTTTTAAGGCGGCAAGACAAGGCCAACAAAAAACCCCACCGAGCCTGCTTTGAGGATGAAGGGGAGATGAAGAGGCTTAAGGCTGGCACTTTCCTGCGATTACGGGGTGGTGGGACGTGTCCAGCATCAGTGCGTAGGGCAGGGATGAGGAAGCTGTGGACCTCCAGATGTTGCAAGGTTGTAGCCACGCCTCCTCTCTCCCCAGGCCACGCCCCTTCTCTCTCGACACCCCCCTCTCCCCAGGCCATGCCTCCTCTCCAGCCCTGTTCTGCATTCTCCTCCAGAGCTTTGGCTTGGCTGGAATGTGTCCTCAAAGTGCAAGGATAATAATAATAATAATAATAATAATAATAATAATAATAATAATAATAATACATTTTATTTATACCCCGCCCTTCCCAGCCAAAACCAGGCTCAGGGCGGCTAACACCAATAAAAAGTACAATAAAATACAAAAGAAAGAAAAACCGTTAATTAAAATACAGGTTAAAATTTAAAATTTAAATGCAGCTTCATTTATTGCCCATAATCAAAACCATAAGGGGAGGAAACATCAGACTGAGTCCAACCCGAAGGCCAGGCAGAACAGCTCTGTCTTGCAGGCCCTGCGGAAAGATGTCAAATCCTGCAGGGCCCTGGTGTCTTGTGACAGAGCGTTCCACCAAGTTGGGGCCAGTACTGAAAAGGCCCTGGCCCTAGTTGAGACCAGTCTAACAATCTTGTGGCTCGGGACCTCCAAAATGTTGTTATTTGTGGACCTTAAGGTCCTCTGCGGGGCATACCAGGAGAGGCGGTCCCGTAGCTACGAGGGTCCTAGGCTGCATAGGGCTTTAAAGGTCAAAACCAGCACCTTAAACCTGATCCTGTACTCCACCGGGAGCCAGTGCAGCACTGGATGAATGTGGTCCCGCGGCAAGGACCCCGTAAGGAGCCTCGCCGTGGCATTCTGCACCCGCTGGAGTTTCTGGGTCAGCTTCAAGGGCAGCCCCGCGTAGAGCGAGTTACAATAATCAAATATGCCCTCTTTGCTTTCCTGGATGGAGAGGGGTGTAAGAGAAACCTCCGACTTATTCTCCTTGATTGCGTTCCTATGCCACCTTTTCCTCCAAGGGGTTCAAGGTGGGGCACTTGGTTCTCCCCCGCCCCACAATGAATCCCCACAACAAATCCGTGAGGCTGAGAGGTGGTGACTGGCTCCCAGAGGTCACCCAGTGTCATGGACTGGCTGGACACAGAGGAATGATGCCCTGGGACTGGTGGTGGGACAATGCTGAGAGGTCAGAGGGAGATGAGGGAGCAGACTGGGAGGAGGAGGCATAGGAATCTGAGGAGGTAACTCAACCTCAGTATTTCCCCTGTAGAATTCCTTCCCACAAGCGTGTCCCCTTCTCCTCGCCCCAGACCCCCATAGTCTCTTGGCAAACCGAGATTTGCTGAGATAAGATGCGTTTCCATTTTATTCGCTACTGACTTGCGAAAGGGGCGATGAGGCGCTGAGCAAGTTGTGGCCCAGTAAATATTTTTATATGCGAAGTTTTCTCGCTTTGGCAAGAAGCGCCCTGTTTTGCAGCATACATTAACCCTTGCACCCAAAGCAGAACCGATAATGATCTCTCGCTAGCAGCTCCCTCTTAAATTGGCCCTCTGCGGTTCTCCATTCGCAGATCATCAACACATCCACATCACGGCACCTGGTCCTCGAATGGTTGGCTGGGCGAAGAAATACAGTTAAAAAACAGAAAGCCGTTGGTGCAACACAGGTTTATATGGGGCTCGTTTTTGCATACTAACTGTGCACTAAAAGTGTTCGTGATCTTTGCTAGCAAAAGACAGAATCTCTGGACCAAAGGGATGATTAACGAATTTGTTTTAGGTGATTCTAAATGATGTCATTAAAATGTGTCACCCACCTTAAGAAACAACGACAACTACAACAACCATTTGCAGCAGGGTACAGAGCCAGAAGCCCCATCCCTTAGCTCAGGGGTTACCAACAATATTTGGACAACGCAATCTCTTGTATCCAAGTTAGTTCTCCAAATGCTTGATGAAGATTTGCTGGTTCCCTCAGCGACTGGTGACGGTTCTTTGGAAAGTTCCATAGAAAGAGGAATTGTTAAGCCACCCGGGGAACTGTAGCTCTGCGAGGGAAATAGGGGGTCTCCTAGCACCCTTTGCATACTACAACTCCCAAGATTCTTTGGGGGAAGCCATGACTATTTAAAAGGATAGGACGGTCGTTTAGTGCAGATAGGGCCAAAATCTGTGCTTGCCAATCCATGCAACACACGATTTAGCAACCAAACTGCGATCCAATATTGCTCCATATGGCTCTAAATCTGGAGTTTACTATATGCAGGAAGCATTGTCAATAATGTTTACAGTGACTTAATTGCTGGAATGATTTTAATTTATTTTCATTAGTCCAAATCTCACCCACCAATTAACTGAATCCAATGCAAGAGGCATTGCGGTAGTAAGATGCTGATCAGCTCCCACTGTTTGTTTTGAACCTGGATGGACAACTTATCAAGCAACATATTGTGGACCATCTGAAGTTCTGGAGCACTTTTCAGAGGTCGCCCAACATGGAACACATTATGTTTAAGGGGACGGACCAAAGCTCAGGGGTGGAGCATCTGCTTTGCATTCAGAAAGTCCCTGATTCAATCCCCGACATATCCAGGTAGGACTGAGAATTTCCCCTCTCTGGAGAGCTGCTGCCACTCAGTGTAGACAATACTGAACCAAATGGTCTGACTCAGTATAAGGAAACTTCCTGTGTTCTTTATCACTTTTTCAACGGCAAGGACTTAAAAGCAACTGGAAATAACATTCACACTACCTAAAATATCTAATAGAGGACACGGAACCAGAGATTACCTTAAAAGTGGCTGAATTTTGTGCTGCTGCTATAAAATTAAGGAGACAAGCTCTGAATGAATCTGATGGCCAATGTCTTAACCAGGACCGGTGCTAGGGGTTTTGGCGCCCTAGGCGAGGGGGCGGGGCACGTGACATCATTGCGCATGACGTGCGGTGCCCCGCCCCCTGCCCGCCAGGCGCCCTGCGCCACCGCGATTTTTGCTGCTGGTTCAAATCCAAACTCCTCCTCCTCCTCCTCCTCTTCTTCTTCCCAGCCGCTGGTATCCAGATTTCTGTCTCTGACCAGAGCAATGCCTGGTCACCATTGGAAGCCTTATCCTCCAGGAATTTGCCTAATCCGCTTTTAAAGCCATCCAAGATGATGGCCTCATGTGGGAGAGAGTTCCATAGTTCAACCATCTGCTTCCTTTTATCTGCCCTGAATCCTCCAGCATGTCCATGGTTTCTAGTGTTACGAGAGAAGGAGAGATGCTTTTTGGTATCCGCTTCCTCCACAGCCTGCAGAATTTGATAGACTTCTATCATGTCACTTCATACTTGAAAAGTCAGTCCCGAATGCTGCAACCGTTCCTCATAGGGTAGTCCCTCCATCCATTTCAGCCGCCCTTTTCTGAACCCTTTCCAACGTTGCTTTTCTGGTGAGGTGACCCCAAAATAAGATGTTTACAGGGGAAACAATATTGCAGAACGGGACTGGGGTGTGCTGGTAGCGAGGTGAACATTCATGGAGCATTTGAGCCCCTGTGTGGTGCACTGAGCGAGTGTGGTGCAGTGGTTAAGAGTGGGAGACTCATAATCTGGTGAACCGGGTTTGCTTCCCTGCTCCTCCACATGCAGCTGCTGGGTGACCTTGGGCTAGTCCCACTTCTCTGAAGTCTCTCAGCCCCACTCACCTCACAGAGTGTTTGTTGTGGGGGAGGAAGGGAAAGGAGAATGTGAGCCGCTTGGAGACTCCTTCGGGTAGTGATAAAGTGGGATATCAAATCCAAACTCTTCTCTGTGCTGGCGCCAACTGGTGTCCCCACGATGGCAGCGTAACCGCCAGTGCCTTTGAGGACACAGCAGTCATGGTAAGTGAGCGCCACGGCAAGTGATGGCGCCAGTGGAGCAAAAGCATTGAGATTGGGGACATTCCTACCCTTGCCAGTGCATGCCTGGGTGGCCACAGTGGCTGGGGATCACAAGTAGGGAGTGCCGAGTTCAGGTCCTGCTTGCTGTCTTCCCACAGGCAACTGGGCGGCCACCGTGAGAACAGGGTGCTGGGCAAGGTGGGCCTTTGATGTACATGCCCTGGGCTCACCCTCGCCACAAATGCAGGAAGAAGAAGGAAGCGCAAGCATGGGAAAATAACGGTGCAAGGCAGGCCTGATACCCTGTTTCCCCTATTTTAAGACGTAGTCATAAAATAAGCCATAGCAGGATTTTTTCGCATTTGCGAAATATAAGCCGTACCCCGAAAATAAGCCATAGTGATAGGCGCAGTTCTGGAGGGCACCAAGGAGAAGGCGGGGCTGGGCGTCCAGTCCCACCACCAAAACCAGTCAGCCCCAGAAGCAGCGCTCAGGAACTCTGCAGAGCAGGGCGCACAGGAAGGGGCAGCGGGCGCGACAAAGGCACTCCGAAGGTCTCTTCGCCCGCATGCTCGCCCAACTCCGCTCGGTGCAGAGCACACGGAGCGGCCGCCGTGGCAGAGAGGGAAGGCGGCATGGGCTTTCCCTGCTCGCCGCCACGACGAAATCCCCTGAGCTGCCCCGCGCGTCACCCAAGAGACCCCTTGGAAAACAAGGCTTCTGTCGAGTTTTGAGGAGGGAAGGTGGCGGAGGAGGAGCAGGAGAGAGCGCCCAGCGAAAGCGGGTCTCTCTGGTGCCCGTTTCCTCAAAGCTCAGCTTGGATTCTCCCCCCGCTGCCAGCAAGCAAACAAAGAGCTCCGCGCCCGTCCCGTCCTTCGCAGCCCCAGAACTCGAGCGTGGCCTTGCCAAGGCGTGCTTACGTAATAAAAATAAGACATGCCCTCAAAATAAGCCATAGTGCGTTTTTTTGAAGAAGAAAAAATATAAGACGGTGTCTTAAAATAGGGGAAACGCAGTATATACATTTCTTTAAAAACGATGTTTCGGCTGTGTTTTTCGGGAACCAATTCTACAAGTCGGTGCTTTCGACCTAAAAAAACTGCAACCGGATTCCGTGCAGCTCCTAAACAGACAGATTTACACCCCCCACAAAGCCCCAGAGTCTCTGTCTCTATTCCTAAAGGAAATTGACCACTGTTTGATATCACCCCCCCCCCGGCCCTCCGTAGTTCTGACATTTCTAGCTTGCCCCCAGCCTCGTGCAGTAGTGTCTCTTTCAGGTAATTATTGTGTAAAATTAAGCCAGTCTTGTACATGAAGCCAGCAAATTAGCCAAGGATTGAAGGTCAAAGAGATCTCATTTATAGAGTCTCTAAGAAAATGTTAAGAGCAAGTCTGTGTCAGATGGACCGGGATGCTGGATTATGTGGGGTCATGACAACAGGGACTGAAGTGTCATTGAGGACGATGTAACCACTCCGCAGGGCCCATCAGCACAATTGGGGATTTATCTCTTCCCAGCCTTACAAGAGCCACTGTGAAATCTAAGGCTGTGCGTGGCGGTGGGTTTTTTAAAGGAAGACCTTGAAAACGGCAAAATAAAATGCATGCTAAATTCTATTTTTGTTTAAAATTGCAACAGCAGTTTTAAAGGGCACCCTGAGCATTTCTGCTTGGGCATGCCGTGTCTGATGAAGGGTGCCTGACAACACAAGAGCAAGTCCTACCGGATCAGGCCAGCATCCTTTTCTCCTGACGACCGACAGTCTCTCTCTCTCTCTCTCTCTCTCTCTGAATGGCTGAAGCCAATGTGCGTGCGGGATTTTGATGTGATCTCTGTGAGAGATTGCGGTTCAAATCGCCTCCTTCCGTTTATGCCCACTCAACCACTTTGACCTGCGGAACCGGCACTGCTAGAGGTACCCCTTAATACTCATTTCACAGAACCACAGAATCATAAGACTTGGAAGGGGCCATGAAGGTCCTCTAGTCCAGCCCCCTGCAATGCAGGAATCTTTGAGCCCCAATGTAGGGCTCAAACCCACAACTCTGAGATTAAGGAGTGTCTCCACTCCCATTATTCAGCCCGGACACTGAGGTCCAGCGCCGAGGGCCTTCTGGCGGTTCCCTCACTGCGAGAAGCAAAGCTACAAGGAACCAGGCAGGGCTTCCGGTCGGCGCGCCGGAGGGGACGGTCGGGGGGACATGTCGTTCTTGACATTCCCCAAGTCGACCGGGAAAAGGGGAGCCTGCGCCAGCGCCGCAGCCCCCAAAACCCCTGGGAAGGTTGTCCCAGGGTCTTAGCGGTCCGGCTGAGCTTGGAACGCCGTTCCTGCTCCCCAGGAGACCCGAGCAAGGACTCCTGAGAGAGAGCGGGCGGCGGAGCTCCACGGACCCATCACCCCGTCGGCGGAAGCTGCGAGACCGCCCTCCCTGAGCGTGCCGATTCCTCCAAGGATTATAAAAGAAATTTGGACGTGTGAGTACTTTAAAAAAAAGATAGATTTGGTTTAATCAGAGACTGGCTTGGGACGTAAAATATGGAGGTCCGTCCCCTGCTATTGAGACAAAGTAACAGGCTTTTGGTATCCAAGGCATCTAAACTGCAACATAAAGCAACATTTTAAACAACGTTTAACAGAGATTTAATCCATCTGTCACCCCTGGTCTTGGGGGTAGCTTTTTGGAAAGCGGAAAATTTGGCAGGACAAGAGGATTAAATTGGACTGTTGAAAATAAGGGATTTATAATTGAAAAGTGACTTTTGAAATTGTGGAAATAGTGTCTCTTAAAATGGCGGAGGACTGTGAGGGAAACCTGTGGAAAATTTTAGAGGCACTGGAGATATGCAGAAAGGAAACCCGAGACTTTGCAGAGACCATGTATCAGAGTCTAAACAACATCAAGGTCAAGCTGGAAATACAGGAAGAGGGGGAGGAAGATCCCCCTGTCAAGGCTAAAAGGAAAAGAAAGCAACAGAAGCTACCTAGCTGCCGCAAAAAAACTGAGAAATACAAGAGATATGGAGCTGTCACCCAGCGTAAGAGGAAAAGGACAAGAAAGAACTTAAATCAAAAAGGAGATAAAGGGAGACAGCAGACAGATGATTGGAAGGAAAATCAGACCGAACAAGAAGAAGTTTGGCATGGGATTTTGGGACAAGCCTCATGTGAGGAAATGTGGTTTTGGTCTTTGCAGCCTTGTGGAGTGGGGTAAAATGTATGGTAATGTAATGGGATTTCCATTTTGGGTTTTAGGATACGGATTACGGATACGATAAAGAGATATTAAATGTGGATAATATTAAAGCTATTTACTCAGGATTGAGGAGAGACAGAGGGGAAGTATAGGATAGAAGCAGAAGGAAAACAGCCAAGGATGATATAAGTTAGTAAAAGTTTGTATAAGACAAAATGATTAAAGATGATGTAATTGACAATGATAATGATGATAATGATAATTATTTGATGATGTAATTGACAATGAAGTTTGAAACTGTTTAGAAGATGTGATTTAAAATAAGAACCAATACGGGAGATGTGAGGAGGTCAGACGAAAATGTTAGTATAATGAATGTGACCTGGCCTGGAACAGGGCCAGGCTAAAAATTATAAAATCAATAAAAATTATTTAAAAAAAAAAAAATACAAGGAACCAGGCAGAGGGCCTTCTCAGTAGTGGCGCCCGCCCTGTGGAACGCCCTCCCAGCAGAGGTCAAAGAGATAAACAACTATCTGACATTCAGAAAATACCTGAAGGCAGCCCTGTTTAGGGAAGTTTTTAATGTATTTTAATATCTGTTGGAGGCTGCCCAGAGTGGCTGGGGGGACCCAGCCAGATGGGCGGGGTACAAATAATAAATTTTTATTATAAGAGTCCCATGCTCTACAGACTGAGCCATCACTGGTAAGAAATCATTTTTTAGTGTGGCAGCAGCCACATTCCGGGATTCTCTGCCTGTTGACATCAGGCAAGGTGGCTTCACTGTACTATTTGACACCTGCTAAAAACATTTTTTTTTAACCCGGACTTGAAGAATGCTGGCCACCAATACCTCTTGGGGAAAGCAGAGGTTGTAGGTGGGAGAGTGTATGGGATGGTGGGTGGGGAGACAAGATTGGAGGGGGTGTGGGATCACTGCTGATGCCATGCTTTAACTAAGCACTGTGTGCAGAGCTTCCTTTTGTCTGTCCCGAATCTTCCAGCCTTCAGCTTCTTTGGATGCCCCCAAGTTTTAACATTACGTGAAAAGACCAGTGTGGTGTAGTGGTTAAGAGCGGTAGACTCATAATCTGGGGAACCGGGTTCGCTTCCCCGCTCCCCTACATGCAGCTGCTGGGTGACCTTGGGCTAGTCACACTTCTCTGAAGTCTCTCAGCCTCACTCACCTCACAGAGTGTTTGTTGTGGAGGTATCTGAAGAAGTGTATATTCTTCACATTTTGTTGTTGTTTGTTGTGGAGGTATCTGAAGAAGTGTGCATGCACATGAAA
The DNA here is from genome assembly GCA_034642065.1 of Darevskia nairensis. NCBI lineage: Eukaryota > Metazoa > Chordata > Lepidosauria > Squamata > Lacertidae > Darevskia > Darevskia nairensis. Next base: position 177,537 of record JAWWNI010000446.1, read on the forward strand.
GGTCATACCAAGAACAAACCTAGTTGGTCTCTAAGGTGCTACTGGAAGGAATTTTTTAATTTTGTTGTGGGGAGGAAAGGAAAGGAAAATGTTAGCCGCTTTGAGACTCATTCGGGTAATGATAAAGTGGGATATCAAATCCAAACTCCTCCTCCTCCTCCTCCTCCTCCTCCTCCTCTTCTTCTTCTTCTTCTTTTTCTTCTTCTTCTTCTTCGAATCATAGAGTTGGAAGAGACCCCAAGGGCCATCCAGTCCAACCCCCTGCCAAGCAAGAAACACCATCAAAGCATTCCTGACAGGTGGCTGTCAAGCCTCTGCTTAAAGACCTCCAAAGAAGGAGACTCCACCACACTCCTTGGCAGCAAATTCCACTGTCGAACAGCTCTTACTGTCAGGAAGTTCTTCCTAATGTTTAGGTGGAATCTTCTTTCTTGTAGTTTGAATCCATTGCTCTGCGTCCTCCTCCTCCTCCTCCTCTTCTTCTTCTTCATAATTTTAGACACTCCTATCGTGTTGACTCTTGCTCACATTCTCTCCAGACTAAGAAGTCCCAAATGCTGTAACCTTTCCTCATAAAGGGAGGTGCTGCGTCCCCTCGATCATTTTGCTTGCCCAACTTTTTCCAGAGACACAGCATCCCTTTTCAAAGGACCATAGGATTGTAGAATTGGAAGGGTCATCTAGCCCAACCCCCTACAATGCAGGAATCTCAGCTAAAGACTCCCTGACAGATGGCCACCCAAACTCTTAAAACTCTTAAAAACCTCCAAGGAAGGAGAGACCACCACTGGAGAACAGCCCTTAACATCAGAAAGCTTTTCCTAAGGTTGAGTCGGAATTTGCTTTCCTGCTGTTTGAATCCACTGGATCTATTGAATCCACCCTCTGGAGCAGCAGAAAACAAGTTTGCTCCGTTGTCCATGTGGCAGCCTTTCAGATATTCGAAGATGATGACCAGGTGAGGTGAGGTGAGGTGAGCAGCAATGTACAATGTAATCTAAGTGCAGGTTTCACCACAGATTTGTGTAACAGCATCATGATAAGTAGACACTTATAGGAGCCAACTCCTAGGGGCCGAGGTGCCTTTGGCCCACTCAATAAAATATTTGAGGGGTCTGGACACCCCCAAAACTTGACGGGCATAGCCATTCAAATGGTGTGCATGCACCGCCACACATAATCTTGCGATCAGTACTGTGGGGTGGGGCTTACCTGGCCACCCCCATATTTTGTTAATGTTGGCACCCCTGAGTAGAGATAAATCGTGGCATACAGTGGTACCTCGGGTTAAGAACTTAATTCGTTCCGGAGATCCGTTCTTAACCTGAAACTGTTCTTAACCTGAGGTACCACTTTAGCTAATGGGGCCTCCTACCGCCACCACGTGATTTCTGTTCTCATCCTGAAGCAAAGTTCTTAACCCAAGGTACTATTTCTGGGTTAGCGGAGTCTGTAACCTGAAGCGTCTGTACCCTGAAGCGTCTGTAACCCGAGGTACCACTGTACGGGATAGCCTGGATCTTTTCAAAAGCGCCCGGACTTTATTTCTCAGCATTCTTGCCAAATCACAAATGAGGGGGGAAACCCAGGTTGGTGAATGGTCCTGTATCGTCTCTGGCCTGCGTCTCGTATCAGAGAGAGAGAGAGTCATCGTATCCTGAGCTCATAACCTCTATTTCCTCCTTGAAACCTGGGTCATAGCGGTACTTAGCTAAATTATATAACTGCAAACAAAGTGTGACAGCTTTATTTGTAATTATACTGCATTTAAAGGGAACAAGATGAGCTTAATGAGTTAATAAAGTGGCTGTCTGTCAAAGCCCCGCTGCTTTGCATAGAAAGATCTTCCTGGTCCCTCCAGAGGCAGACAGGGCCCGGAGCTCATGAATATGCATCGGGGCCTGTCAAGGAGGGTGAAGGCGGCTCGCCATGGCAACGGGCCTGCAGGTAGCGGCTTTGAGGCCAGCTGCCCCGAGAGGTCCCAGGCGGCTTGTACAAAGTGAAGACTTGCGAGGGGGCGCTCGTTTTGTCTTTGGCGCTCTCGACAAAACAAAGACAACTCACTTCTTTGGTTGCCTGCCACATTTTTTATTCATAAACAAGCTGTTGCCTGTACTGACATGATAAAGCTCAGAGTCTGAGGGGGGAGGCAAACATCTGAATGCAAATCCTCGTCTGGTACAAATCCATATTATTATACGCCAGCTATTCTTCCTCTCCACCGACGACAACTCCCCACCACACACACACACACACACACACACTTTCCGTTTTCGCCTTGTGCTAAGCTAGGCAGGATCTCGGTTCGAGACAGGCCTCCGACCCCAGTCGTATCAGTGCTGGGGTGGAAAGGAAAATCGAACACGCCGGCATGTCAAGCATCGCTGCGTGTAAAAGAAGGCCTCCATCCGTTGCGTGACTCCTGAGGAGAGAGACAGGGGGAAAACTGTGGGGCTTCTTTCCAGTGATGGAGGAGGATTTCGATTCAGTTTGCATCGAAAGGAGAAGCTACCTAATTTGCAGCGTCAGAAATGGTACGCGGACCCCAAAGCAGCCGTCCCTCAAAATTCGCACGTCTCCGAATTTTACGATGCAATTTATCCAGCAAAGAAATGCATACAAAATGCACACATTAGGGTAGAAAATCCAGATATTAGCAAAAATAATGTATAAAAATGCATTCTTTTAGGGAAAATGCAAAAAAGAGAGGGTGCGTGAGGGGAAAATGTATATCGTAGGAGAGATTTGCACTGAAACGCTGATGGATTTCATGAGGACTTAAAAACAACAACCTCAAATTTATTTGGGAAGGTGAAGAATTGAACTTAAGACTGGAAAAATGAGTGAATCAGAACAAGCGAATTGAAAGACCGCTGTCCTAGGAAATTCACACTTCTCCAAATGTTGCAAAACAGTTCTCTAAATAAATAATAGTGGTTTGTAGCCAGCGCTCATCCTACTCAGAGTAGACCTGTTGAAAGGATATGACTGACTTGGGTCCATTAATTTCAGTGGGTTTTTCTGAGTAGAATTTAGTTTGATGCAACCCAATAGGTAACAAACACTGCACATATTTGATGGAAGGGTGCCTAAGCATTCATATGTTGGTGGAAATAACATAATAAAGGCGATAGGGAAAATTGCAAAAATATATTTACTGAGGTAAAACTGCATTCACAAATGTGCACATTAGAGGAAATGAGCACTGAAATGCTGATGAATTTTCATCACTGTTTCATATATAAAAAACTCAAACTGATGTGGAAATGTGGAGACGGAAAAGTGAGAAACTGAGAGAAAACCCAAATGGAAAGACTGGTCCAAGGCTAAGCAAAAGATCATACTACCAGTGATCTAGGAGGATAGGCTTCAGACTTGTTTAGTTAGCCGGTTTCCGGTCTCCTGATTAACACAGTATTCAATTAAACTGATCTCTCTTTGGTCACACGCTTGTTTACTGAGGGCGATAACCAGTGTTAAGTCACTCCCATAGTCAACTGACTGAAATCAGTGAACATGACTAAATGTAGGTCCAATTAATTCTAACAGGCCTACTTTTGACTATAATGTAGGTCTGCATCTGCACTATTCATTTAAAGCACTATCGGACCACTTTATACAGGCATGGCTTCCCCCGCAAAGAATCCTGGGAAGTGTTGTTTGTTAAGGGTGCTGAGAGTCATTAGGAGAACCCCTGTTCCCTTCACAGAATAGAATATCAGTCAATCCCTCTCCCCAACGAATTCTGGGAATTGTAGGTCTGCGAGGGGAATGGGGGATCTCCCTTACCAAATGAGAGTTCCCAGGATTCTTTGGGGGAAGAAGCCATGGCATCTAAAAGTGGTATGAACATGAGCCTCTTGGTCTCAGAGTCGTGGGTCTGAGCCCCACGTTGGGCAAAAAGATTCCTGCATTGCAGGGGGGTAGACTAGACGAATCTCCTGGTCCCTTCCAACTCTACAACTCTATGATTTTAAGAAATACAGTGGTACCTCGGGTTACAGACGCTTCAGGTTAAAGACTCCGCTAACCCAGAAATAGTAGCTCGGGTTAAGAACTTTACCTCAGGATGAGAACAGAAATCGTGTGGCGGCAGCGGGAGGCCCCATTAGCTAAAGTGGTACCTCAGGTTAAGAACTGTTTCAGGTTAAAAACGGACCTCCAGAATGAATTAAGTTCTTAACCTGAGATACCACTGTAGATAGTGCAGATGGGGTGTGTGTGCTCTAGAACGGGCACCCCCAGGCCCTTGCAGAGCCAGGCAGAGGCCCGGGCCAGGTAGATAATCTGCCCCCCCTTTTTACCCTGGGGATCTCCATTGAAAGAAATACTTAATTTGTTTTAATATATTGAAACTTCTCTCATTGGAGTCCATTTTTATATAAGTTTTTTTTTCCATTTTACTGAAAACCAAGAAACTATGCTATCTGAGACGTGATCCATTGTTCTTTGAGTACTTTTTTCTGTTTTTTTTTTTTTTAAACTGATGGCTGACCAAGGCCCCCTTTGGAATCGGAGGCCTGGGCCAAGTGGCCCATATGACCCCCCTCTGTCTGGTCCTGGGCACCCCAGTACTGGCTTGCCTTTCTTTTCCTCCATCCAGGGAAGAAAGAGGCACGGTCAGCGTTCAAGGACACATTCCAGCCAGCAAAAACACCCAAGGAGGGTGTGATGCAGGGCCAGTGAGGGTCAGAGCCTGGGGAGAGGCATCCAAGGGCCAGGCTTGGAGGGCCGCATTATATCCCCTGGATCTGAGTTTCCCAACCCTGGGACTATAATATGAGAAACCCATGAAGGACTCCGGATGGGATTCTGCTTCAGCACTGACGCGCAGGATGACTGGCGGTTCCTCGGCCCATTGACTTCTCTCACGGGGCCTTTCTGGAGTGTTCTGGCAGCCGTGATCCAATCAATGCCGGGCCCTCTGGTTGTGGACAGGAGTTGAGGCTTAATCCTAATCTATATTGACCGCTCATTTCTACGTCTGCCAATTTGCATCAGGGTCTTATCTTAAGCAATGATGCAAGCCTGTCCCACTCTCTCACAGGAATCTATAATCAGAGGGTGGGGGAATTCCCTCCCCCTCTCCTCCTGGCTTTCTCGTTAACGTCCATTCTGATGAAAAACACGCTGATCTACCAGAGAGGTGCCGGGATGCGTCTGTCTTAATATTTATCCACTTTCATCTCCAATCTGTTTAGTTTCTCCCAATGCCTCTTTGCCAAGGCAGGGAGTCTGTGGAAGCCCGTTCCCAAGTTATGGATCGTTTGAGTTTTAGGAGCCCAGTTGAACGGATCAGAACTGTTCTCATGGGTGGAGTTCGTCCATTTTTGGTTTTTGGGGGGGCGATGGATGGAATTGTGCATCTGGACAAACTTGGTTCTGTTCCCAAAACAGGTGTTGAAAAGGATGAAGAAGGAGATGGGGCCAGCAAGGAACATAACAGCACTACAGATTTAGAGTTAGCGAATGTTAGAAATTGGTAAAATGCTAGAATTTAGTAGGTAAAATTTGGTGTACGGAATGGAAGATTCCAGGCCAGTGGACAAATACAGGCTAAGCTTCCTTCCCAACTCAGGGCCTCACCTGGGATAGAGGCTGTTAACATGACAGAAGGTGTTGATGGCCCATCACAGAGAAATCCCTGGTTCGTCCCCAACAGAAGTTGCCAAGGTTATGCTGAGCAATGGCGTAGGTTGTAGGGAAATCCCAGTTCTAACCACTTCACACCATAAAAACTTTCTAACTCCATTTGTCTTTGGGTTTTGAACTTTCTGTCAGATCGTTCTCAGAGGGTTAGAGTAGGGTCACATATGTCCACAGCCCTTAGCCTTAACACCGGCTCACCACAGGGTTGTGTGTTGAGTCCCCTGCTCTATACCCTCTATACATATGACTGTACAACCATCTATTCCAGCAACAAAATCATCAAGTTTGCTGATGGCACTACTGTGGTGGGGCTCATTTCAGGAGGGGATGAGTCTGCCTATCGGGATGAGGCGGAGCAGTTCTGTGCTTGGTGCAGAGATAACAATCTGGCTCTTAATACTGCCAAGACCAAGGAACTGGTGGTGGATTATAGGGGGGAAAAGCCCCTGTATATCGGCGGGGACCAGGTGGAGAGGGTGGCTGTATTCAAGTTTTTGGGAGTGATTATAGAGCAGGGTATGACTTGGAGCGCAAATACTACTGCTCTGGTAAAGAAGGCCCAGCAGAGAATTTATTTCCTCAGACTTTTAAAGAAGAACAATCTGAGTGAGAGGCTGCTGGCGTCCGTCTAGCGAGGCTCCATAGAGAGCATTCTTATATACTGTATTTGTGCTTGGTTCTCCAGCTGCATAGCCAGGGAGAAGAAGATACTTCAAAAAGTCATAACCACAGCCCAAAATATTATTGGTCATCCTCTCCCATCTCTGGAAGAACTATACAGTTCCCGTTGCCTTAAAAAGGTAAACAATATTTTAAAGGATCCATCTCATCCAGGATATAGTCTCTTTGCACCACTGCCTTCGGGTAGAAGATATAGAACAATTAGATCAAGAACAAATACTGTAGACTGAAGAACAGTTTCTACCCAAGAGCTATAACCATCTTAAATGCAGTAACCAGATAATATGACCTTGGAGAGCTGTGATGGGTGTATGTGTGGCTTTCTTTGGTGTGTGTGTGTGTTTTGTGCTGTTTTTTTGTTTTGTTTTTTCTTTCTTTCTGTTTTTACGGGGGGGCATGCAATTTCGTTGCACTTGTATAGTGTTGTGCTTGTACTTGTGCAATGACAATAAGTTATCTTATCTTATCATCTTATCTTATCTTATCTTATCTTATCTTATCTTATCTTATCTTATCTTATCTTATCTTATCTTAAATACCCCCTGACAGAACACAGCCACCTACAGCCTTCTCCCATATGGAGCTGCATAACACTCTTATAAAGCCGTTTGGGGTTTGTGTGTGTGTGTGTGTGTGTGTGTGTGTGTGTGTGTGTGTGTGTGTATATATATATATATATATATATATATATATATATATATATATATAATATACATGTTTTAATTGCAAGTTTCTAGATCTCATGGTTGCAAGGACAAGCTTTAAAAGATTCCACCCCCTGAAAAAAACATTGCTTGGCTAAAGGCTCGTGCGAGGCTGAGTCTTGTGCCTGCGTTGCATTCTGTCACCAATTTCTGATTAGCTCTGGATGGCCTGAGTTTAGGTGGTAATTTACAGCTGCACCTGACCCCGGCTCCCCTTCTGCTTCCAAAAAGCCGGCAAGAGAGGGACCACACGGCTTGGACCGTGACTGCTGCCCATAAACATGATTTATCGCAGGCCTTTAGGGAGAGACACTACCTCTCTCGGCATCAAGTTATTTTACCAGATGGACTGTCTGTTACGCCAGCGATAAGCCTGGACAGTGACTTAGCTGATCACAAAAAGCTGCCTCGTATCTCTCCCCCCCCCCCGCCCGATTCCTTCCCTCCCATGCTCTTCTGGGTGCGTTCGAGCGAGCTGGTCAGACACTGCCTGCCACATGCAAAAAGGACCAATGCTCAGTGGAATACACGCAGGTTTGATGTTTTTTAATTGGTGAGATTTGCGTGTTTTAACATAGGAGTGTGGAACCTCAGATCCAGTGGGCCAAATGTGGCCCTCCAGGTCTTCCTGGCTGGCCCTCAAAACTCTCCCTGGGCCACACCCCTGACCAGCCCTGCTCTGCACCCTCCTCATGTGTTTTTTCCTTGGCTGGAACATGCCTCTTGCACTCTGATCATTCTTCTCGCTTGATGGGAGACAGAGTAAAAGGCAAAGGTAAAGTTCACATTACTTGCTCCTCCCACTCTTGCCTCTGGCCCCGCCCACCATTTCCATGCCCTGCCCCCTCCCCTGAAGGTTACACACAGAAAGTAATAGGGCTCTCAGGCTGAACAAGTTCCCCCAGTCCCCCAGATAAAAGACAAGCACGGAATTTGGCATTAGGCAGCGCTTTGGAGTTTGCTGGCATCCTGAGAATTTCAGCCTTGATTGAAAAACAAGTTCCCAGTCCTTAAGGCAGTGAGAGAAACTGTGTCCAGTTCTGGGCACCACAGTTCAAGAAGGATACTGACAAGCTGGAACGTGTCCAGAGGAGGGCAACCAAAATGGTCAAAGGCCTGGAAACGATGCCTTATGAGGAACGGCTTAGGGAGCTGGGTATGTTTAGCCTGGAGAAGAGAAGGTGAAGGGGTGATATGATAGCCATGTTCAAATATATAAAAGGATGTCCTATAGAGGAGGGAGAAAGGTTGTTTTCTGCTGCTCCAGAGAAGCGGACACGGAGCAATGGATTCAAACTACAAGAAAGAAGATTCCACCTAAACATTAGGAAGAACTTCCTGACAGTAAGAGCTGTTAGGCAGTGGAATTTGCTGCCAAGGAGTGTGGTGGAGTCTCCTTCTTTGGAGGTCTTTAAGCAGAGGCTTGACAGCCACCTGTCAGGAATGCTTTGATGGTGTTTCCTGCTTGGCAGGGGGTTGGACTGGATGGCCCTTGGGGTCTCTTCCAACTCTATGATTCTATGATTCAAACACAACCCCGAGAAGAAGTCTGGGCAGTGGCTGTCCTAGGGGAGCTTCATGGCCGAGCAGGGATTTGAACTCTGGTGGCTGTAGGTTCTAGTCCAGCTCTCTAACCATGACACTTGCAGGCCACCACTGCTGGCAAGCTTGTGACTCCCTGTACCTGGGGATCATCAATACAGGATCAGGCCCACAGAAGGCCCTTTGCGAGTAGCTAGCCCTGGTCCGTGGAACGGGCACCAGCCTGAGCAGCAAGCAGGTGGAAAATAAGAAATCTCTCTCACACAAATATGCTAAATGACGAGTTCCCCCCACCTCCGTCGTCACCCCCACCCCCGGCCACCCATCTTTTAGCTGCGGTCTTCATCCCTCGGCATAGAGAACAGGCCTGTTCATCCGCCAACCGTTGAAAATCTCAATTTCCCACATAAAAATATTAGCGCTTGGGCTTAAAATATTAACATTTGGATTGTGTTGCCCTTGGAAGCTCGGGGGAGGAATCGGAGTTTAGCATCAGCAGTTTAGACACAGATACGGATTTTTCAAAAAAACATTTTTTAAAAAGACTGTAAGCGTGGCAGCTTTTCTGCGTGCATTATTTCACCGAGAAAGGTGTCTTTAAAAGGGATATGATGAGGGATGGGGGGGGGGGGAGGAGGAGAGGGATGGGCTGTGCTCTGCAATAGCTCTCTCACATTAGTATTACGCAGGCTAAAAGGATTGCAATGGCTGCCAATTAGTTCCCGGGTTAAGTTCAAGGTGCTGACACTGGGGCACAGAGCCCTATACAACTTGGGGCCAGGATACCTGGGGGGATGTCTCATCCCTTGCAAACCTGGCTGGTCACTGCCCTTTGCAGGAGAAGCAGATACCATCTCATCACGAGGCCTGCTCTTTATGGTGGAGGAACGGGGCCTTTGCTGTGGTGGCACCTGTGCTTTGGAGCTCTCTCTCTCTCTCCTGCATTTCTCAGATGAAAATAGTGATAGCCTATTCCAGTGATGGCTAACCTTGACACTCCAGATGTTTTGGGACTACAACTCTCATCATCCCTGACCACTGAGCCTGTTAGCTAGGGATGATGGGAGTTGTAGTTCCAAAACATCTGGAGTGCCATCACTGGCCTATTCTACACCAGGAAGCTTCTCCCTTGTTTGATCTCCCTATCATGGGCCAGGAGTCAGCTTCGCCAGCTGAAGGGGGAAGAAGGCAGAGTGACTTCACCTGCAGCTGATCAGCCTTCAAGGACACAGAAGAGGAGGCACTGATGATACCCACCTGGCTTCAGCCTTCTTAACCAGAGCTCTCAGCAGCAGTCAGATGCTGGAAACAACGCCTGTGATTCCTGGTCCCAACTTCCTGCTTCCTGTTCCTTGTCTGGACCCTTAATTATCTGACTACGTGGAGTGCTGTTTGCCTGACCGTCGGAAAGGACTTGACTTCATATGCTGACTCTGCCAAGCATATCTCAGAGACTCTTATCTTTGAAGTGGGGATCTTTATTCTGGGCTGCTGTACACGCCACACTTTTCAAGGGCGCGGCTTCCCCCAAAGATTCCTGGGGACTAGTTTAAGCCTACAATTCCCAGTACGCTTAACAAACTACAGTTCCCAGGATTCCTTGAGGCTTTGGTGGGGGGAAGTCATGTGCTTTAAATGTGCGGTGTGTACACAGCCCCAAGTCTGCATCCGTATTGGATTTGGAGTTGTTTTTACACATGCAAGTGTTTTTAATTGTTTTTACGTAAGGAAGTGCTTTTAATTGCTTTGTTTTAAATTGTTATAATTGCTTTTATATATTTGAAATGGGGCAATTGTCTTTATTGCTGATGTTTTTATTGGGAAACCGCTTCAGGGCATTTTACGGGAAGCGATTTAACAAAGGGACTCAAATATATAAATAAAACTAAATGGGGAATAATCGCCCAGCGGTCTGGTCCTTTTCAGCCTAAAAGCCTGTAAGATTTCTCCACTCTGCTTTCTTCTATTCCTAAAGATGTATTTGCATTAAAGGATTGTAAGGTGCCCATGGAAGGTTGGAGTGTGTACAGGAGGTATTAGGGACAAGAAATATATATGGGGTTGGATAAGCTGGAATATAATATTCCGTATGATCAATGCAGATAGAACAGCTGCATTTTCAAAAGCTGGCAGACTAACCTTTGCACATGGCTTTAGACAGCAGAGGCAGAACACCTGCTAAGGAAACATAGGAAGCTTCCTTCTACTGAAGCAGACCATTGATCCACCTTGCTCAATATTGTCTACACTGACTGGCAGCGACACTCCAGGAATTCAGGCAGGGAGCCTCTCTACCTGGAGATGCCGGGGATTGAACCTGGAATCTTCTGCATGCAAGGCAGATGCTCCGCCCACTGAGCTATGGCTACTTCTTCACCACCTGTGCCCAGCTTAAGTGTCCACAGAATCCTTCCTTCAATCCAGACAGGCCATAGCTCAGCTCTAACCAGAAGCAGTTATTTACGGCCTCCTACAACGCAGGTGGCGTTGTGGGTTAAACCACAAAGCCTAGGGCTTGCGGATCAGAAGGTCGGGGGTTCGAATCCGCACGATGGTGTGAGCCCCCGATGCTCGATCCCAGCTCCTGCCAACCTAGCAGTTTGAAAGCACGTCAAAGTGCAAGTAGATAAATAGGTACCGCTCCGGCGGGAAGGTAAACAGCGTTTCCGTGCGCTACTCTGGTTCGCCAGAAGCGGCTTAGTCATGCTGGCCACATGACCCAGATAAAAACAAGGCAAAAGCACAAATAAATAGTTAACACACAAAAAACCCCCAAATAATAACCCCTTCCCCCCCAAAAAAAACACCAAACCATGAAGATGCCTCAACACCTTGTGCAGGGGAACCACCCGCACCACCCCAAATCCCTAAATTTACATCCTATGCCCTTTTAAAATGTGTTGTTTTTGGGGGGCTGGGGGCGTTATTGGGTTGTTTTTATTTTTGTTATGTATTTTGTGGTTTTGTATCTTGATTTTATTCTGTGAACCACCCTGAGACCCTGGGTGTAGGGCGGTATACAAATTCAATTAATAACCACCACCACCACAATAATAAACCCAGCACCGGGATGCCGAGTGTCATCTAGTCCAAGCCCCCGCCATGCTGGAATCACAGCTAAAGAATTCCTGGCAGGTGGCTTTGTGGTCGCGCTTGTTTCATGAAAGTTACTTCCAAAAAAAAGTTGCGCTCAAGGGCATAGCCACCACATATGAAGGAAAGAGGCTGGTCCGCATGAAAACCCACCAGTGTTTTAGTGCGGATTTCTCCCAACATATTTGCCTAATTTTTTGAAAGGTGCCTGCAATTTGGTCCGTACATTTCCCTGGAAAGTGCGGAATTAGGTAGTTTCGCCTCCAAATGCAAACCGAATCGAATTTCCACCCCAGAGCCAGTGTGGTGTAGTGGTTCAGAGCGGTGGACTCGTAATCTGGTGAACTGGGTTTGCTTCCCCGCTCCTCCACATGCAGTTGAGTGTTTGTTGTGGGGGAGGAAGGGAAAGGAGAATGTGAGCCGCTTTGAGACTCCTTTGGGTAGTGATAAAGTGGGATATCAAATCCAAACTCCTCCTCCTCCTCTTCTTTTTTAATGTGTGTAGGGGAATATATGTACTTTTGGCAGCTGTCGAAAAGGACCCGGGGAAGTTAGAGAGAGAGACAGCTGACTGTTGCCAAAGGTTGACCATCGGAGATGAGACACCCACTTCCATTCCCCCCCCCCCGGCCATCTCGTAACTCTCTGTGAAATCCCGCTGCATCCCAACCCTGGAGCGGCATTACTATTCCGGCCGTAGCCTTCCCAAGGAAAATAGAAGCAGTAGATTGAGGCCTGTTTTCATATTTGATGGAGGACTAGATAAATGGCAGTCAGGTTGCATTGATAAGGCCCTGCTCTGGGGCCTAACCTCTCTCTCAGAAAGCCTCTTACTATTCATAGAGGAGAGCTATCTGTACAGCTGCACCTTGACACAAATATATCTGCACCTCAGATGAACCAATTCGCCCAGAAATTACAGCACTGGGGATTGCATCTGTGGGAGGAAGGTGGCTGGGGGTGGGGGGTGGGGTGGGGGGAAGAGAAGCTAAGGAGGAGGGCGAATGCAAGAATTGCCTCTCCTCCCCACACCCCCCCCATGCCTCTTTTCAACTCTTGGCCAAATAGCCTTTCCAAGAAGCAAGCTCTCTCTCCTTCACTTTTGCAGAAGTTCACGGGTTTTGACGGAGGAAAGGAGAAGTGAAAATGGCCTCTTTGACTTACATGGTCTGATGCTGCCAGTTTCTGAGACGCAGGGACATACCCTGTTTCCCCTTTTTTAATACGTAGTCATAAAGTAAGCCATGGCAGGGTTTTTGTACCTTTGTGAGAAGTAAGACGTACCCCAAAAGTAAGCCGTGGTGCCGCCATTGTTCCCGTCGTCTCCTCAGCCCCTCCTGCGTGCGCAGGGAGCCAGCGAACCAGTGAGAGGCACGGGGGGAAAACGCGCCTCTTGCGGAGTTCTGCCCTGCCTGCTTAGCACGCAGGGAGAGGCGCGCAGGGGGGGGGGAGACACCTCTTCCTGCCCCGCCTGTTCCCCGTGCGCAGGGAGCCAGCGAACCAGCGAGAGGAGTTCTGCCCTGCCTGCTCAGCGCGCAGGGGGAGGCTGTACCGTACCATACTGACGTAATAAAAATAAGACATCCCCCGAAAATAAGCCACCCTGTGTTTTTTTGATGAAAAAAAAATTATAAGACGGTGTCTTAAAAAGGGGGAAAGACGGTAGAGGAGCTGCCTCTCCCAGAGCCAGGACATGGGGCCATTCGGCTCAGGGTTGTTTACACCGGCAGGCAGCGGCTGCCCAGGCAGGGGGCATTCCCAGCTCTACCTGGAGATGCTGGGGATAGAACCGGGGACCTTCTGCATGCAAAGCAGGTGCTCTGTCACTGAGCCCCACGGCTCCTCCCCATAGCTGAATATCACCCTCGGGAACCCCTCTGAACCCAATGGGCTTGTGAGAGATGCAGCATCCTAGTCCTCATGGTTCTGAATGAAAGGTGGTTTAAATACCGTGTTTCCCCGAAAATAAGACACTGTCTTATATTTATTTTTCCTCAAGAAGACACACTATGCCTTATTTTCAGGGGATGTCTTATTTTTATTACGTAAGTATGGTACAGCAATCTACATTACAGTGGTACCTCTACTTACGACGATAATGCGTTCCGACGTGATTTTCGTAAGTAGAAAAAATTCGTAAGTCGAATCCCCATAGGAATGCATGGGGGGGGGGAATTCGTAAGTCAAAAAATCCGGGTCAAAAATTCGTAAGTCGAAAAAATCCTATTAAAAGCGGCCGCAACGTCTTTTCGTAAGTAGAAAAAATTCGGATGCGGCGGCTATTTAGTTTTACCGGAAGTCACTCGTAACTCGAAAAAAAACGTAAGTAGAGTTACTCGTAAGTAGAGGTACCACTGTAATTCAAATATAGTGAAGTCTATCATTATGTCTTATTTTCGGGGTATGGCTTATATTGCGCAAATGCTTAGAAATCCTGCTATGGCTTATTTTATGGGTATGTCTTATTTTCGGGGAAACAGGGTAGGAATGTAGGAAGCTATCTGACACTGAGTTAGGCAGTCGTCCCATCTAGCACAGCGCTGCCGACACTGACTGGCAGCAGCAGCAGCTCTCCAGGGTTTCAAGTGGGCGAATGGAGGTCTCTTCCAACCTGACCCGCAGATCCCAGGGATGGAACCGGACGCCTTCTGCATGCACAAGCAGAGCTCCGGTCCTTCACTTAAAAATAAATTAAGTTGCTAGTCCTCATGCCAGTGCTGAATCAAACAAGAAAGTAGGAAGCTGCCTTTTACCAAGTTGGACCTCCCCCGCCCAATAGTGTCAAAATCCACTGAGGAACACTCAAAATTCCAATTTCTATCGTGAATTTTAGGCCACCCTCCCGTTTTCCATTCCACAGCCAGATGCGTTTGTCCCCCCACCCCAGTTAACAGGCTCACGGCTTCACCGCGTCCCCAGAAGGGAACTTTCAATGACTTCGCTACATTTAAAGGCTTTTTGCTGATGACATGAGTTTTTCCTTTTCTTTTTTAATTCGCCGCAAGAGACGCGAGCGGATAATTCGTCTGCCCGAGGGGGCAGTGCCGGAGCGGGGAAACGGCCTCCAAGTTGGGGTGGTGTGTGTGTGGGGGGGGGGAGAGAGCCCTTTACAATGAGAGTCCCCATGGGAGCTGGGACCCGAGATCCTCATGATGATGATGGATGCCCGTTGGGGACGCCCCGCATCTCTCCCCAGAAAATTAAAAGCCTATTTGGTGCTCTGCTAACAATGCGCCGCCTTGAAACCTCCCCCTTATCAATCAGCCTGGGCTCTTCTTCCTCCTCCTCCTCCTCCTCCTTGAACAACAAATAGTCCACCTCCAAGAGATACATGGGTGCTGCATTCAGTCTAAATGCTCTCCACTTCATTTGGATATTTCCTATTCATGCAGAAGGTTTGTTTGTTTGTTTTTAAATTGGTTTAGACCAGCTGTGGGGAGGTTTTCTCAGTCTGAGGGCCACACTACCTTCTGGGTAACTTTCTGGGGGCCGCATGACAGTGCTGGGTGGGGCCAGAGGCAAAGGTGGGTGGAGCATCACATACTAATTTTACCTTGGTACAGACTAGACTAGAGCCAGTGTGGTGTAGTGGTTAAGAGCGGTGGACTCGTAATCTGGTGAACCGGGTTCGCGTCTCCGCTCCTCCACATGCAGCTGCTGGGTGCCCAGTCACAATTCTCTGAAGTCTCTCAGCCCCACTCACCTCACAGAGTGTTTGTTGTGGGGGAGGAAGGGAAAGGAGGATGTGAGCCGCTTTGAGACTCCTTTGGGTGGTGATAAAGCGGGATATTTTAATGTATTTTAATATCTGTTGGAGGCCGCCCAGAGTGGCTGGGGAGACCCGGCCAGATGGGCGGGGTACAAAAAAGATAAAAAAATTATTATTAGTATTATTACTACTACTACTACTACTACTACTACTATTACTATTATTATCAAAGCCAAACTCCTCATCCTCTTCTTCTTCTCTTCTTTTTCTTTCTCCTCCTCCTCCTCCTCCTCCTCCTCCTCCTCCTCCTCCTCCTCCTCCTCTCTCTCTCTCTCTCTCTCCCTCTCCCTCTCATCTCCATCCTTCCTCTAGGTAAGCAAATGGCTGTGTTAGACCTCAAGGACACATTTCTACCCAGGCAAAAACACTCAAAGATCTACTGGGTGTGATGGCCTGGGATTCAGACTCAGACACTGAACCTGAGGGATCCCAGCCTGCACAGGATTCCCTGCCTCCAGAACCAGCAGAGCCGGGGCTGGGGCCTGAGTCGGAAGGGTCCTCACCTGTGCTGGATCCTCAGGTGCAGGCACCTGCTGAGTCTGCTCTGGCTCCTGATGGGATGGAGGTGCTCCACTCCCAGCCCCATCAGGGGAAGCTGAGGTTGCCTCTGGGTCCGGTAACCCTCCAGCCTCTCCTGAGCTGCAGAGGCTCAGGGCAGAGAGGCGAAGGGAACTGAGTTCCCGCAGGAGGAGTGCTCGCCTCCAAGCCAGGAGAGGCAAGTCACCAGAGGATCGGGGCCGCCCTATGCCTCGGGGCAGATAAAAGCCAGCCAGCCCCAGCCCCAGCCCCAGCCCCAGCCCCAGCCCCAAGTTGCAGGAGCAACATCGTTGCTGACCAGTTCCTGCCTGATCCCTGTCCTGCTTTCCTGCCTGAGCTCCTGACCTGCCTTGGTTCCCTGCTTGCCCACCAGTTCCTGACTTCGCCTGACTCCCTGCCCTGTACCCTGCTTCAGTTATTTCGGACTGCCTTTACGTGTACCTCTGACCTTGGACCGGACTTAGACCTTGCCTTTTGGATACCCCACAGGACCAGCACACTGAGGAGTGTTGGTCTGAGGAAAGGGCATGTGGCCTGCGGACGTTTCCGAGCCCCAGCCCACAGAGGGCAGGCTGATCTCTCATTTATTACTTACTAGTTGGGAACTGTGTTCGGCTCTGCCCAGGAAGTTTTAGAAACCCAATAATATTGTGGTTTTTAAATGAACAGTGTAATTTGTGAGTTTGGACCTATCATGCCAAAGATCGGGTGAAGCCATGCCAAAGTCACATTTTGGTGTGCCAGCTGGAATCAAAATGGTGCCTGGTGTCCAGTGACTAAGACTGCCCCCCGCACCCAGCAACCCTCATGCTGAGTTTGGCGATGATATCTCAAGAGGCAGCCAGACCGATGCCAAAGTCATGTTTTGGCCCACTGTCTTGATTCAAAATGGTGCCTGGTGTCCAAAAGGCAACGAAGACCCCCATATGTGGTGTAGTGGTTAAGAGCGGTAGACTCGTAATCTGGTGAACCGGGTTCGCGTCTCCTCTCCTCCACATGCAGCTGCTGGGTGACCTTGGGCTAGTCCCACTTCTCTGAAGTCTCTCAGCCCCACTCACCCCACAGAGTGTTTGTTGTGGGGGGGGGAATGGAAAGGAGAATGTGAGCCGCTTTGAGACTCCTTCGGGTAGTGAGAAAGCGGAATATCAAATCCAAACTCTTCTTCTTCTTCTCTTCTACTCATCTTGGGAAGCCCTGCGCAGAGTCTGGAGATGATGTCTCGAGAGGCGGCCGAATGTATAGAGAACAAATGGACAAATGGCCGAGCCATTTCTTCAAATGTAAGAGTAGATCAGAAGCTACTTATTTTATCCCATTCCTATCACAGCCTTTGGGCAAAACTGCATGGACAATTTCCGCGTTACGAGAAATGCCGGTGAATTTTCGTGAGGATTAAAAAAATAAATACAATAAATTCACAAACTGAAGTGGAAATGTGGTGAGCATTTAAGATTGCAAAAAAACGGGAAATGAAGGGGCACCGCAATCGACAACTTTGCCTGTCCCTCTTCTCTCTCTCAGTTTTCCATTTTTTCAATTGCATTTGTAGAAAGCAATTCCTTCCTGAAACCTTCGCTGCACAATGCCTCCCCTCCTCCGCACAAATCCTGCCACATTTTGGCTGCTTGTCTGACATTTTGGCAGCTCCGACTTCCACCGCTGAGTACCACATGGCCCTGTCGCCTCAGGGGTGGGATGGGCAGCAGGTTTGGCCGAAAAAGGCCGTCCCCAAATGATCCGTCTTGCGCAGCCAAAGATCTAGGAGCAAAATAAAGAAAGAGAAACTCTTACTCCTGCAAAACGGGGGTCCCATTAAACATAAGCAAATGTTTAGAGAGGATTGTGCCGGAGCTGAAGGGAGTCCACACAGGTTTTAAGGTCCAATCTCTGTCCTCCGTTCCCTGATATATCTCCTGCCCGCTCAACCGTAAAAGTGAAATTTGGGGTTTCTGTGCCCCCCCTCCACCATCCCACCTCACTCGCTAAACTGGCATCTGTTCTGTGTTCAGTTTGCAGGAGCAGATGCCCGCTTGCCTGATCTGTCAGCTGCAAGCTGCCCACAGATGCCAAACATTTAGCAAGGCTTCTCCACCCCCCCACCCCGTCGCCGCAAACCCCACTGCCAGCTTCCTTCCTGGGAAGGGGGCGGAGGAGAGAGCGGGCAGAGGCTGGCACCCTTTGCGAACCGGATCGGACACACGAAGAAAAGAGGTGCTGCCCGTTCCCCTCCCCCGCTTCCCCATGGTTCCCTAGACAAATACCGCATTGGCCTGAATATAAGCCTCACTTTCCCCCCCCCCTTCCAAATTCTGACCATGGAAAGTTAAAGTGCGGCTTAAATTCGCAACCTTACAAAAATGGGCTTTTACGATATTGCTGCCGAAAACAGACATACAGTAAAACGGAACGGGTGCGAGTGCTTGCAGAATTTCAAGGGAGTGGCTTATATTCGGGTATTGTCTCCCCCTCCCAATGATTTTAAATGTGAGGCTTATATACGGGTGCGGCTTATATCCGGGCCAATACAGTACATTCTGATCTCCTCTGGCAAATATAAGTCATAGGGTTGCCATCAGAGAGACCAGAGATTGGCGCCATCTTGCTGAAGTGAGCCCAGGACATGTCAGCAGCTACAAGTGTGGGCTCTTCAGGCCCCTTCATGGTGTGGAGCTGTTTAAATCTCTCCCCCCCCCCGAGATAAATGTGGCTTTAATAGACCTTTCACTCTTTTCTTTCTCCCCCCCTCCCCACATTGTGCTGCGGTGGGGCAGGCAGACGTGTGGACCCGCTGCCTGCACAGGGGTGCCCCGGCCCTCCCACCCATCCACTCTCCCCCCACCCAGCCGTGCAGGCCCCACAAAGAAGGGGTCACTTCTGGTGTCAAGGAGGGGGTGTGCGTGAACCGGCAGAGAAGCCCCAAACGGCAGAAAATTCAGCCACAATCGGGAATGGAGTAGGCGGGGGTGGGGGGGGGAGAGGCTCCCCCAACCCGGACGGGAAGTCCCAAAATGGCATATGGCCCTTACTCTAGAGAATTCCTATTCAGAGAGCTGGAGAGGGAGAGCCATAACTCTTCATGCCCTTTTCACGCCTGTTTGTCTCTCTGTTTGTGGGTTTTGCCTGCTGCAAAAATAGAAGGAATTCCTGTTTTGGAGGGTAAATAAAGCAGGGGGGGCATGGGGGGCGTGATGCACCCCTTTACTTCCCTGACTCCATCTGCACCGAAACCAAATGGAGCATGGAGACCTCTCCTCCTGTGCCTTCCACCAACCTTCCTATTCCAAATTTCACAGAAAATGTGCAGATCGCGTCTAGGGACGGTGGCGGTGGGCCTGTGTTTGGTTTTGTGATCGATTTCATGCCGATTGCATCCTGAAATGCATCTGTGGCACCAGCAAGGAGTCTTTCCTTTTTTAAAAAAATAAATAAATAATATTTATTGGGCTTTACACAATACTATATTAAACAGACATAACAACAACAACAAAAAACAACAACACTACATATACATACACACGAAAATCATAATTTCCCTTCTTATTTCCCTAACATTTTGGTTTGACTTCCTCCTGTCTTTCCCTCTGCGTTTCATTGCAAATCATCTTTAGCAATTTCTTCTCATCATCTATTATTATGTTGATACTAGTAGACTGTAAGCCCGTTAAATTAACGGGCGCTAGAACATCATGTGAACCGGCGCTCCGCACACGCGAACACTTCCGCAATTTCCCACGACCGCCTTCCCAAAACAACACGAAGGCGTGTGAAGGGAGCTACGAAGCCTGCTGGGCGTCGAGCTGCCTGCTCCGAGCGCCCAAGGCCCGGGACGCTAGCTCGGGGCTCCCTCGGGCCCAGGCCCCTTGGGACACCCGGGGCTCCTGGCTCGGCCTCTAGGGCCGGTCGCGGAGCGTCCTCGGAGCTCCGGGCGCCGCTCCCGTGCCAGGACTCGGCGCCGAGGCCCAAATGTGCCAAACATTTACCTCAGAGGCGCCGCAGCGTTCTCTTCTCCTGGCCGCCATTATTGGGCTCCCTTCCCCCCTCTGCGCTCCAATCCCTGTGTCCATGGGGCACATGCGCAGTAGGACACAGGGACGGACACAGGGACTGGATGCAGAGACACTTGCACTTTATTATATAGGATTACTTATGTTTCTTATAATACCTTATCTCCTATTTCTTATTACATCTTCATACTACTACCTTAAACGAATCTTATATCTTATCTAATACTTAACTTCTCAAACCTTATCACTTATATCTCCTTTACTTAAATTCTATCTTAACTTCCTAATCATATCATAACTTCACTTATTTAAACTATCTACAATTTGTGGGATGTATTACACTGGTGCAGTCAATCACAACATTCCTAGAATGTACACAAGGGATCTTGGTCCTCCAGCTAGAGTTTCCTGTGCCTGGACTGAGATCATTTCCTTTATGTGACCAGAGGTGGGAGTGGCCTTACCTGAAGTACACAGGTCAGCTGCCATTCTCCTCTCTCTTCTCAATCAGGACTTCGAGGATGCAACATCTCAAGAGAAGATGCACTCTTGGCTTCCAGCCAAGAGGGCCCAGGTGGAGCATTCTTCCTTAAGGAGAATCTCCACATGTACATACATTTAATCTAAGCCAGCCTGCCTTCTGAGACTGATGCTTTAGAAGAATAGAATCACAGGGCGGTGGAGTTGGAAGGGACCCCAAGGGTCATCTAGTCCAACCCCCTGCATTGCAGGAATCTCAGCTAAAGACTCCCTGGCAGATGGCCACCCAAACTCTGCTTCAAAACCTCCAAGGGAGGAGAGACCACCACCTTCCGAGGGAGCCTGTTCCGCCGCCGGACAGCTCTTACCGCCAGAAAGTTATTCCTAACGTTTAGCTGGAATCTCCCTGGTGGTCATTTGGCTCCATCGTTTGGTCCTCCCCTCCAGAGCAGGAGAAAACAAGCTTGAGATATTTAAAGATGGCTCTCATATCACCTCTCAGCCTCCTCCTCTTCTCCAGGCTAAACATCTCCAGCTGCCTCAACTGTCTTGATGGGCTTCTGACTTTTCTCGGGATGGGAGATGGGAGATGGAGATGGATGAAAAAGGTCGTTTCTTCACACCAGGAGGTAGATCTGAATCTTTGGGAAGGTCCCAAGGTGATTCCTGGTCATAGCTGTCAACTTTCGGATTTGAAAATAAGGGATTTCCCCCCAAACTTTCGGATTTGAAAATAAGGGATGCTGCGAGGGCGGTGCAATGGCACCAAGTAGCCTCGCCACCCTGCGCTCCAGAGTCTGCGCGCGAACGGGTGAGCGAAAGAGCGAGCACATAGACGGCAGGCAGGCTGTCTGTCTGGTTGGGCATGAGGGTCTGGCTGCACAAGGCATGCAAGCTCTGCCCCCAGTCGGTCTCAGACTCCTTATTGGCAGCCGAGCAACGCAGTTGAGGAGCCTCCCTGGCCGGCAGGGAGGGAGAGGAGCTGCTTCCTTTGAAATCCAGGAAATTTAAGGGATAGCAACAATCTGGGATAGCAGCGGGAAATGGCATTGGAATAAGGGAGTTTCCCGCAAAAAAAGGGAGGGTTGACAGCTATAGTTTCCTGGTGGATCGGCAAGGATTTCTCTCCTAAGAAGTTGACATGCTGAGGAAGACCATTGAGTCCATCTGAATCAGTACAGAGTGGGAGTGGCTCTCCAGAGTTTTAGGCAGGGCTCTCCCCTGGCCCTACCTGGAGATGCCAGGGATCAAACCTGGGACCTTCCACATGCAAGGCAGGTGATCTGCCACTGAGCCAAAGCCCTTCCCTAAAAAACCAAAGCATGGTTTTGTATGAAGAGCTGATTTAAACAGAAGCACTGGAAGTTGCTCTCCAGAGTTTCAGATGGGGGTTCTCCCCAGACCTGCTTGGAGAGGTCAGGGATTGAACAGAATACCTTCTACATGCAAGGCAGGTGATCTAACCTCCTGATCTAGGCCCCGAGGGCATCCCCTGGAACATGCGTATATTGGGGAAAGGTGGGCGTAACAATGAAGATATTTATTTTTAAAAAGCAGATAGAACTGCATTGTATTAGGGGGGATTGCTTGCCCATGTGTGTAGATTAGTCAAGGCTGTGTACAAAAGTCTCATTCATTCTTTATTTAACGGTCATAGACCAATAGATAAAAAGTTTCACAGAACACATTAAAATTTACTGGTCAGAGTAAAACATATGGATTTAGGTGTGCTGCAGCATTTGCCATGCGTATATTGGAAGTCGGGCTTGTGGTTATGGTTAGAGGCCGCCATTTTGTCTCGATCGTGTCAGTGACAGCGCTTGTTCCCTAGATTTAATAGCTGCTGCACAATATTTGGCCACTTTCATTGTGATCTCGGGATTTGTGTCTTCAACAAGACATTTAAGGCGCAGAGATTCATTTGGGACATTTTGTATAAGGGGGGAAATAAAAACTCGCCGTATATCATTATAAAAGCGGCAGCTTAGTAAAACATGGCCAATAGATTCCACCTCAGGTAGGCCACAAGGGCAAGTTCGTTCGATATACGGTCTGCCTGCAAATCTTCCCTGTAGAAGGGCGGATGGTAATACGTTGAGTCTGGCAAGGGTGAATGCCCGTCTGTATTTGGGTATTAGTAGTTTTGCCAAATATTTAGCTGGGGGAAAACCTCTTCCGTTGTCCTTTATAATTGGATATTTGTTTGTACAAAATAGATGCGTTTATTAGGAGAAATCCGCACTGAAACACTGGTGAATTTTCACGCGGGTGTTTTCGTTTTCAATTGCAAATTTCCCGCAGGAAAGATGGAAAACCAAGAAAACGAGAGGACCAAAACCAAGAGTTTCTGAAGAGAAAGGTCTCAGCCTGCTGGAGGAAGGATAACAAAGAGGGAACCAGTCTAACCTCTCTTGGGGGGGGGAATGCCACAATATGGGAGCAGCCACGGAAAAGGCCCTGCTTCGTGTCACCACCACCGATACTTCTGGTGTGGATGGGACTGAGAGGAGGTGCTCACCTGAGGATCTAAGCACCTGGGCAGGTCTGTATAGGGAGACCCCATCTTTCAGGTTGCCTGGGTGCAAGACACTTGGAGGGGGTCCTTAATCCCTTTTTCGTTTCTGCTGAAATTTCCTCCAAATGAAAGCTCCAGTCCAAAACACTTCGCATCTTGCAACGTTCTACTTTCTCTGATGGGCCCCAAATTCTAATATGACCAGAGAGGGGCCAAAAACCCCTTTTGCCGCTTGGAGGGATCTTGTAAATCCCAAGGCAACGCATACTGTTTTTGGGGGACAGGGTGCGGGCAGGTGTGGAGGACTCCCTGGTCCTGAATGGGGTAACTGTGCCCCTGAAGGACCAGGTGCGCAGCCTGGGAGTCATTCTGGACTCACAGCTGTCCATGGAGGCGCAGGTTAATTCTGTATCCAGGGCAGCAGTCTACCAGCTCCATCTGGTACGCAGGCTGAGACCCTACCTGCCCACAGACTGTCTCGCCAGAGTGGTGCATGCTCTGGTTATCTCTCGCTTGGATTACTGCAATGCGCTCTACGTGGGGCTACCTTTGAAGGTGACCCGGAAACTACAACTAATCCAGAATGCGGCAGCTAGACTGGTGACTGGGAGGGGCCACCAAGACCACATAACACCGGTCTTGAAAGACCTACATTGGCTCCCAGTACGTTTCTGAGCACAATTCAAAGTGTTGGTGCTGACCTTTAAAGCCCTAAATGGCTTCGGTCCAGTATACCTGAAGGAGCGTCTCCACCCCCATCGTTCAGCCTGGACACTGAGGTCCAGCGCCGAGGGCCTTCTGGCAGTTCCCTCACTACGAGAAGCCAAGTTACAGGGAACCAGGCAGAGGGCCTTCTCGGTAGTGGCACCCGCCCTGTGGAACGCCCTCCCTTCAGATGTCAAAGAGAACAACAACTACCAGACCTTTAGAAGACATCTGAAGGCAGCCCTGTTTAGGGAGGCTTTTAATGTTTAATAGATTACTGTATTTTAATGTTCTTTTGGAAGCCGCCCAGAGTGGCTGGGGAGACCCAGCCAGATGGGCGGGGTATAAATAATAAATTATTATTATTATTATTATTATTCACTAGAGAGCAGTGTGTGTGTGTGTTTGTTGTGGGGGCAGGGGAGATGCACAGAGAAAGTTGGACGTTGCTTTTTTTGGGCTGGGCTGCTACTTTTTACAACATCCGCTGCAGCTGTTGGGTGGCAGTTGGAGCCTCGGCAACCCTTCTGGGATGCCGTCTGTCAAGGCTGGCTGTCGATATTGTGTTTTTTTTGGGAGACCATCGCGAGTCCCACCTCCTCAGAGCTCCTGCAGCAGGCCTCCTATTCTTATCCCTCTCACGCAGGCCGTAGAGAAAGCCCCCCCTCCCCTTGCATGCAGAATTAATTGGGAGGAGCGCAGAAGTCAAGTAACAACAGCGGCCCGCGTTTCGGTGTCTGTTGGCTGGCAGGATTTGGCTGGGATGCAGCCCAGTTTGCAAGTGTGTTCACCATGGAGACATCTTCATCCTTCGCTTCATCTTTCCCTCTCTCCCCGCCCCCTCCTCTGTCTCCCGCCAAGGGATGTTGGCCCATTAGAGCAAATGGTGGGGAAACGTCCCCGCCAACCTAAAGTCACCCCCAGGGAAGAAGAGTTTGGATTTGATATCCCACTTTATCACTACCCTTCAGGAGTCTCCAAGCGGCTCACATTCTCCTTTCCCTTCCTCCCCCACAACAAACACTCTGTGAGGTGAGTGGGGCTGAGAGACTTCAGAGAAGTGTGACTAGCCCAAGGTCACCCAGCAGCTGCATGTGGAGGAGCGGGGACGCGAACCCAGTTCACCAGATTACGAGTCTACCGCTCTTAACCACTACACCACACTGGCTCACACAGGGACCGGGGAGAGATTTGATTCTGCTCACATTTAAAGACAAGCCGACTTACCTAACTGTTTTTTCGAAAATTGCATTTCCCTGAATTTTGCAATGCAGACTCCCAACCAATTTATGTGCACGGAAATGCATGTACCAGGGCAGAGGTCCCTAATCCCTTTTTTCCCTCCTCACGCTGGAGCACTTGAAAATTTCTGAGGGTCTTGGCTTGAACGATTTCTCTGCCCATTGTAGCAATTGTCATGTGAGGTGCTCAGCGTGTCATACTTCTTCGTTGCATTTTTACAGACACATGAATGAAGCTCGCAGATTGCTGGTGGTCTTGGGCCGCAGTTTGGAGAGCCCAAGTATTGGGGTGTGGGCAGGGTAGAGGGTGTGTGGCTCGTGGAGAATTCTGAGCATCAGATCCAGAGGCCTGAAGATCTGCACTGCTGCATCAAATTTTGGCCTTAGGCCGAGAAGCAAGCCACAATTACAGCCTTAAATGAATGTTCCAAGAACAATTCAATGTGTTGGTGTTGACCTTTAAAGCCCCAAACAGCTTCAGCCTTGCATATCTGAAGGAGCGTCTCTACCCCCATTGTCCAGCCCAGACACTGAGATCCAGCTCCGAGGGCCTTCTGCTGGTTCCTTCAGCCAGTGTGGTGTAGTGGTTAAGAGCGGTGGACTCGTAATCTGGTGAACCGGGTTCGTTTCCCCGCTCCTCCACATGCAGCTGCTGGGTGACCTTGGGCTAGTCCCACTTCTCTGAAGTCTCTCAGCCCCACTCACCTCACAGAGTGTTCGTTGTGGGGGAGGAAGGGAAAGGAGATTCTTAGCCGCTTTGAGACTCCTTCGGGTAGTGATAAAGCGGGAGATCAAATCCAAACTCTTCTCCTCCTCCTCCTTCTTCTTCTGTGAGAAGTAAAGTTGCAAGGAACCAGGAAGAGGGCCTTCTCGGTAGTGGCACCCACCCTGTGGAATACCCCCTCATCAGATGTCAAGGAGGTAAGTAACTATACAACCTAATAATAATAATAATAATAATAATAATAATAATAATAATTTATTATTTATACCCTGCCCATCTGGCTGGGTTTCCCCAGCCACTTTAGAAAACATCTGAAGGCAGCCCTGAATAGGGAAGTTTTTTTTTTTTTTTTTTTTAAAATGTGTAATGTTTTATTATGTTTTCATATATGTTGGAAGCTGCTCAGAGTGGCTGGGGTACAAATAATAAAATTATTTTTTATCATTACTGTATTACTTCTTTTTGTCATTCTGTTCTTTCCTCTGCTTAAAAACTTCATTTAAAAACTGACATTTGCTTTTCACCCCTGATATTCCCCGACTTTCATCGCTGTTGTCTGAAAAGACAGCTGTGATGCAAACTGAATGCAGGGCCTGCCTCCTAACCCAGGAATGGGAAACCTGTAGCCCTCCAAGAAAACAAAACAAAACAAAACAAAACAAAACAAAACAAAACAAAACAAAACAAGGAGCATACAATGCAGGAGTCCTGGGGGTGGGGTGCCCTAGAGAGAGGGGGTATAGATGGGAGAGAGCCAGGGGCCCAATGCAGAGGCCTAGAGGCTCCAAGGCACCCTTGCTGTAAGCAAGAATTCTAAAAAACAATTACAAAAGGGAGGAAGGGGCCCAGGGCAAAAAGGCCCCGTTAACAGCACCTTTCCTCAAAACTGCGTGCACAGACTCGATCTCCTATCTTCCAACTTTTCTTCCCCTCTGTGCTCCATCTTCCCCATCCAAGCCTGGCGTCCAACAATGAATAAAATTTGGGAGCCGCCGCATCTCTTTCCAACTAGTCAAACTTAATCCTCCTTGGACACCTTCCTCCCGCCTGTTCTCCCTCCCTCCCCCCCCCAATTCAGTTGCTCATCCGTCCACACCGAGCGCCCCGGACCCTTTCTGATGTCGGAGGCAGATGGGCCCCTTCACAAAAGGACCCTCAGCCTCTCCAAGCTGGTCTTTCCCCATGCCTGATTAAACCCTAATACAGAAGTTAGAATTGATACAGTGGAACTGGGGGCGATTCAATTAGTGCAGCAAGCATGAAGCAAACAGCACAAAGGAGACGGGGGTAGTTAGAAAGTCATTTTCTTTTGATCATTATAGCACTGCACACGTGGAAGCAGAGAATTACAGGCTCATGTGTCTTAGCTTAATATCCTCTGGGGCCAGATTTGTCGTCACGTTGAAGTTGGCTGTCAGAATGGAAGAAATCACGCAGAGTTGATGAATTTGTAGCCTGGCTTTCCAAGAGGATGGAAGCTGGATCCGGGGAAAAAAAATAAATAAAAAATAAATCCTGTCAGGCAAAATTGTATTCTGTACCTCTAAACCTCACCTGTTTTCTTTCTCCTCTCTCTCTCTCTCTCTCTCTCTCTGTGAATCTTTCTCTTCCTTTCACGGTGAAAATGCCCAGCTGGGAATGGAAGCCAGGGAAGCTGGGAATGGAATAGTACCACTGTATTCCGCTCTGGTCAGAGCTCACCTGGAATACTGTGTCCAGTTCTGGGCACCACAGTTCAAGAAGGATACTGACAAGCTGGAACGTGTCCAGAAGAGGGCAACCAAAATGGTCAAAGGCCTGGAAACGATGCCTTATGAGGAACGGCTTAGGGAGCTGGGTATGTTTAGCCTGGAGAAGAGAAGGTTAAGGGGTGATATGATAGCCATGTTCAAATATATAAAAGGATGTCCTATAGAGGAGGGAGAAAGGTTGTTTCCTGCTGCTCCAGAGAAGCGGACACGGAGCAATGGATTCAAACTACAAGAAAGAAGATTCCACCTAAACATTAGGAAGAACTTCCTGACAGTAAGAGCTGTTCAACAGTGGAATTTGCTGCCAAGGAGTGTGGTGGAGTCTCCTTCTTTGGAGGTCTTTAAGCAGAGGCTTGACAGCCACCTGTCAGGAATGCTTTGATGGTGTTCCTGCTTGGCAGGGGGTTGGACTGGATGGCCCTTGGGGTCTCTTCCAACTCTAGGATTCTATGATTCTATGACTTGGTGCAAACCCCACCTCTCTTTCGAAGACTGTCAATTCATGTGGCCTAAACGCCGGTCAACCAGCAAAACCACCACTGCTTTGAGGATCAAATGCTTCTCATTGACTTTGGCTGCATACACACCATGCACTTAAAGCACATGGACAACACAAGCTCACACTCTCCAAGAATCTGGGATCTGTGCTTTACCTCTCACAGAGAGCTACAATTGCCATTTGCCCTAGTGGAAAAACCACCACTGCGCCACCATTTGAGCAAAAAGAGGGCGTGGTTAAAGGAAAGGGGCTGGGTAATAATAATAATAATAATAATAATAATAATAAATAATTTATTATTTGTACCCCGCCCATCTGGCCGGGTCCCCCCAGCTACTCTGGGCGGCTTCCAACAAACACTAAAATACATTAAAATATCACACATTAAAAACTTCCCTAAACAGGGCTCCCTTCAGGTGTTTTCTAAATGTCAGGTAGTTATTTATCTCTTTGACATGGGATGGGAGGGTGTTCCACAGGGCGGGCGCCACTACCGAGAAGGCCCTCTGCCTGGTTCCCTGTAGCTTTGCTTCTCGCAGTGAGGGAACCACCAGAAGGCCCTCGGCGCTGGATCTCAGTGTCCGGGCTGAATGGTGGGGGTGGAGACGCTCCTTCAGGTATACAGGACCTGTATATATGTTATGAGATCATCTTCTTGACCATTCCCCATGCTGGCTGCTGAGGCTGCTGGGATTTGGAGTCCAACATCAGGAGGGCCACAGATCCCCCCCCCAAACAACTGAATAACAGGTGCACATACTTATCTCTATGCTATAGAAAGTTCCTCGGCTGATTCTATCAACTCAGTGGTCTCTTAAAGGCACAGAAGCAAACCAGGTTGCTTCTACTCCTGGTCAGTTGGCAAGTGGGAACTTTTCCCGAATCCAGTCTGTTCATCTTAAGGAATCTTTCTCTGCCTCTCCTTCTTTTATCTCCTTCTATTCTCCTATCTCTGTCTGGCCTCCCAGATATGCTAATCAGTGTGTAAGTATATCCTTTCAGATAATTATCATACATTATACTCTGCTCAACTCTGTATAATTTCCTCATCTGCATAATCGTATTTGACTTCCTTATGAATGTAAAAACCATCTTACCTTGGGCCAGTTAATCTTCATTGATTGAATATCAAATTCATTTGAATATGTTAGCCAAAGCTCTCCCACCGCACCCCAAGGAGGAGAGAGAGAGAGAAGGTGGAGGAAATCACAAGAGAAACGGCTTCTGTGGCTACTCTTGTCGCGATGTTGCCTGCCCTGATCGATCGTGCACTTTTAGCAGCGGGATTTTGTGCAGATGTACTCAGTAAGTAAGTAAGTCCCATTGTGGGACGCGGGTGGCGCTATGGGTTAAACCACAGAGCCTAGGGCTTGCCGATCAGAAGGTCGGTGGTTCAAATCCCCGCAATGGGGTGAGCTCCCGTTGCTCAGTCCCTGCTCCTGCCCACCTAGCAGTTTGAAAGCACATCAAAGTGCAAGTAGATAAATAGGTACTGCTGCAGCGGGAAGGTAAACAGTGTTTCCGTGCGCTGCTCTGGTTCGCCAGAAGCGGCTTAGTCATGCTGGCCACATGACCCGGAAGCTGTACGCCGGCTCCCTCGGCCAGTAAAGTGAGATGAGCGCCGCAACCCCAGAGTTGGTCATGACTGGACCTAATGGTCAGGGGTCCCTTTAAGTCCCATTGCGTTTATGGGGCTTGCTCCTAGGTAAGCATTAGGTGTGTCCGTTCTGGTTCACCTCAATTTCTCATTTCCCCACCCACCATCTTAAGTTCAGTTCTACACCAATTTGCATTAAAAAAAATCCTCATGAAAATCTTTCTACCTTTCAGTGCAGTTTTCTCCCATTATATAAATTTCCACATGCGCTTCTGACTAATGCAGACACCTGAAAAGTTTCCCTAATACAACAGACACTGGGATTTTACTGCATGTTTACATCCCCAAGCAGCCTGCTTAGGATGGTAGGCAATTTGAAATGGGGACACCAACGTTATTTATATTGGGGACTACAACACCCATCAGTCCAAGCCAACATGACTGTTGGTCAGGAATGATGGGGTTTGTAGTCCCTGATATGTGGAGGGCACCTCTTTGGCAACCCTTGTTTTAGACTCTGGACTGATTGGAGGGAGATTAAAAAAACAAAAAACAAAACAAAACAAAACAAACATGGTCATGCTTTGTATTCTATGTTCTTCTATGTGATGCTGAGTACAGTGGTACCTTGGTTTGCAACCGTTTTGGATTACAACCCGTTTTGGTTTACAACCGGACCTCCGGAACAGATTATGGTTGTAAACCAAGGTATCATTGTAGTGTAATCCCTTGAAGAAGAAAAAGTCTGTAGGGTTTTCATAGGCAGGATCTCAGAAGCTGATGTCAACCCTTCGAAGCAAATATGGGAAGGATCTGTATCTCTCCAGATGTCACTGGACTCTGACTCCCATCAGCCCCCAGCCAGCAAATTCAACATTCAGGGATGACGGGAGTTGTAGTTCAGCAACATCTGGAGGCATAGCTGCCAACCCTCCCTTTTTTTGCGGGAAACTCCCTTATTCCAATGCCGTTTCCTGCTGCTATCCCGGATTGTTGATATCCCTTAAATTTCCTGGATTTCAAAGGAAGCAGCTCCTCTCCCTCCCTGCCGGCCAGGGAGGCTCCTCAGCTGCGTTGCTCGGCTGCCAATAAGGAGTCTGAGACCAACTGGGGGTGGAGCTTTGTTCGCGCACAGCCTCTGGAGCGCAGGGTGGTGAGGCTACTTGGTGCCGTTGCACCGCCCTCGCGGCATCCCTTATTTTCAAATCCGAAAGTTTGGAAAAATCCCTTATTTTCAAATCTGAAAGTTGACAGCTACGTCTGGAGGGCAGCTGGAGGACTACTTCTGATACTGAGCTAGATGATCTAACTGGATTGAAGGACGCATCCTGGACACTTAACAAGATGTGAAGAAGTGAGGAGAGGAGAGGGAAGCTTGCAGAAGTCATTCTGTGACCCACAGTGATGAGCCAGGGCCTGGCCAGCCATTAAGCAGAGCGAGGAAGCTGCCATGATCAGTAAATCAAGATTCTAAGAAGCTGCCCTATACCAAGTCAGCCCTTTGATTCATCTACCTAAGTAATGTCTGTGCTTTCTCTCCAGAGTTTCAGGCGGGGACAGGGGCGTAGCCAGGATCAAAACTAGGGGGGGGGCAAGCCATGGTCGTTCAGGTTGTGACATTTCAGCATGGAAAAGGCGAATGAAACCAAAATTTTAAGAAAATTATATATAATTATAGCAGTGCTTTATTACAGTAGTTATTACAATTATTTGCTTGAATTTTTTTTTAATTTTTTTTTCTAGTTACTTGTCTTATGCTAATATCATTTTT
Organism: Darevskia nairensis; assembly: GCA_034642065.1. Classification (NCBI taxonomy): domain Eukaryota; kingdom Metazoa; phylum Chordata; class Lepidosauria; order Squamata; family Lacertidae; genus Darevskia; species Darevskia nairensis. Next base: position 208,799 of record JAWWNI010000446.1, read on the forward strand.
ATTGGGTTTGAATAAAACTTGTTCAAAACTTTCGTTTCAATCCCCAAGGAGTCGGTGCAGGTGTTTCCAAAGGCGAAGGAAATGGACCCCCTCCAAAAGAAAATAGGGGCGCAGCCTCACCCCCCAAAATAGGGGTGCAGCCAGTCTGGAAGCGCAAAGGAGAAGCGCCTACTTTGGCGAAATAGAGCATCCAGAGCTCATAGAGGCGCTCCTTGGAAGCCATGGCTTCTGCACTTTGCCTGTGCTCTCCCTGTGGAGCCAAACCCCACCGCCTACGGTGAGTTCAAAGGCAAGTGAGAGGAGTAGACACTAGCTCCCCTGGTCCCCTCATCTTCTGTCTCTGGGCAGTGTAGCAGGGAGTTGAAAGCAAGCAGCAATTGTACGTTGAGCTTAGCATCAGTGATCCGTACTCTGATAACTTCCAAGTTCATAGGGACCAACTCCTAGGGACTGAGGTCCCTTTGTTGTTGTTCAGTCGTTCAGTCGTGTCCGACTCTTCGTGACCCCATGGACCAAGGCACGCCAGGCACACCTATCCTCCACTGCCTCTCGCAGTTTGGCCAAACTCATGTTGGTAGCTTCGAGAACACTGTCCAACCATCTCGTCCTCTGTCGTCCCCTTCTCCTTGTGCCCTCCATTTAGAGGTCCCTTAGGCTCCCCTAAAATATTTGAGAGGACTGGGCCCCCCCAAAGTTCATAGGCATTGCCATTGAAAGTGTGTGTGTGTGTGTGTGTGTGTGTGTGTGTGTGTGCCGTGTCTTGTGATTGATTATGCTGTACCAGGTTAGACTACTGTGATACACTCTCTGTGGGGTTGCCTCTGAAATATGGCTTGGAAATTGCTGCTAGTTCAGAATGCTGGATCACCAACTGGGATAGGCTTATTAGGATAATGTAACAGTGATGCTATGCTAGTTGCATTGGCTCCCAATTTCTGAGCCCAAGTGCTGGCTTTGACTTTTAAAGCCTTTTCTAGCTTAGGACCCAGAATAGTTTATGTGTCAGCCCAAACATTCAGAACTTCAACAGAACGTCTTTTGGGGGTGGCCCCACAAACTGAGACAAGGCAGCTGCTCCACAAAGAAAGGGCCTTCTCATTGGTGGTGCCTCAGTTGTGAAGTGTGTGTTATCTGTAGAGGGGTCCACTTGGTACCTATTTTGTCATCCTTCCAGTACCAGGCAGACTTTTCCATTTCCCCAGCCCTTTTAGAGCTGATTTTATCCCTGTGGATTCTTTGCTTCCTTGCATAAATTCGCTGGGTTTTATTACTGTTCTGCTATATATTGTCTGCATTTTAATCCATGCACACGGACACACAAACGATCCTGGGGGTTTCCAATGAAGGTTAGTATAGAAATTCCTGTAACAAAATCAAAATAAAATAACCTGCCATCTTCCTGCTCACCCCTTTCCCTTTGGGCAGCAGGTTGGGGAGCAGAGGGAGAGGGGAAGCTTACACCGCCTTGGCTGGCTTACGGGTTCTCCTTGAGCAGTGCTGTGCAGAGGGAGCACTGGGCTGCCCCACAGAGCCACCACACAGGGAGAGCGTAAGTGAGGAAGCCAGAGGCGGAGGCACCAGACTGGAGGCAGGCAGGCATCTCTCTCCCGATCCCTGGGAAGCCTTTTCCCCGGGCAAGCCTGGGCGGGCGCAAGGGCAACTTTATGCGCAGCGGCGCCTTTCATTCCAAGCGGTGCGCAAAGCTCCCCCGGGCGCCACGCTCCGCTCGGCACAGAGGCATAGGAAGGTCAGGTGGTACCCGATGCGGAAAATTTCTTGTCATCCCCCCCCCCCCCCAACATTGTGTGTTGTTGTTTTTTGCCTGCAAAAAAGGTTTTACATTATTTCATATGCCTCCGCCTCTGGCTTCCTTATTTTAAAAAACCTGCAAAGTGGTTTAGCAAAATAAAAAACAAAACAAAAAAACACCACAGCAGCTATTCATTTATATTTATTAACTCACACCTCTTCCATGCAGCAGCATATCAGAACACTAACACTTTATGGCTAAATAGCTTATAATTTACTTTAATTACTTGCAAGCAAGTTATAGGTAGGTAGCTGTGTTGGTCTGCCATAGTCAAAACAAAATAAATAAATAAATAAAATTCCTTCCAGTAGCACCTTAGAGACCAAATAAGTTTGTTCTTGGTATGAGCCTTCATGTGCATGCACACTTCTTCAGCACACGAAAGATTTGAAAAATCACCCAAGCAAACACGTTTTTTAGGGGTTAAAAAAAGGCTGGGGGGGGGGGCTAAAGGCAAAGGACAAAGGGGTAAAGTCACTCACAAAAAGATCGCTGAGTGTGGATCAAAACAGCAGCAGAGAAAGCTCCTTGGGACGAGGGGGAGGGGCAGGAGGCAGTTTTAGCGAGGCGTTAATAGTTCACAGAGTAGCCTGATAAGGAAACTTCCGGGGGGGGGGGGGGGGAATCAAGGAGATCTCATCGTCTCCTCTCCAGGCGTTTTAACCCAACAAACTCCCTCTTCGCTCAGTCTCAGCAAACAAGCAGCACTCAGCAACGGTAGCAGCCAGACCCAGGAGACAGACGGGGTGGTGGTGGTGGCAGCTATGGGGGGCAGCTGCCTTCTAGGGGGGGGCAATTGCCCCCGTCTGCCCCCCCCTGCCTACGCCCATGGGCGGGGACTCGAACCTGAGACCTTCTGCATGCAAAGCAGATGCTCTGCTCCTGAGCTACGCCCCTACAGCCCCCCCCCCGTTGGGGTTTGGGGGGTGGTGAGCTCAAAGAAAACAGATGCAGCGAAAGCTTAGAATTAACATAGAGAGGAATGGTTCCTCCCCGTTAACAAAGCATTTGCAAAGGAGCCGCTTTTTAAACGAAACCTGTATCTCAGTTCCTCACAAGGCAGGCAGTGGCTGAGGTAGGCAGATGTGGATTTGAGATAGTTCTAATTCCTTCCCTCCCTGGAGGGCTGCTGTGCGCTTTACCAGCTAAGTGATTTTTAAGACAAAGGTTTTCTGCATTTTCCCTTTTTTTTAAAAAAACAACAACTAACAACCCCAAATGGCAAATGAAGATCTCCTTGCACAACAGCAGCAACAACAACAACGACAAGAAATTAGGGTTGCAAGCTCTCAGGATTTGACCTTCAGGGTGTTTGCTTGAAGAAGAATCCTTCTGGATCAGGCCAAAGGGACTAGATACACCAGGGCATATCTTAGGTGATGGGGAAACCCAGCCAGATGGGTGGGGCATAAATAATAAGTGATGATGATGAAGATGTCCTTAATTCCCTGTTCTTACAGCGGTGAAGCACAACCGCAAAGCAGAACATGGGTGCAACAACACTCTCTCCAACTTGTGATTCTCAGCAATTGGTATTCAGTGGGCTAGAGCGTGGTGCTGATCATGCCAAGGCTGTAGGTTCGATCCCCATATGGGACAGCTGCATATTGTAGGGCTTTGGCCTAGATGATCCTCAGAATCCCTTCCAACTCTAGGATCCTATGAGATAAAACTTCTATGAGAAGCACAAAGCCTCTGGCAGTGGGGTTAGGACCAAGCCTTCGTGCCTTGTTGTTGTTTAGTCGTTCAGTCGTGTCCGACTCTTCGTGACCGCATGGACCAGAGCACGCCAGGCACTCCTATCTTCCTCTGCCTCCCACAGTTTGGTCAGACTCATGTTGGTAGCTTCGAGAACACTGTCCAACCATCTCGTCCTCTGTCGTCCCCTTCTCCTTGTGCCCTCCATCTTTTCTAACATCAGGGTCTTTTCCAGGGAGTCTTCTCTTCTCATGAGGTGGCCAAAGTCTTGGAGCCTCAGCTTCAGGATCTGTCCTTCCAGTGAGCACTCCGGGCTGATTTCCTTCAGAATGGATAGGTTGGATCTTCTTGCAGTCCATGGGACTTCTCCTCCATGAATTGTTCTTATAGGAACACACAGTCCAGCATCCTGTTCTCACAGTGGCTAACCAAGTGACTCTAAGCACGATGGCTCATAGCTCAGACACCATTTTAAGCTAGACTTAAGCCTCTCTTAGCAACTGAATTACCATTTTAAGCCTGCCCGAACAAAGCTGCTATATCTATCACTCTTCAACAAGTATTCTGAACGAGTAAATGTTGTTTTTGCCTTTTACAAGACTGTGTGCAGTTATTCTTTTAAGGGAGAGAAAAAGGGGGAAATCCAGTTTGCCTTAAAAAAGAATCCTGGATTACTTAAACTGAAAGGCTAAAACTAGCCTATCTAAGCTTGCTTTTAAGCTGCAAAGGGATACACTCCGCTGAACCCCCCCCCCCCAACCTGAGGAAGGATATTATATAATCTCCTAGCAACTGTTTGCATCCTATCATAGATTTGCTTGCAGAAGCACACAGGCTCAATCCCCAGCATTTTCATATAGGGCTGGGAATGTCTCCCTGTCTGAAACGACGGAGAGCTGCTGCCAACCAGTGTAGGCAATACTGCAGTAGATGGACCAAACGCTGCCTCAGCCTGAGGAAGCTTCCTGTATTCCACACAATATTAGCTGTTTAAGGCAGCTGCTTCACTCTGTTTAACAGCTGGGCCGGCAACATTTGTGCTTCCAGGCATTTTGGAAATCAGCCGAGATTCTCCCACCAAGGTTTCCACTGCCCCCTTCTTCCTAATTTTTATTAATGTTATAGTTTGACATTCTTTTAATTAGGTCTATTGTACATCCCTGCATTATCTTGCACTGTGCCTTGTGAACATGTGTCGAGAGGCCGCTTACAAATGCCATTAATGAATATTAATAAACTACGGGAAGGTAGAAGACCCCTCGCCTTCCCCTGCATCTGGGTGCTGCCTCTCCTGCCCCCCAACTCTCACTAATCCGGGGGCTGCCTGAGCTCCACCGCCCTGCCGCCAAGGAGCGGATGAGCCTGTCCCGACCTGATAGGGATCTGCTAATCATCGCAAGGAGGCATCAGCCCTGCTAGCTGGAGATATGTACTTAACATATTTAAATCTCCAGCTCTCGCCTTCTTTAGTATGGGGAGCGAGTCTTGCTAAACAAACACAAAGACTCTGAGCTCTTGAATGGGGGAAAGGGAGCCGGGGATGGCGAGGCGGGGGAAATGGAGAATTTGCAAGAGGAAAGGATGACGAGAAAAGGGATGTTTCTTCTATTCATTGAACGGCAAGAAGAGCCTATCTGCAGGGTCAGGCCAAAGGTTTGTCTAGTACCGGCAAGGCCAAACTTGGCCCTCCAGCTGTTTTGGGACTACAACTCCCATCATCCCTAGCTAACAGGACCAGTGGTCAAGGATGATGGGAACTGTAGTCCCAAAACAGCTGGAGGGCCATGTTTGGCCATGCCTGGTCTAGTCCATTGTCCTGATCTCACAGTGGCCAACCAGAGGTCCCCAATGGGAGGCCCAAAGGCAGGATCCTGGGTGACATAGCATGGCAGGGAGAAAGTGGATAGAGACAGGTTGTTCTCCCTCTCTCATAATGCTGGAACTCCAAACAAAGCTGAATGTTGGGAGATTCGGGGCGGAGAAAAGAAATCCCTTCTTCGCATAGGTGGGAGCTGAACTGTGAAACTCCCTCCCACAAGAGGCAGTGATTGTCACCAGTCTAGATGGCTTTAAAAGAGGATCAGACAAATTCATGGACGAGGAGAGGACTATCAGTGGCTACCTTCATGGCTAGAGGCATTACGCCTCTGAATACCAGCTGCTGGCAATTGCAGGTGGGCAGAGGGCTGTTCCACTCATGTCCAGTTTGAAGAGGCATCTGGTCGGCCATTGAGAGAAACAAGATGTTGGACTGCATAAGGCCACTGGCCTGATATGGCAGGCTTGTTTACAAAGCTATTGTACTACCAACCTTACTGTATGCTTGTGAAACATGGACCACTTATAAACGCCATCTCCAACTCCTTGAAAGACTCTATCAATGGTGTCTCCAATATTTTTTACACAACACTTGGGGAGACAGGCGAACTAATGCCAGTGTACTGGAAGAAGCAAAGATCACCCATGTCGAAGCAATGATTCTTCAACATCAGCTTCGCTGGACTGGTCATGTTGTTCAGATGCCTGATGATCGCCTTCCAAAGCAACTACTCTATTCCAAACTTAAAAATGGAAAGCTTAATGCTGTTGGTCAACAACAGAGGTTTAAAGACTGTCTCAAGGCAACTTTTAAAAAAATGTAGTATAAACACCGACAACTGGGAAACACTGGCCTGCGAGTGCTCCAGTTGGAGAACAGCCTTTACCAAAGATGTGGACTTTGAAGATGCTTGAACTCAGGACAAAAGGGAGAAAGAGCTAAGAGGAAGGCACGTTCGTGATCAACTCCCACCCAGAAACCTATATCCCCACTGTGGAAGGACGTGTGGATCCAGAATTGGCCTCCACAGCCACTTACAGACTCACTGTTAAGTTCGTGCTCATGGAAGATAATCTTACTCGGCTACGAGTGATCGCCAAAGAAGAAGCAGATGGCAGGCTTATCCTATGCTCTTGTATTCTTAGATTCTTAGGTAGATGGTGCTTAGATTTTCATTTTGGCCAATGCTTTCCTATGGTCAGTGGGTCATCACATGGGGAAGTGATATTGAGCAATGCTCCTAAGATTATGAAAGGGAGAACCTCTCCTAAGATAGGTTGCTCTTGAACAGTGTCTGGGCGGGTGTCCTCTGTCAAGTCCTTCCCAAGCAATCTGAAATTATGTCAGCTTGTCTCAGGCCCTCCAAGACAGTGTCCCTATTTTCCAGGGACATCCCCTGATTTAGCAAAGTCATCCCGGTTTCTGAATTTGATTCCAGAATGTCCCACTTTTCCTTTGTTGTTGTTCAGTCGTTCAGTCGTGTCCGACTCTTCATGACCCCATGGACCAGAGCACGCCAGGCACGCCCACTTTTCCTTAGGATGTCCCTATTTTCAATAGAGAAATCTTGGAGGATCATCTGGTGGGATGTCTCGATTTTCACTGTATAAAAAAAGTAAAAAATGACATGTGTTGCTCTACCAATTTTGCTGCCGGCCCCGCCCACTACTGGGGTGTGGCCCTCGGGAGCCTGCCTGGCAGGGAATGCGGCTCCCAGGGCTGATATTGCTTCCCCAGCCTTTGCTGAGGGAATCCCAGAGCAAGAAAGCAGGACGTTGGACCAGACTCACCCTTGATATGATGCTTGAGGACTTGATTTATGTCCTTCGCATAAGTTTCTCTTCCATCACTCTTTCCATACTGTTCAGGATTTTACCAACACCTGTGCCTGCATTTGCTGCTGCGGTTTAGGGCCCAACAGAAAGGTAATGTGCACCTGAGACCAGCCACAAGCTGCCTCTTAGGACGTCAGCCAATACCTTTCAAAGGGAATTTGATGATAAATGGGGTGTGGGGTTCTTTCCCGCTTTTAAACTTCTTCCCCCGGGGATATGGCCGATTTCTATGGACGGCTTGACCTCTGGGTGACCTTTGAACCCTGTGCTTGGCAATTTTATGGGGCCAAAGTAAAGATGGCTCCCAAGACGTGCCTGGGGGTGCTGGCGGCATGTGTGTGTGTGTGTGTATGTGTGTGTGTGTGTGTGTGTGAGAGAGAGAGAGAGAGAGAGAGCGCTGAAAAATTAGACCGAATCAAAGCAGAAAATGAGTTTTCATTTATCTTACAATGATGCACGAGGTAACGGGAAGACAAATAGCTGCTTCTGAGTCTTCCTTTATCACTGTCAGCGCAATTAATAGGCGACGGCCTTCGTTACCATGTTGCTACTAAAGAGGGACCACTTCCCTCTCCCCCCCCCCCGCCCTCACTCACCCCGGAGGGGAGATTAACGGGAGGAGAAAAGCACTCTGGGCCTTCCCAACTTCTGCAATGGCGGAGAGAGATGCTAACATGGGATGTTGCTGGGCGAGCAGAACAGGAGTAATGGGAAACCCAACCGAGGCCCATACAATGGACGCCTGGCTTCATTTCCCCTTGAAATTGTTGGATGATTCAGGAGGGATTAAGAAGAAAGGACTTTGTCAGGGTTGCACCAGATGAGCAGGAGTGGTGGCAAGCCCCCCTAGGCGAAGCGGCAACCACAGAAGAGTCCAGAGGAATGGAGGGATTCTTACCTGAAGAAGACTGGTGGTGACACTCCTCAGAAGAGGAAGAAGCAGATGGGGAAGAGGGAAGGCCAGAACAGGAGGAGGAAGAGGTTGAGCCAGAATCAGGCCCTTGTGAAGAGAGGAGAGGAGCTGGAGGGCCCCCTCCCCTCCTCCCATCTCAGCTGTAGAGCGTAGAGCTGAGAAACGGAGGGAGCAATTGGAGGCAGTTGCAGCTCATAAAAGGCGTGGTGATGAGCTGGCTACTTAAGGAAGGTCGGCTGCTTCCCTCACCAGCACCTGCAACTGCTGGAAATGGTGGGATGATACTGTTGGGTAAGAGGCAGCCTTCTGATTCCAGAAGAGCCGTACTTGAAAGGCTGGAAGCAAATAAAAGAGAGTGGAGAGTTGGGAAGATGAGTTCTAAAGACTCATTGTCCTAGCTGAAGAGCCAAGCCTGACCTGGAAGCATTTATAGTGAGGTAAGATCATGGAGAAGTACCAGGGTGTCTGGATGTTGGAGCTAAGTTGCATGCTAGAGAATCTAGCCACCAGAACCTTGAGATGCTCAGTATTATGTTCAGAGAAAGCCAAAAAGGTGAAGTCATTTTGCATGCTGAAGAGGCTAGCTCTCCATTCTGAAATCTCAAGGGGGAATCACCAGTATGCTCAGGGAGTGCCCATGGGTTGTCTTTGGGTGTCATGATTTGTTATGCCAGAGGTGACGAACCCCAGCCCCAGGGAGGGGTTCACCCTTCTGATCTCTCTATCCAGGCTTGCTTTGTACCCCCACCTCAAGTATTCTTGCCTGGTTGGAATGTGTCCTAGAACTCAGGCACCTGACCTGAAATAGTTTCTCCACCCTGCTGAATGCTGATGAAGATAGCCCTCCATTTGGAAACATCAAGGGGGGCTCACCAGTGTGCTCAGGGAGAGCCACATGGCATGCTGAAGAGGCTAGCCTTCCACTATTGGACCTCAAGGGGGGCTCAGGGGGAGTCCATGGGCTGTTGCGATGGAGCCATGCTGTATGCTGAAGAGGCTAGCCCACTCTGAAACCTCGAGAAGCACTCATCAGCATGCTCAGAGAGGTACAGAAGTGAAATGCAAATTTGTCTGAGAAGTAATGACTTGGCCTTCTTGGGAGCTTCCCAGAGACACCTGATTGGCCATGGTGGAAAGCAGAGGGCATTATCCAATGCTGGACCCATTGAGATAAGCACAGCTAAGTTAGCCATGTTTATTAATGTATGTATTTTATTGCTGTGAACTGCCCTGTGATCTTTGGATGAAGGACGCTATACAAATTTAATAAATAATAATTTCTCTGTTTCAGTGCATCTGAAAAAGTGTGCATGCACATGAAAGCTTCTACCCAGAACAAATTTAGTTGGTCTCTAAGGTGCTACTGGACAGTGTTTTTTTTGGTTTTTTTAATTTATTTCGACTGCGTCAGACCAACACGGCTACCTACCTGAATCAATAATAACTTCAGTGTGTCTACTTTGAGTAGGACTAGCATCAGCTACAACCCAGAGAGTTGGACACCATGGATGACCCAGCAGGAATCTTCTGATGTCCTTATTGCAACCTCAAATTGCCACAGTGTTGGGATGGTCCAAACATCTCCTCTGACCCTTCCTTTGCTTTTTAGAAGTCAAACCCATTCTCTGCAGTCATGGTAAAACAAGGAGGTAGAGAGGGGAAGGAACTTAACACCTCCCGCCCCCCAAGAAAAGCTAATTTGAATCCAAATACCATTAGCGTCCGCCACATCATTGGGAATGAATGAGTTGCGTAGGGGGCATGGTGGCTAATTTCGGCGATGACATTTGTCTTCATGAGCGAGGAGGGGAGGAATAATTTAGGGGGATGGAATTGTGCCACTCTTGAATTATTTCTCTCTCCCCCCCCCCCACTCCTTCCCAATCTCTCTCTTCATCCGTGAGTGGAGCTAATTGTCATAAAAATAATTTGCATGTCAATGACACCTCTCAGCCAAAGACCCCAGGCACCGTTCAAGATGGTCATGACTGAAGAAGACAAGGATGGGGCAGTCCATTTGCCTTTCTGGGGTCAGCAAGACACTTCCTTGGAGAGCCTCGGAGGGACCGGCCATTGCTTCAAAAATAAGGATCCTGGAGCACCTAAGATCTTTGGCACCGGACAAAAAAGGGCATCTGAATGACATTGACATGTTTTTTTCGTCCTGCAAGCCAATTCCCCCTACTCTCAATTTGGATTGGTTTTTCATGTAGGCATATATGGGCTGTGTGTGGTATGCTGAAGAGGCTAGCCATTGCCCTGCCTTCTCAGCCTTTTACAAAATGTGTTCTGTAACAACAACAACAACAACAACAACTTCCTTATACCCATCCCATCTGAGTTGCCTTAGTCACTCTGGCCATCTTCCAACACAGATACGTAACATGAAAAGCTTCCCTAAACAGAGATGCTTTCAGAAGACCCTTGAAGCTAGACCCTGGTGTCTGGGCTGAGTGGAGACACTCCTTCGGTATACAGGGCTGAAGCTGTTTAGGGCTTTAAAGGTCAGCGCCAACACTTTGAATTGTGCTTGGAAAATGTATAATCATTTCAGGGATACCCAAGAAGGTGTGTGTACATCATAGGAATGAATTACAAAGTGAAAGATTTGCAGATTCCCAAGTCTTGCATACGTGGGTGGTGGAGCCTGTTGGTATTTGTTTTTGTTTAAAATTGCATAACTAATAAAGCAACAAAGGTCTGTATAGTTAAAGCTATGGTTTTCCCAGTAGTGATGTATGGAAGTGAGAGCTGGACCATCAAGAAGGCTGATCGCCGAAGAATTGATGCTTTTGAATTATGGTGCTGGAGGAGACTCTTGGGAGTCCCATGGACTGCAAGAAGATCCAACCTATCCATTCTGAAGGAAATCAGCCCGGAGTGCTCACTGGAAGGACAGATCCTGAAGCTGAGGCTCCAATACTTTGGCCACCTCATGAGAAGAGAAGACTCCCTAGAAAAGACCCTGATGTTGGGAAAGATGGAGGGCGCAAGGAGAAGGGGACGACAGAGGATGAGATGGTTGGACAGTGTTCTCGAAGCTACCAACATGAGTCTAAACTGCGGGAGGCAGTGGAAGACAGGAGTGCCTGGCGTGCTTTGGTCCATGGGGTCACGAAAAGTCGGACACGACTAAATGACTAAACAACAACAACAACAATAAAGTGAAACTGATCCCCAACATATCTGTGGTTGGTTGCTGCTGCTGCTGCTGCTGCTGCTGCTGCTGCCGCCCTCTGAGCACCCAGAATCAGTCAGCTTCTCAACTTATGCAAAGGACCAGATATTCTGGTATCATTACTCAAGTAGGACCCCCTTTCAGATCCTAAAGTGAGTTAATTTTTTAAAACTATCTGTTGCAATAGAAGGGACACGGGTGGCACTGTGGGTTAAACCACAGAGCCTAGGGCGGGGTGAGCTCCCGTTGCTCAGTCCTAGCTCCTGCCAACCTAAAGGGACCCCTGACCATTAGGTCCAGTCGTGGACGACTCTGGGGTTGCGGTGCTCATCTCGCTTTACTGGCCGAGGGAGCTGGCGTACAGCTTCCAGGTCATGTGGCCAGCAAGACTAAGCCACTTCTGGTGAACCAGAGCAGCGCACGGAAACGCCGTTTACCTTCCTACCAGAGCAGTACCTATTTATCTACTTGCACTTTGACGTGCTTTCGAACTGCTAGGTGGGCAGGAGCTGGGACTGAACAACAGGAGCTCACCCCGTCGTGGGGATTCGAACTGCCAACCTTCCGATCGGCAAGCCCTAGGCTCTGTGGTTTAGACCACAGTGCCACCCGCGTCCCTTCATATGTACTCTTTAGAAACTGTGATATATTGCTGAGGGGGGCAGGAGAAGAGAAGAGGAAAGCAAGTTATCAACCACCAGTTATGTCTATGTCTCATCCAGAAAGTTTAGCCGGAGACATTTTGGCAATTTTTTAAAAAATCCAGAGCTTTTACCCCTGAAAAAGAGGATGTGTCCTGGAAAAAGAGGTCACATGGCAACCCTACCTTGGGCCTATCACCCCCCCTCAGCCTCACCTACCTTTCAGGGTTGTTTTGGAGCAGGGAGAACCCTAGGTGCCACCTTCAGCTCCTTGGAGGAAAAGGTTGGAGTATAAATTCAATAAATATGTGTTTGGGTGAAAAGAGGGCCTGAAAAGTTTGAAGAGTACTTTGTGGAGTAATTGTGGGTTGTTAAAGCGCTGCAAGTCCCCCACTGTTTTCCCGTTGCTGCTGCAGGCAGGTTTCCTCCAGGCCCGGGAAGGAAAGGGAGCGCAAGGAGGGGCCGGTGGTGCAAGGACCGCTGAGCTCTTCTTCCCGGTGACCACTATAGATTACCGCTCAGTGGAAGGACCTTAACCGCGCGACAAGGACAAGGCCATAAAGAGATGGAACACCTGCACCCCTCCTCTGCTTCCAGAGAGCAGACCCCAGGTGTGTGATACAGAGCAGTTAAATTTCATCATTACCCTTTCTTCAATGGTATTTTTTTATTGGATTTTTTTTTTAAAAAAATTACTATTGGCTCTAAAGGTGGCAGATGCATCTCAGGACCTAAGCGGGCATCTCTTGTCAACCTTGACAGCTGTGGGGATCTCTCTCTCTCTCTCTCTCTCTCTCTCTCTCTCTCTCTCTCTCTGTGTGTGTGTGTGTGTATGACAAAGTCCCGGCTTAATATTTTTGATAACTATGTTCTGTGTGGGCCATCCATCTCCACAGAAGAGTTTTTTCCCCCCGGTGGGGCCAGGAAAGGAAAACAGCTGAGCGTTTAAGGATGAAAAATTAATTGCCCTTTGAAAGCACAGTGGGCTGCCTATTAAACTGTGTCGCCAGCCATCGCTGCCTCTTGATGGAGGGGTGGAGGGAGCGGGCGGGACACATGGATATGGAGACTCCAGTGTTTTTAGTTGTTTTGGGTGCTTGGTGGCAACTGCTTTCACTCCCGAGCAAAAGAGGTCAAAGGTGATGGCTTCTCCCCAAGGCGAGGCTGACAGCCCTTGAATTAAGACTCGCAAACGGACATTTAAATGCATGGAAATTTAGAAGAGCTCTTTAGCTAAGATGAGAGGTGTCTTAAAAAAAAATAAAAAATGAAGTCTCTGGTAGACCAGTTGAATCTGAATTTTCTGCTCTTTCCTTTCCCTCCCAGCTTTGCCCACTGGTGGCCCAGATCCATAACTTTGCCACCCTCTGCGGGCTCAGATTGATGGGTGGGTGTCCACCTGTCCATCACCTGATGTCATCAACAGAAACAAAACATTGTTGATAGTTTTCTTGAATGGTACACTACAATCCAGAGTAAAGGACCCCTGGACGCCTAGGGAGATGGGGAGTTCCAAGGGCCAGAGAGAGAGGCTGAAGGGGCCACATTCAGAAATCAGGAGGAAATGTGTTTCCCATTTTCCAGAGGCTTTCTGCCAGAGGCAGGGGAGCACCCAGCGCTTTAACAAACCCTTATGTTTTTGCATAATCTAAGATGAAAGGGCCTTTCTCTCCTCCCTCCGATCCCTCTTTCTGCCTTGTCGCTTTTTGGCAGGCTTCCCCACAAATTTGTGAAAGGAGCCGGAATTGATTCAGTTGTCTCAGAAGCGCTGCCTAAGCGGCTCAGCCCCAAAGAGAAGCCTCTCTCTCTCTCCCTCCTCCCCACCCACCCAATCCACCCACGGCCCCCAAACGGAGGGGCTCCCGGGATGCAGATTGTGATGAGCTCGGCAATAGTTTGATTGCCCTGAGAAAATGAGAATGCCCGAAATAGAACTTTCTTTTTTAAAAGGAAAAAGTGTCACTGTTGCTATATTGAGATGCTCTTCCTCCTCCCTCCTCCTCCTCTGCTTCCTTTCCTGCTGACTCTCAGGAATCACAGGCCGATTCCCACAAGACTGAGAGCACTCCCATAGGCTTGAGGTGCTGTCATGTGACTCCCCTCCCAGCCAATCATTGAATCAAGAGGGTGGAGCATAGCTACCCATTCTCCTTGCATTTCCACTTTCCAGTTAGTTGCCCAAAGTATGGTGCTCCAGCCCAGTCCTTCTTTAAGACAAGGTTTATAATGGCGGAGCCCCCAGTTTTAATCCCGCCAGAACCATGAACTCACTTAGTGAGGCCTTGGGGAAGTCACTCTTACTTTGCCCCATCTGCAATATGCGTTTAAGCAGGGCGGTCCAACTTTTCATACCAAGGGGGCCACAAGATTAATTTGACCCAGAACCCGCGGCCAAACACCAAATCAAATTTCCAATAAGGAGTCTGAGACCGACTGGGGGGCGGAGCTTGCATGCCTTGTGCAGCCAGACCCTCACGCCCAACCAGACAGACAGCCTGCCTGCTTTCTATGCGCTCACTCTTTTGCTCACCCGTTCGTGTGCAGCCTCTGGAGCGCAGGGTGGCGAGGCTACTTGGTGCCATTGCACCACCCTCGCAGCATCCCTTCTTTTCAAATCCGAAAGTTGACAGCTATGCAATTGGGGGGGGGGGGGAATCTGACCGGTCACTGTGAGAACAGCATGCTGGACTAGATGGGCCTTCAGCCTGATCCAGGAGGAATCATAGAATCATAGAGTTGGAAGAGACCACAAGGGCCATCCAGTCCAACCCCCTGCCAAGCAGGAAACACCATCAAAGCATTCCTGACAGGTGGCTGCCAAGCCTCTGCTTAAAGACCTCCAAAGAAGGAGACTCCACCACACTCCTTGGCAGCAAATTCCACTGTCGAACAGCTCTTACTGTCAGGAAGTTCTTCCTAATGTTTAGGTGGAATCTCCTTTCTTGTAGTTTGAATCCATTGCTCCGTGTCCGCTTCTCTGGAGCAGCAGAAAACAACCTTTCTCCCTCCTCTATATGACATCCTTTTATATATTTGAACATGGCTATCATATCACCCCTGAACCTTCTCTCCTCCAGGCTAAACATACCCAGCTCCCTAAGCCGTTCCTCATAAGGCATCGTTTCCAGGCCTTTGACCATTTTGGTTGCCCTCTTCTGGACACGTTCCAGCTTGTCAGGATCCTTCTTGAACTGTGGTGCCCAGAACTGGACACAGTATTCCAGGTGAGGTCGGACCAGACTCTTCTTCTGCTCTTGTGCTCCTCCTACGATGGCAGCAAGTGGTTCTTTTTCCGCTCACACAAGCTACATGCCTCATACGTGATTCATGCAAGCCACAGTTTATCTCTGGTCTCCTACATGATTTTTTTTGGGGGGGATGATGACAGTCGCTTTTTAAATTCAGAAACAACAGCAACAGGAAGTTGGGGACATGCTCTCCTTGAGAGCTGTAAGCCACGTGACGAAACAGCAGGGGATTCTGGGAAATCAAGCTCAGAAGCAGAAGTGGACCAGGGGGCGGGGAGAGACAGGCAAGAAGCCACATGGCCAAACAGCTGTTTTCTCACTGCATTTGTTGCCTGGGCTGACTTCTGAATGGGTCGTGGTGGCACCTGGAGTTGGCTGAAGCCTCATTTATCAGGGCCCCGGGTTAGGAAACGGGAGGTGAGAGGAAAGAAATGGGAAAATGGAAAGAACGAAGGAAAGCAAGGGAAGATAGACACTCTTTCCCCACCCACCCTTTTCTCACAACCCCTCCCCACAATCTTAAATGTGCTGATAGAGCTCTTTGTAATTAATAAGGACCAAATCTAGCCGGGGACTCATAGAGGGCTGGAGACCGCTTCTCGTTTATCAAAGTCTTCAGTGTCAAAATGCCAAGCAGGAGTGGGGAGGGGTGTGTGTGTGTGTGTGTGTGTGTGTGTGTGTGTGTGTGTGTGTGTGTGTGTGTGTGTGTGTGTGTGTGTGTGAAATTCCAGGCATTAATACATGAAGTTAAAAACCTGCTCTGCAGAACCAAAAAGAGACCGAAGACTCAGTGGCCGAGGATTCGAAAGCAAGGCCTGAGCTTCAAAGATGCACTGATTGCATTTCTATCCCACCTTTTCCTCCAAGGAGCTCAAGGTGGTGTACATGGGTCCCCCCTTCCTCACTTAATCCCCACAACAACCCTGTGAGAGGCAGGGTAGAGGCTGAGAGGCAGCGACTGGCTCAAGGTCACCCAGTGAGCTTCGAGGCTGAGTGGGGATTTGAACCCTGGTCTCCCAGGGCCTAGTCCGACACTCTAACCATTACACCACACTGGCTCACCACATAAAGATCAGCCTGGGCGTTTAACGATCTAGCTCCGGAGCTCCGGGGGTTCTGTCTAAGGGGAGGTTGTGGATTGGGGAGCAGTGCATATTCAGTCATATGGGGATTTTTGACATCTGTCTTGAATGCTCAGTGTTTAGGGTTTTAAGAAGTGGGACCAGGAAGTGTGCTGGTCCCGTGGGTTACCCGACAGGCGAGGTCCGAGTCCGGTCCGTGGTCAGAAGTACAACGTAAAGGCAGTCCGTAGTCACTGAAGCAGGGTGCAGGGCAGGGAGTCAGCAAAGTCGGGAACGGGTAGGGAACCAGGGCGGGTCAGGAGCTCAGGCAGGAAAGCAGGACAGGTTTCAAGCAGGAACTGGTATCCAACAATGTTGCTCCTGCAACTTGGGGCTGGGGCTGCCCGGCTTTTATCTGCCCCAAGGCATAGGGCGGCCCGATCCTCTGGTGACTTGCCTCTCCTGGCTTGGAGGCAAGCACTCCTCCTGCGGGAACTCAGTTCCCTTTGCCTCTCTGCCCTTCGCCTCTGCAGCTCAGGAGAGGCTGGAGGGTTACCGGACCCAGAGGCAACCTCAGCTTCCCCTGACAGGGTTGGGAGTGGAGCACCTGCAGGCAATGGGTCCTCCATCCCATCAGGAAGCCAGAGCAGACTCAGCAGATGCCTGCACCTGAGGATCCAGCACAGGTGAGGCCCCTTCATTACTCAAGCCCTAGCCCCGCTCTGCTGGTTCTGGAGCAGGGAATCCTGTGCAGGGCCAGGATCCCCTCAGGTTCAGCATCAGAGTCTGAATCCCAGGCCATCACACAAATTTCCTTCAGTGTGTGGTCATACTGGCTTTGTACCAAGGATGAATCCACAGGAAGCCAGAACATTATGAGAGCTGGTGAGGTGCAGTTGGTTAGAGCATCGGTCTAGAGAACCTGGGAGACCAGGGTTCGAATCCCCACTCGGCCATGAAGCTCCCTGGGTTGACTTTGGGCCAGTCACCTCCTCCCTCTCAGCCTAACCTACCTCACAGGGTTGTTGTGAGGATAAATGGGGAGGGGGAGAGGAACCATGTACGACATCTGGAGCTCCTTGAATAAAACGACGGGGTATGAATGCAATAAATACCGTATTTTTCGCTCCATAAGACACACTTTTTTTCCTCCTAAAAAGTAAGGGAAAATGTCTGTGCGTCTTAGGGAGCAAATGCATGGTCCCTGGAGTCAACTGCCCAGGAGCCAAAAGCATATCGTGCTTTTTTTTTACAAAGAGAGAAGGGGGTATTGAAAGGAAGCCCGCTGATCAGCTGATCAGCAAGCGATCGGAGAGAGATAAGGTTTGTTGGCTCCCTTTCCAGCCCCGCCCCCTTGCCCAGGCCTCCATTTCTGCAGAGGGAGGCTGTTTGTTTTCCAGCAACATGTGACTGGCTGATTAGATTATCTGTTGGGAAACTGTAGAAACGGCTCCCTTTCCTATAGAAGCTGCAGAACTGTGAGTTAAACCCCATAAAAACGGGGCTTTTCCTCTTTGCAAAAGAAGGTGCACAACTTTGAGCTGATCCTCAAAAAAACTGGCTTTCCCCCTTTCCTCCTCTAAAAACTAGGTGCGTCTTATGTTCAGGTGCGTCTTATGGAGCGAAAAATACGGTGAATATTTTTAAAATGTTGATTGGAAGCGCACCATGCCCTGGCCTTGGTGGAGCAAATTACTCCAGGAGCCCCTCCCCCCCCCTCTGAGCGAGCAGTTAAACTTATTAGATTCTTGTTAGACGCTCTTTTGCCTTCACCTCCCCACCTCTATCTCCAGCTGCCCCTCCTCCAAAACAGCAACGTGTTGGGAATGGTGTTTACGAGATATAAATCAAAGCGGTGCTCAAGTCAAAAGGTTGATGCCATCTAAAACATATTCTATGTATCATCGGTAATATGATTTCATAGGCGCCATCCATCAAGCCCCAATCCCGTCAGCTGCTTTTGTTGCCTTCAGATAATTAATTACCAGTGGTAAAACAACAATGCAGTAATAATATGACAATAATAATAATAATAATGCTAATCACTGAGCGTCGGAAGACCCACACGCGAGCCTTTGTTGCTCTTAGAAATGAAATCCAGAAACCCCTGGGATGTGGAAGACAGAATTATGCAGCAAGATTGCTGGTGATCGCTGCCTTCCTGCTCTAATTTAAGGCCGAGCGTTTACTGTGGGACAGACATGCTTGGGTCACTCAAGCTGCACGACGCGTTGAGCAAAATATGCACCCTCTCATGTTTCCGCCCTCAGCTGCTGTTCCTTTTCTGAGCTCAGAAATGATTACTTAAACAACAACCACTTCGCAGCGTAATTCTGCATATCTCCCCCAGGTATTGGTGGCCCATTGCACTGATACTCTGGCCTGTATTGGTTGCTGTAGCCCAACTGTCCCTAAGCTGGTGCCCTCTAGACACTGGACTTCAATTCCCAGCAGCCCCGGCCAGCATGGCTGTATCTTTCCCGCCCACCAGCCCCAGCACGATATAGCTATGCTGGCTGATGGGGAAAAATAAAAAAATAAAAAAAATTCCTTCCAGTAGCACCTTAGAGACCAACTAAGTTTGTTCTTGGTATGAGCTTTCGTGTGCATGCACACTTCTTCAGATACACTGAAACAGAAGTCACCAGACCCTTATATATAGTGAGAGGGTGGGAGGGGTATTACTCAGAGGGGTGGTGGGAATGGGTTTACCACAACAGGTTTACCACAGCTATCAGCCTATCACCCATTCCCACCACCCTTCTGAGTAATACCCCTCCCCACCCTCTCACTATATATAAGGGTCTGGTGACTTCTGTCTCAGTGTATCTGAAGAAGTGTGCATGCACACGAAAGCTCATACCAAGAACAAACTTAGTTGGTCTCTAAGGTGCTACTGGAAGGAATTTTTTTATTTTTTATTTTGACTATGACAGACCAACACGGCTACCTACCTGTAACTGGCTGGTGGGAGTTATAGTATCAGTACATCTGGGGTGGTGCTGTGGGTTAAACCACAGAGCCTAGGGCTTGCCAATCAGAAGGTCGGCAGTTCGAATCCCTGCGACGGAGTGAGCTCCCGTTGCTTGGTCCCTGCTCCTGCCCACCTAGCAGTTCGAAAGCACATCAAAGTGCAATTAGATAAATAGGTACCGCTCCGGCGGGAAGGTAAACGGTGTTTCCGTGCGCTGCTCTGGTTCGCCAGAAGCGGCTTTGTCATGCTGGCCACATGACCTGGAAGCTGTACGCCGGCTCCCTCGGCCAATAAAGCGAGATGAGCGCCGCAACCCCAGAGTCGTCCGCGACTGAACCTAATGGTCAGGGGTCCTCTTACCTTACATCTGGGCAGAAACCAGCTAAGTCATTTCCTAGGTTGTCTTCTCTATGGTCTGTCTTGTCATTCTAGGAACAAAGTTCTATCATTTTAACACTTCCCGCTCCAAATAGCATTGCCTTTACATCCAGTTCCCTTCTCCTCTTAATTGCAACCGAAGGGAGGGGAGAGAGCATCGTGGTCAGGAGTACAGTGATGTGGGGGAGAGGAATAAACCCTTTCCTCAAATGCACAGTGGAAATCACCCCCCTCCAAAATATGGGATTGGGGAAATCCTGGAATCCTGGCATGGGCATAGCTCAGTGGTACAGCAGCTGTTTTGTGTGCAAAAGGTCCCAGGTTCAATCCCCAGCATGTCCAAGTCGGACTGGGTGAGATTCCCTGTCTGAAACCCTGGATAGCCACTGCCAGTCAGTGCAGACAGTAGTGAGTAAGATGGACCAGTGGTCTCCCTCAGCTTCCTAGGTCCCTCAGGGAAGAACCATAGCTCAGCAGCAGAGCATCTGCCTTGCATGCAGGATGCCCCAGTTTCAACCCCCGGCATCTCTAGGTAGCGTTGCGAGAGACTCCTTTTCTGAAATCCCCGAGAGCTGTATCCAATGCAAGTCCTACCCGGAGCAGAAAATAACACAATGAACTGGAGTCCATCAATTTCAATGAGTCTACTCCGAGTAAACCTTAGAGGCAGCCCTAGAAGTCAAAGGAAGCAGTGTCTTCTCCTGCACATCTGAGATAATGGGAAAGTTGAGAGCCAGTGTGGTGTAGTGGTTAAGAGCGGTGGACTCATAATCTGGTGAACCGGGTTCGCTTCCCCGCTCCTCCACATGCAGCTGCTGGGTGACCTTGGGCTAGTCACACTTCTCTGAAGTCTCTCAGCCCCACTCACCTCACAGAGTGTTTGTTGTGGGGGAGGAAGGGAAAGGAGAATGTGAGCTGCTTTGAGACTCCTTCGGGGAGTGATAAAGTGGGATATCAAATCCAAACTCTTCTTCCTCTTCCTCTTCCTCTTCTTCTTCTTCTTCTCCTTCTCCTCCTCCTCCTCCTCCTCCTCCTCCTTCTGCCAGGCCAAAGGCACCAACTTCTAAGGCTTGAGCATAAACCAGAACATCTCCGCTTGGAAAACTAGATGCCTGGAGTCCTGGTATCTCTCAGGTCTAGAAATGAACACGGTTGTACCATCAGGATAGGACTCTCGGGGTGGAGCTCAGGAGAGACAGCAGGAGGATCCCCCCCCAACTGCAGCAGGGCTGGTTCAGCCCATTTCGAAGCAGATGGAGGAATTGCCTGAAGAGGGGAAGGCCCCATAACAAGACCCCAAAGTCCAGGGCCCAGACGTTCCCTAACTTGCGCCACCAGACAAGCCCAGGCTCCTCATTCGCTCAGGGCGATATCTCCCTCCTTGCTTCTCTCTCATTATTATGATACCCACACAGTCGTCCAGGCAGCATCTCATAACTCACTGCCTTTATGATGAAGCCCAGCAGTTGTTTTGGAGACAAGCACGCGGCTCGACAGCAGCCCCAGAGGCGATGCCACGGAGCACCCCCTCCCGCCCTCCGCTAGTTAACCGGCCAATTTCCCCCCCCAACCTCTCCCCGACACTCCTGTTTCCCTGAGTGAGTCGGAAGGAAATTTATGGCAGCGGGCGACTGCTATGGGCAAACTCTAATAAAGTGCTGTTTTGTTGCAATTTGTTTAATTGGCCACAGAAGGGATGCTGAGTGCCGTGCGAGCGCCAAGCCCTCGATGCATCCTGCCCCGTCTGCAGATGTTCGCGACAGGGAAGCACATCTTCGGTGTTTATGTGCAAAGCGCAGAGTGGAGAGACTCACACGCGGCCCCCGCCCCGCCAATTGCGATTAAGTCTCCCCCGCTGGAGCGGATCGGGCAGATTAATTTAATGCACATTTAATCTGCCAGCTTCGGGGATTTGATATGTACACAGATAGATGTAAAAAGTGGTGCACTGGGGGGGGGGGAGAGTCTGACAACCCCACCCAAAGGAAAGAGGCGACCCACAGAATCTACTTAAAAACAACACAGGTGATGTTTTTCGCCTTCTCTGGGCAAGAGGTCTTCTGTGCAAGGCTCCCTCAGTGCTGGGCTGTTCCCCTTGCTTGCATTAGTCACTCTGAGTGCTGGACAGCTCCCCTGCCTGCTTTAGGATCCTCAACTGACAACTCTTTTGCCTCACTTAAAAGATGAGCGTGTGGAACGGTAAACTTTCAGGGACCTACTGCATCAGCAGAACTGGACATCTTCATCTGCCCTGGCTGCAACGAAACATGTCTCTCCTCTACTGGTCTCTACAGTCACAGCAGGCACTGTAACTCTCCAATGGGTTGGATCAAAGGCGCACTCCTCCATTGTCAATGCCAGCATGTACCAGTGGTGGGTGCATAGCTGTTAACTATCGGATTTGAAAATAAGGGATGCCGCGAGGGCAGTGCAATGGCACCAAGTAGCCTCGCCGCCCTGCGCTCCAGAGGCTGCGCGCAAACGGGTGAGTGAAAGAGCGAGCGCGTAGACGGCAGGCAGGCTGTCTGTCTGGTTGGGCGTGAGGGTCTGGCTGCACAAGGCATGCAAGCTCCGCCCCCAGTCGGTCTCAGACTCCTTATTGGCAGCCGAGCAACGCAGCTGAGGAGCCTCCCTGGCCGGCAGGGAGGGAGAGGAGCTGCTTCCTTTGAAATCCGGGAAATTTAAGGGATATCAACAATCCAGGATAGCAGCGGGAAACGGCCTTGGAATAAGGGAGTTTCCCGCAAAAAAAGGGAGGGTTGACAGCTATGTGCCAGTGGTGGGTGGGGCCAGAGGCCACACAAACGCCAGAGGTTTATAGCACAGCCTCCACTCGTATCTCTCCATCCCGGCACTAACATGGTATGCCTGTGGAGAGTCCAGACAGAGAGATGAGTCCAGTTGGGAAGCATTAGGTCCCTTGGTTTCATGGGTTCCTTGTGTGGCGTCACGGGTGTTCGTCTCAGGGGCCCCCCCACCCCGCTGCCCTGACTCCCACTGGTTGTTTCATGCTGCTTTCCGTGGTTTGATAAAACATCAAACATTAAAAACTTCTCTAAACATAGCTGCCTTCAGATGTCTTCTAAACGTCAGATTGTTGTTTATTTCCTCGACATCTGATGGGAGGGCGTTCCACAGGGCAGGTGCCACCACCGAGAAGGCCCTCTGCCTGATTCCCTGTAACTTTGCTTCTCGCAGTGAGGGAACCGCCAGAAGGCCCTCGGAGCTGGACCTCAGTATCCAGGCTGAACGATGGGGGTGGAGACGCTCCTTCAGGTATACTGGACCGAGGCCGTTTACAAAAATTGCAGTGAGTTGTTCAGCAGTTAAGAAAGCATTTTCCGCTCAATTCATGGAACAGACACCCAGCAAGTCAAATCCCCATGTCAGATCTTATTCTTTCTCCTCTCATTGAATATCTGGTGGGGTTTCCATTTTTTTAAATGCAGCTGGATTTGATTGCATTCCGGGACTGATTATTGACCTCTCCGTTGTGCTTCCATGGAACCATGATCTTACTATTTGAAGCATTGCTTTTATCTCTCTGCAACAGCCATTTCTCCACTCTGCATCATTTTCTTCCTTAAGTTGTAGACCATAAGATGTCAAGCAGGCAAGCCATTGTACGTTTCTGTATCTCAAACATTTGTATTGTTAGGTAAAGGTAAAGGGACCCCTGACCATTAGGTCCAGTCGTGACCGACACTGGGGTTGCGGCGCTCATCTCGCTTTATTGGCCGAGAGCCGGCGTATAGCTTCCAGGTCATGTGGCCAGCATGACTAAGCTGCTTCTGGCGAACCAGAGCAGCGCACGGAAACGCCGTTTACCTTCCCGCCAGAGCGGTTCCTATTTATCTACTTGCACTTTGATGTGCTTTCGAACTGCTAGGTTAGCAGGAGCTGGGACTGAGCAACGGGAGCTCACCCTGTCGCAGGGATTCGAACTGCCGACCTTCTGATCGGCAAGCCCTAGGCTCTGTGGTTTAACCCACAGTGCCACCTGTATTGCTATATGTAGCAAAACAAAACAAAAAGTTTTTTATGAAGAAATAAATGTGGATAATAAAAAGTTAAAGTTTATACTGTCGTTCACGGCCTTCCCGAAAATGGCATGGACATTTTATGAAAAAATGACGTCACAGGTCCTGGCCAGTAGGCACTCTCTACAACTACCCTTTTCCCACCGATTCTCAATTAAACCCCATAGCTGACTGGCATTCCCTGCCTCCTGCTGCCCCCCATATTTCGGTCCTGGGGAGCCAAATGTAACTCTGCCTGTAGAGCTGCTCTCAGGCTGCTGAACGTCTTCATTCCGAGAGGTCTCGTGATTTATTTGCAACTCGTGTGATTTTTCTCCGCTCCTTGCGTTCCATGTGTGGGGAAGAAAAAAATATATATATTCAGGGGCTCCTAGCAGAGGCTCTGTCCCTGAAAGGTGCTGTATTTCCCCTCACTGGGGAGCGATGCCAGCTCCTGGATTCAGAGAGATGCATCTCTCAGAGGTCGGCGTGACAGGTGTGGAGATTTAGGGCCGGAGGAAGGAGCCAGTTCCCTTCGCCATCTCCTTCATCCCATGACATCTGGAGCAACCGCCTCCTGTGTTCTTGGATGGTCTCTGTTAATAAAAACAAAATTTAAGGAAGTTATTTAAGGGGTTGGGGAGGCAGTAAAGCCCTCTCCTCCCGCCTTATATTTATAGGCCTGGATGGAACACATCCCTAGCAGATGATGAAATAGAGGCAAGTACATATATATCTATATCTCTGTATACACTCGGTGCTCTTTTCCCAAACATCTAATACCAAGGAATGATGTAGGTGAAGGAGGACTTTTCACGCCCAAAGATCTCCTAAACAGTGATTTGTACACATGGAGAATATTATGGCCCTCCGAGGATTTTCCTTGATGCTCATTAAGTTTCCTCTTTGCGGCATATTTCAAAGATTTTAGGCGTGGGAGCGATAAGACTCATTTAAACTGAATTACAGCCCCAGCTGCACAGAGCTCAGGCGCTGTCTTCACTTTTGCCCGGCTCTCAGAATTGTGTGTTGTGCTCGGAAGAAAATGGCTCATGATCCGTAGAGCGGGGGGGACGGGACTTTTGGGTTGGCCATTGAGGGCCGCATTGGTTTTTTTTTGGGGTGTGTGTGATCTGATGGGGGTTGCATACTGGCAGTGGGTGAGACTGTAGTCGGGAGCCCCCAGTCATGCAGTGGGTCAGTGTGTCTGGCTGTTAACCAGAAGGTTGATGGTTCAAGCCTACCCAGGGACAGCTGTGGGCAGGATTCGTGTGTTGCCAGGGGGGTTGGACTAGATGACCCTCAGAGGTCTCTTCCAAGTCTAATTCTACAATTCTTTTTTTCTTTTTTACAATTCTATGATTCTAAGGAGGTGAAGGTGTGTGGGCCCAAAGCAGGGTGAGGCCTGTGGGAATGTTTAGGAATATGGATGAGGATATATTGCTTAAGATATCCTATCCCAACTTGTGTTTACAAGTTCCAACAAAGTCAGCAGAGTTACATTCCCCTTTTAAAATCACACAGCGGAAGGTTGCTCAGGTTTGTTTAAACCTCTGTAAAATAGTTTCCTGGTATATATTTCCCCTTTTCCCCTCTTAAAATAAGACACTACACAAGTCTTCTATAAAAGCATATAAAAACGTTTACTCACGGACATCAAATGGTCACAATAAGATCCCAGATGAAGGCAGACTTGAGTTTAGAAAATATACGTACATGTGGAGACTCTCCATGTGGGAGAAGGCTCCATTTGGGCCCTCTTGGCTAGAAGCCAAGAGCCCATCACTGCTCTAAGATGTTGCTTGCTTGAAGTCCCCATCCAAGAGAGGGAAAATGGCCACTGATCTGTGGTTTTGTCCTAACCTGCCCATGTGAAGCCACACCCACCTCCAGTTACATAGAGGAAGTTGTCTCAGTCCAGGTAAACAGGAAGTTATGGCTGGAGGACTGAGACACCTTCATGCCCACTCTAGCAATGTTGTGTTTGACTGCTCTGTGTTTACATCCCACAAGGCCAACCTCTTTCCTCTCTCCTTCTGTCACCCCTTCTCTTGCTATCGCATGTCATATTCCCCATTTGCTCTTTCTGCTGCCCTGCCCCTTCTCTCTCTCTGTGTGCCAGTGTGGTGTAGTGGTTAAGAGCGGTAGACTTGTAATCTGGGGAACCGGGTTCGCTTCCCCGCTCCTCCACATGCAGCTGCTGGGTGACCTTGGGCTAGTCACACTTCTTTGAAGTCTCTCAGCCCCACTCACCTCACAGAGTGTTTGTTGTGGGGCAGGAAGGGAAAGGAGAATGTGAGCTGCTATGAGACTCCTCCGGGTAGTGATAAAGCGGGATATCAAATCCAAACTCCTCCTCTTCTTCTTCTTCTTCTTCTTCTTCTTCT
This sequence comes from Darevskia nairensis, assembly GCA_034642065.1. NCBI lineage: Eukaryota > Metazoa > Chordata > Lepidosauria > Squamata > Lacertidae > Darevskia > Darevskia nairensis. The sequence continues at coordinate 234,760 of JAWWNI010000446.1, forward strand.
TCTTCTTCTTCTTCTTCTTCTTCTTCTCCTCCTCCTCCTCCTCCTCCTCCTCCTCCTCACTGTTCTCCCTTCCCCCTACCCACCTACTCCCCTTTCACCCTCCTTGCTACCATCATGAAATTAATAAATAATAAATAATAATAATAATAATAATAATTAATAATTTATACCCTGTCTATCTGGCTGGGTTTCCCCAGCCACTCTGGGCAGCTCCCAACAAAAACACGATAAAACATCAAACATTAAAAAAATCCCTAAACAGGGCTGCCTTCAGATGTCTGCTAAAAGTCAGTTGTATTTTTCCTTGACATCTGATGGGAGAGCATTCCACAGGGCAGGCGCCACTACCGAGAAGGCCCTCTGCCTGGTTCCCTGTAACCTCCAGAAGGCCCTTGGAGCTGGACCTCAGTGTCTGGGCTGAACGGTGGGGGTGGAGACGCTCCTTCAGGTATACTGGGCCGAAACCATTTAGGGCTTTAAAGGTCAACACCTGTTAAACTATGGAACTCACTGCCACAAGAGGCAGTGATGGCCAATAACGGAAAAGAGAGAGAAGCCAGAGCTCAGGTCAATCTTCTTGCCTTGATTGGGAAAAAGAAGCCCTGTACACTCTTGTCAGTGCCCAAGAAAGATGCACCGACACATTTTGAGAACCTCTTTCTCAAACTGGGGCCTTCACTTGGGCCTGAGTTTCCTTGCTTCCCTGGCTTCTTGTTGACGTTTTGTTCCTTCGCTTCTCTCCCCCCCCCCCCCCGATCTCTGTTAATTTTATTTCCCGTGTACTTTGTTTTATACGCTGGCGCTTGGTTTTATTTCGGTGTGTGTTTTTATCGCTGCATTATGTTTATATTCTGCCATTCTGCCGAGGAGCTGAAGGTGGCATGGCTGCATCTCCTTCCCCCCTACAAACACAAACGTGGATAACTTGCCCTGTGAGGAAGGCAGGTTAGTGGGAGAAAAAGGGAGCTGCTTTTCAATGTAGTTTAGGAGAATTCCTGACTATTACCATCTTATTTATTTGGTAAAAAGGTAAAGGTAAAGGGACACCTGATCTTAGGTCCAGTCATGTCCGACTCTGGGGTTGCGGTGCTCATCTCGCTTTATTGGCCAAGGGAGCCGGCGTACAGCATCCAGGTCATGTGGCCAGCATGACAAAGCCGCTTCTGGCGAACCAGAGCAGCGCACGGAAATGCCGTTTACCTTCCCGCCAGAGCGGTTCCTATTTATCTACTTGCACTTTGACGTGCTTTTGAACTGCTAGGTGGGCAGGAGCTGGGACCGAGCAACGGGAGCTCACCCCGTCGCAGGGATTCGAACCGCCGACCTTCTGATCAGCAATAATAATAATAATAATAATAATAATAATAATAATCTATTATTTATACCCCGCCCATATGGCTGGGTCTCCCCAGCCACTCTGGGCGGCTTCCAAAAGAACATTAAAATACAGTAATCTATTAAACAAGCCCTGGGCTCTGTGGTTTAACCCACAGCGCCACCTGGGTACATCCTGCCATTTCCCCCGAAACCAGGATTCAAGGCCGCTTGCGAAAATTAACAGAACCAAGGACTAAAAAAGCAAAACTTAAAAACATATAAAAGATAACAGCATAAACCAATGTACGGCTCATCTAAGTCTTTAAAGAACCCTTCTTCTCAATAATTATGGAACTCACAGGTAGGGAATACCTTCCTACTTATCTTTATTATTCGTACAGGGAATCTTTCCCAGAATCATAGAATTGTGGAGTTGCGCCGTATATTAGTACTGTTATCATTCCAGACTGTGATGCTCTATGTCAGTGTTTTGGTGTGCCCTGGCACCCTGGGGTGCCTTGAACAATGGTCTGGGGTGCCGTGGGCAACACTGGCCTCGGTCCCTCTTTCCTTCCCTCCCTCCTCGGATGCCCTCTTTTGTCTCTGCCTCCCAAAGGCTTGCACAGCTGTTTGTTGCAGCGGCCCTGGCTACAAGCTCCCCAGGTGAATGGTGCCTCTGGTGCTAGCCAGGGGGTGCTTCCCAGGCCCCTGTGGGGCAGTGTGAGGAGGCACCTCTCTTTGGGGCGGGGGGGGCAGCTCAGAGACCAGGGGCGGAGGCTGCGGCTGCCCAGAGGACTCCCAAGAAGAGAAGAGGCCGAGGGAACGCTACACAAGGAGGGGTGAGGGGCTGGCAGCTCTGCAGGGAAGGGGGAGACATAACTGGGCTCCTGAGCCCCACAGGGGTGCCGCAGAAAGAACGTAGTTGGTCAAGGAAGCCGTGGACCCAAAAAGGTTGAAAACCTCTGCTTTAATTCTCCCCCCCTTTGTTTTCTTTCTCCTTGTTAGGTGGCATCCACTGCACATTCGGTTTTGCCTCTGGCCCTGCCCATGACTGACATGTGAAAAGGATCTAGGAGTCTTGGTAGACCATAAACCTGACATGAGTCAACAGTGTGATGCAGCAGCTAAAAAAGCCAATGCAATTCTGGGCTGCATCAATAGGAGTATTGCATCTAGATCAAGGGAAGTAATAGTACCACTGTATTCCGCTCTGGTCAGACCTCACCTGGAATACTGTGTCCAGTTCTGGGCACCACAGTTCAAGAAGGAGACTGACAAGCTGGAACGTGTCCAGAAGAGGGCAACCAAAATGGTCAAAGGCCTGGAAATGATGCCTTATGAGGAACGGCTTAGGGAGCTGGGTATGTTTAGCCTGGAGAAGAGAAGGTTCAGGGGTGATATGATAGCCATATTCAAATATATAAAAGGATGTCATATAGAGGAGGGAGAAAGGTTGTTTCCTGCTGCTCCTGAGAAGAGGACACGGAGCAATGGATTCAAACTACAAGAAAGAAGATTCCACCTAAACATTAGGAAGAACTTCCTGGCAGTAAGAGCTGTTTGACAGTGGAATTTGCTGCCAAGGAGTGTGGTGGAGTCTCCTTCTTTGGAGGTCTTTAAGCAGAGGCTTGACAGCCACCTGTCAGGAATGCTTTGATGGTGTTTCCTGCTTGGCAGGGGGTTGGACTGGATGGCCCTTGGGGTCTCTTCCAACTCTAGGATTCTATGATTCTATGTGGCCCCTGAAAGGTTGCTCAGAAGGGAATGTGGCCCTTGGGACAAAACCAAAGAAGCTTCCCCTCCCCTTATCAGCAACACCAAAAGCCACCTCACCTCTACAAGAGGGAGGAGAGGCTCTGCGAAAGGTTTTATTTATTTGAAGCAACCTGATGTCTTTCCCTCAAAGGTTTGCTCAGGTTACTAACAAGTTTGAATATGCCGGATGGTTTGTGATGCAGATGGAGCCTGGCTTTGAAAAAGGCGAAAAGGCATATTGTGTTGAGAGAGAGAGAGAGAGAGAGAGAGAGAGAGAGAGAGAGAGAAAGAGAGAGAAAGAAGGAAAGAAGGAAAGAAGGAAAGAAGGAAAGAAAGAAAGAAAGAAAGAGAAAGAAAGAAAGAAAGAAAGAGTTGCTTGTTGTTTTTAAGACGGGCAGAAAGAAAAACAAAAACCGTGGCTCAGACCTGTGGCAAACTGCAATTAATGACCCGAACACATTTCCCTGGAATGAAAAATTCGCCAATTCCTCGAAGGATGTCTGGCCTGAGCAAAGCAAATTATTCACCACCCTATACATATCCAGAGTGTCGCCATCAAGCCTGTTTATCTGGCAAACAAACGGTTGCCCCCGAGGGTTGTCTCTCTGCTCCCGAGCCATCAAAATGACCCTCCTTTCGTTGCCCCCCACAACCAGACTCTGAAGGGGAGGAGGGAGTCCACCTCAAAAGGCCAGGGAAATACTTGCAAGGATACTCAAACCCTTTTCGCTCTGCAAGTTGTAAGCATTTCTCTAGCAAACCTGCGGAGGCTCCAGATATTTTGCTGGACTACAGTTCCCATCGTCCACAACCCCTGGCCGTGTGGGCTAGAGCTGATGGGAGGCTGGAGCAAGGTCTGGAGGGTGCGAGGATGCTTCTCTGGACGTTGTATACCAGGGGTCAGCAACCTTTTTCAGCTGGGGGCTGGTCCACTGTCCCTCAGACCTTGTGTGGGGCTGGACTATATTTTTTGGGGGGAAATGAACGAATTCCTATGCCCCACAAATAACCCAGAGATGCATCCTATATAATAAAGTTGAAGTGTCTCTGCGTCCAACTTTCCGTGTGTCAGTGGAAATTTTCCACTGAGCATGTCCTATAGGGACGCAGGGATTGGACGACGCAGAGACTTCGGGCCTCGGATTGGCCAGGAGCGGACGAGGGCGGGGCTGTGCCTTTCCGGGGCGAGGGAGATAGGAAAAGGGAAGAGTGACAACATGCACAAACACTCAGAGGTAAATAGTGATGGGTTCTGGGTAGGGAAAGGGCTATAAGGGAGGATAGAGGTAGGAAAAGGGTAGAGGGGACAGAGGTAGAAAAGGAGTAGAGGGACCTCAGAGGCAGGAAAGGGGTAGAGGTGCCACAGAGGTAGGAAAGGGGTACATGGGCCACAGAGGTAGGAAAGGAGTAGAGGTACCTCAGAGGTAGGAAAGGGGTAGAGGTGTCACAGAGGTAGGAAAGGGGTACATGGGCCACAGAGGTAGGAAAGGAGTAGAGGTACCTCAGAGGTAGGAAAGGGGTAGAGGTGCCACAGAGGTAGGAAAGGAGTAGAGGTACCTCAGAGGTAGGAAAGGGGTAGAGGGGGCCACAGAGGTAGGAAAGGGGTAGAGGGACCTCAGCCTGCTTTTACAAATGTTTCACCACATATCTTCTAGTGCCCGTTAATTTAACGGGCTGAACGTTCACTAGTTTTAAATAAAAGCACACATTCTACTCATGTAAAAACACCAGGCAGGCCCCACAAATAACCTAGAGATGCATTTTAAATAAAAGGACGCATTCTTCTCATGTAAAAACATGCTGATTCCAGGACAGTCTGCGGGCCGGATTGAGAAGGTGGTTGGGCCGCACCGGCCTTAGTTTGCTTACCCATCTTGTATACTGTCCCTGGAACTAGTTAGCACCCATTGATAAGCCTGATCCTCTAGGTGTGGGTGGCGAATCTGCTCTATAGAAACAGCTTCCCCCCTCTCTTACCGTCACTGTGGAGCGAAATGTGCAGCAGAACGAGACGGAAGAAAGGAAGATGGAAGCCAGAGCAGCACCACTCCTTGGGCTCGATTTACGAAAGCCGGTGGGGGGGGGGGGAAGGAGGCTGCCTTTTCAAAATATTTATCTTGCCTTGTCCCGGCTGGATTGACTGTAAGCTTATGGAAATCACGGAGCAGCCACACAAATGTTAATCACCCCCAAGCCTTTCCAGGCAGCGTTTGCTTTGTAAGCTCCATCTCACTGTTTACACACAAGGAGAGATGACTCAAGAAATCCTGCCGAGGCGGCTGCTGCTTTTTATTTTTATTTTTTTAGGGGTGGGTACATAGAGGCTTAGTAGAATGAATAAGATGAGGTGAACGGGCAGTTTAAAGACCCCTCTCTCTCTTTTAAAAAAAGAACATCTAAATTGAGCTAACGAACGGGTGGCTGTGGTTTCAGGAAAAGAGCTATAGCTCAGTGGCAAGAGCATCTGATCTGCATCTTCAGGTTTGGTCTCCGGCATCTCAAGGCAGGGCTGGAATAGACTCCCTGTCTGAAACCCTGGAGAGCTGCTTCCAGTCAGTGTGGGCAGCACTGAACTAGATAGACCACAGCTCTGACTTAGGAGAAGGCAGCTTCCGAATGCATCCAGAATTTACTGAAGTGGGCCAAGTGGCGTCTCTGAGCATTTGAAGAATCGTAGAATTATAGAGTCGGGAGGAACCACGAGGGTCATCTGGTCCAATGCAGGAATTTCTTCCACGCTCATCATGTGGACTAGGAACTTGATGTTCACTTTAGATGGAAATCTGGATCCCATATGGACTGGCATGTCCGTGAGTGGGAGGAGCCTAGCTTAATGAAATGCTGGAGAGCTGCTGACCATCTGAGGGGACGGCACTGAGCTAGCTGGACCAAAGGACTGACTGGCTTCCTATGTTCCTAAGGGAAGGGCAATAGCTCAGTAGCAGGACACCTGCTTTGAATGCAGAAGGTCCCAGGTTCATGCCCTGACAAGACAGGACGGGGCATCAATGGCTGCAACCATCCTGCTTCAAGAAGCATGACTGACCCATTCCTTCACTGCTTCTTGAACGTCTTTTTGTTCTGGCAGGATTTTATTTTATGGGGAAGATAATGTTTTATGATTTTTATTTTTTTTAAATCCGTTGGTCTTATTCACATCCACATCGTGCCTTTTATCTAACACAAGTCATATTCAGACTAGACCCATTAAAATAATCAAGGTGACTAATTCGGCTTCATTAATTTCAATGCGTCTACTCTGGGTGAGAAGCCTAGTTGGCAATAACCCCCTCCATCTTAAGCACTCTTAAAAGTCTTGGCTCCCCCCCCCCCAAACATTCTGGGAACTGCTGATGGTTATGGGTGCTGAGAGCTGTTAGGAGTGTTCTCCCCCCATAGAGCAACAATTCCTAGCACCCTCAACAAACCACATTTCCCAGGAATGTTTGGGGGGAGTCATGACTGTTCAAGTATTATTTATTTCTTTTTTTATAGTGTTATATGAGTGTTTATCCCCCCCCCCATATCTATAAAAGTTTACCTGAAATGTTCTCTCCCCTTTGAAATTTTTTGAACACAATTATCTTTCCTTGTTAATTGATGGATGAAATTATGGGCACAGAGCTAGCATGTGACAGGAAGTTGCTCCATGTCCTTCTCCAAGAAAGGGCGGCCATTTTGTCACGAGCAACTTCCTGTTTATGGTGGTGGCCTGGCAGGATGACTAAAGTACAGTGAAACCTCGACTTACGAAGTACTCGACTTACGTATTTTTCGACTTACGAAAGGGAAAAAGCGGCCGCTCGCCTACGAATTTTTCGACTTCCGAAAGGAAATCCGCTTGGATTTTAGATGCGGTTTACTCGACTTACGAAGGTTTACATAGGGTTTTTTCACGAATTTTTGACTTACGTTTCCAATGCATTCCTATGGGAATGCCGTTTTTCGACTTACGAAATTTTCGACTTACAAGTGTGCTTTCGGAACACATTAAATTCGTAAGTCGAGGTTCCACTGTAATAATAAAATTTTATTTATACCCCGCCCTTCCCAGTCAAGACCGGGCTCAGAGCGGCTAACACCCATAAAATCACTACAAAACATACAAAACAATCAATTAAAATGCAGGTTAAAATACGATTTAAAGTTTAAAATGCAGCCTCATTTTTAAGTAGCCCACCAATCAAACCATAAAGGAATGAAACATCAGGGTTAAACTGAAACCAACCCAAAGGCCAGGCGGAACAGCTCCGTCTTGCAGGCCCTGCGGAAAGATGCCAAATCCCGCAGGGCCCTGGTCTCTTGTGACAGACCGTTCCACCAAGTCGGGGCCAGTACTGAGAAGGCCCTGGCCCTAGTTGAGGCCAGCCTAGCATCCTTGTGGCTCGGGACCTCCAAAATGTTATTATTTGAGGACCTTAAGGTCCTACATGGGGCATACCAGGAGAGGCGGTCCCTTAGGTACGAGGGTCCTAGGTCGTATAGGGCTTCCCTGTTTGCTCCAACCCTTTTTGCAAGGTGGAAATGAGGGAGCTTCTTTTTTTTTTCTCCCTGCCCCCCCCCCCCACTTAGGGCTGGCGAAAAAGTGTTTCCCAGCCCTGGGATGCCTTGCCGAATCCTTTCAATGCATCTGCTTAAGGAGAAGAGATGGTATTCAAGTCAAGTTCATAAGTAATGCGGTTCCACATCAGGTCATTTCCTATCAGTCAGATCCATTTTAAATGCGCTGATGAAAGTGGGGAGGGTCTTGCAAACCCACTCTATGAACATCCAAATTAAAAGCTAAATAGGATGTAGCTTTCGGTTTGGCTGCATCTTCATACGCCAACACTCATTAGCTTCAGATGTCAGGGCTGGGTTTCTCAGGCTCCCCTCCACTCCACTGGAAAGTCGCTGCTGCTGCTTTCTCCAAGAGCGCAGGAAATGGCTCCGGATGAAGGTCCCTCCTCTCTTGCACTCTCTCCTCTTAAATTCTTGGGGGAAATGGTGGGAAGATGTTTGCTGCACTTTCCCTGCTCTTACACCGCATCCACAAGACCAGGCGCCCTCATTCCTAAACACGCTACAGTGGAACCTCGACTTACGAATTTAATGCGTTCTGAAAGCACACTCGTAAGTCGAAAATCGAAAAACGGCATTCCCATAGGAATGCATTGGAAACGTAAGTCGAAAATTTCGTAAGAAAACCCTATGTAAACCTTCGTAAGTCGAGTAAACCCCATCTAAATCTTCGTAAGTCAAGTAAACCGCATCTAAAATCCAAGCGGATTTCCTTTCGGAAGTCGAAAAATTCGTAGGCGCGTGGCCGCTTTTTCCCTTTCGTAAGTCGAAAAATATGTAAGTCGAGTACTTTGTAAGTCGAGGTTCCACTGTATTATTATATTATTATTATTGTGGTGAAACCAGATGCTGGAGAGGAGTGACCAGGGCAGAAAGAGATGCCACTAACACAGAAGTGGGGAACCTTTTCTTTTCCAGCCTGGGGCCCACATTCCCTCTCAGGAAACCTTCCAAGGGCCACATACCAGGAGGGGCTGTGGCCACACACATGCCAAGCCTCATCCAGACAACCACGGCACACTGGCGTCCTCCAAGGCATAGCCCAGCCTGGTCCAATCACGAGAGGAGGTCGTGGAGCAAGGCCGGCGAGTTGTGAGGCCTCCACAAAGCTCCAAGGGCCACGTAGAGAGGTTTAGAGGGCCACCCTCTGCCTGAGGATCCTCACCCTGTGCTAGCAAGAAGCAGGTTTTCCCTGTTCCTCTGTTTAATTCGGGGCATTCACTCACGATGTTCGACGTGTGTAAAATCTGTGTGCGTGGAGGGTTCGGCTGTGCAGATCGAGAAGTGTGCGTTCTTCTACACAAACACACTGGCTTAGGCCTGTGTTCGGTGTCGCATGCCAACAAGCCTAAAGAGGGGTCCGTCTCCCAACCCTCTCCACTGGATCTCGCTCCTAAATCACTTCCTTAGGAATTTGATTCTTTCCCCTCAGACCAGGGGGCGGTAATTGCTACCGCAGAGCTATTGAGCGCAATCACCGAGCGATCTCCCTGCATGCCCAAGCAAAGTGCAATTTCAAACTCAGGGACTCGGTAACCAAGTTGTCTTGAAAGGGGTGGGTGGGTGGGCTTCTGAGCCCTGTGAAGTCCTGTGTGCTGGTTTTAAAGGGACCAAGATTCAACTCTCACAATACGCCTGGCGGTGGTGGTGGTGGTGGTGTTTTTATTAAGATATGAGCCCAAAGCCTGGGGGATTTTAACTGCCAGGTTCCTCAGATGGCTTCACTCTTTGCCTGCTTTCTTCCCACAAGCCTCTTACACATACCGTTTTCCTCTGAGCAGTCAGAATGTTTGTTAACCTTCCGTGATTTCCATCACAGCTTTATCACAACCGATGGGAAGGAAAAATGTTGGTCTTTCTCTTTCTCTCTCTCCCCCACCTCTTTTTAGTGCCCAAGCCCCTCCCCTTTTTGCCAGTGGAGAAAAACACCCACTATTTTTAAGCAAATCTATGTGCTCCATACTTTCACGACCACACCTTATTTATATCTCCACTGCCAAGGTAAGTTCTCCAGAAGGTTTGCACAGGAGGGTTCAAACGGAGACCTTCTTTCCGCAAGCCTCTTGTGTTGAATGTTTATCTCTGAAGAGGTGGAATCGTCGTGCAATTTTCCTAACATGCAGCAGAGCTTATCAAAGCTTCCCCAGTTTGCCAGTTGAGAAAAACCACTTTCACGGGCTTGCAGTGTGTGTGAGTGCATGCTAATCCTCAGGAAAAGAAAAAGGCAAATCTGTCCGTTTTAGGTTCTCAGTTTCCCAATCTTAAATTCAGTTCTCTACATCAGTTTGAAATTACAAAAAAAAAGTCCATCTGAAAATCCATCTGCATTTTTGTATGAATTTCTCTCAATATACGCATTTTTGGGGATGTAATTTTTGCCAATTGCACACGTTTTTCAGAAAGCAATTTCCCCGAACGTAATGCATTTTGGGGGGGGGTATTTTAACTAATTGATGCAATTTTAATGCACTGTGCCCCAGTATATGCATTGTACTGCAAATTACTTGGCTGGAGAAACACATTGCAAAATTCAGAGAAGTGTGGATTTCAAAGGAAGGCTGTGATCCGGTTTGCAGAAAGGGCAAATTGCATAGATCCACCTTTAAATGAAAACGGAACCGAGTCTCTCCACCATCCTTAGCCCGGGATGGAAGACGGTGGGAGCCTAGCAACATCAGCCGAGCATCGCAGTGGACTTGGACCTGGGAGACCAGGGTCCAAATCCACACTTGGCCACGAAGCTTACTGGGTGCCCTTGGGCTAGTCGTGATCTCTCAGCCGAGCCCACCTCACAGGGTTGTTGTAGGGATTAAATGAGAAGAGCTATGTATGCCACCTTGAGCTCTTTGGAGACGAAGCTGGGATACGGATGCAAGAAACATCGAACCCACCACCTTGACCTTCTTATCAAGGGGCATCTCTTCGTTTGACATCCCCGCCACCCGCCACAATCTTGACACCTGCTCCTCACATAGATAATCGCCCTTCCTCTTCAGATTGGGCTCCGGCAGCGATGTCATAAAGCGTCCTTATCCATCAGCCCAGATATATATAAAATTGATACTTGGCTCTTGGCATAGCGCAAGAAGTCTATCTCTGATCCTTCACGTAATGAAATGCCCTCTATGTAGAGTGAAATAGAGTTTAAACGAATGCTCCGCGGAGCCCCTGACAAGCCGTTTAACAAGACGTCCAACATCCCATTTCCTCGGCGCTTCCTTTCCCCTTAATCCCTTTGTGCTGAAACGCACGCAGGAGTAAGCACGTGTGAAATTGAGGCCTCTCTAATGCACACACACACACACACACACAGCACGGAGCGCAGCACCACGACAGCTCGCCCAAATAGTGTGTCTCTCGGCCTCGTTCCGTCAAAAGGAGCCGGCACGGCTTTCATCACAGCGCCTTCTCCCCCCCCCCTTGTGAGAAGGCCGGGAGTGGGGAGGCCCTCATGGGCTCCTGGAGCGAAGCAGAGACGTCTTTCTCAGAGTTTGGGGATTAAGAGGCCGAGATCCCATCGTTGTCGGAGGAGAAAAGGTCTCTGGGTTTAGGGTTTCCATAAAGGATTGGCCTCTCTTTGCCACTACCACCACTCCACACCCAAGATGGGGGCAGAGGATCTGGGGGGCTGGGGCTGGGGAAATCAGGTAGATAGAGGCAGAGGGAAGAGGGAACCGGATGGGTCAGAGTTGGGGCCATTGGCAGAGCTATAGGATATGCAGGAAACTGAGATGGGTTATCCACTCTTCACAGAGTTAGCTCCATTAAAAAAAAAATGGGCTGGCTCACAATCCTTGAGGTAGAGAGTAGAGGGCATAGACCGGTGATCAGATACTCCTGAGGCTGATTCATCTTCTGTGAGTTCCTTCCTTCCTTCCTTCCTTCCTTCCTTCCTTCCTTCCTTCCTTCCTTCCTTCCTATAGTGTTTTAATGTTGCAACCCATCCTGTGACCTTAGGGGATGTGTCCAGAACATGAAGATGTATGAAGGTCCAGAACATGAAGATGTATGGGTCCCAGAACATGAAGGGGTATGAAGAGGGTGGAGCAAAGACAGGCAAGGCAAAGGAGCCTCAGATTGCTTGGGAAGGACCTGGGGGGGGGGGGAAGGAGACTTAGGGAACCGCTGGAATGTGGGGAACCTTCAGTCCTTGCAACTGCCCCACTGGGGCAAGACCTACTGGGAAGAGTTGCTGTGCTTTTGTTGAAGAAAGAGTTAGTAATAAATCACAGAAGCTATAATAATAAATCACAGAAGCTATAATGTTGGACTTTGCCCCTGTGCCCATCCAAACCTGTCAAATTTAGCTTTTATTCCTACCCCAGACTTGTGGTTCTTCCCAGCTTCATATCCATGCTAGGCCTTGCTCCAAGTCAGAGCTCTCTCTCGCCAGGCCCTGTTTGCATAGTGAACATTTCAGAAATGAAAATGAGGAACATGATCTGGCTTTGATGTCATTGACATATTGTCTAAAAAATCAGGATATGAACAAAATAAGTTGAGATACATTTGTTCCCTGTTTAGGGCATGCTAGCAGCCCCTGGTGTTGCTCTGGAATTCTAAGGAACAAAAAACAAAACAAAACTCCAGTATGTTTTGGGAATCAGTGGTTAAAATCAGTGCACTTCTGAAAGGTTGAGTCTCCCATCTTGATTCAAAATGACGCCCAACTGTATCGAAACATAGATGAAAACCTGTGACGCTATCTTCAGAATTGTCCAAATGCATATTGAATGAGCAGGACTCCAAAACAGATAGTAGTAGATTGTCAAAGGAATGATTGTCTCCTAAAAGTTCACCATTGGTTGGGTTGTTTTTAAAAATGCTTTAAGTTGATGAGCACATTTTTGGATCAGAGATATTATAATTGCTTCCCTCTCTCTCTTTTAGTCTTCTCGTTTGACAACAATAACTTGGGAAAGTATGATAAAGAGATTAGTATGTTTGAAAGATTTCTATGTTACATTTGTCAATATAATAACCACTATACTGTTCTAATTATTACAATTAATTCAGTCCTCTCTTGTTTTGATACAAAAACCGAAAGGCTGGCTGTAATTAATTTGAATCAGTAACTGATGGGTAATACAGCTATTATTTGAATGCGTTATTTAATATTTCTTTTTTTTGATAATATTTACTAAATAGAGCCTAAAAGGTTTTTAGAAAGAAACAAAAAGAGAAATGAGGAACAGGCTCTGTAATGGGCAGGGCACCTGAGAAATGTGCCAAGAGGAAGGCACGCTTGGCAAACCCTCACTGTGATGAACTCCTGCCCAGAAACCAGTGTCCCCACTGTGGAAGGACGTGTGGATCCAGAATTGGCCTCCACAGTCACTTACGGAATCACTGTTGAAACCGTGTTCCTGGAAGACAATCTTACTCGGCTACGAGTGATCGCCGAAGAAGAAGAGTCCTCTGAATGTGACTGGACTCAAACTATCAGCCCCTGCCATCCATGGTGGGTGGTGCTCATTGGGGTTGGTGGGGCGGAAGGCAGGGAGCCCAACAGTAGGCGAAGCCAGAGCAATGACAGGCAGAGCTAACTAAGTCTAGTTTTGTCCCCATCCTCTTTCCTGGTGTTCTGTAAGGACAAGACTGAGACTAGGGAGCACGAAGAAGATTGGCAGTGCTACCCTCTGGCCCGGCTGAAAGTAAGAAGGCAGGCAACTGGGGGCTGGCTGAAGGCAAACTCAAGTTGATATGCCAGTGCCCCATTTGCCTGCATGGACCAGCCTCCTCTGCAGCAGAACCAATGGTCAGGGATGGTGGTAGAGAGTTCGGGAAAATATTGAGAGCCACAGCTTCTCCATCCCTGCTCCTTAACATGCAAATTCTCTGGCCAAGCAAGGATCATGGACTCAATCCCACAGGTACCTGGTGTCTCAGACTGGTTGGATGCAGAGGAATGGTGGGAGGCACCAGCTGGGGAACCCCCAAGAGAAGAAGGCTCTGAGCCCAGAGACTGGGGGTGGGAAAACAACGAGTGGCCAGAAGGAGAAGAGCAAGCAGACTGGGAGGTGTTGGTGTTGGAAGCTGAAGAGGTAACAGGGTTTAGTGAGCTAGAAGAGGCTGTGGCAGAGAGCAGTCCAGAATCAGAGGCAGAAGTGGAGGCTGGAGAAGAGGGGAGCCAAGAGGCTGCGGCCAGCTGCCCTCCCTGCTGGTGTCCCAGAACATGAAGAGGTATGAAGAGGGTGGAGCAAAGACAGGCAAGGCAAAGGAGCCTCAGATTGCTTGGGAAGGACCTGGGGGAGGAGGAGATTTAGGGAACTGTTGGAATGCGGGGAACCTTCAGTCCTCGCAACTGCCCCATTGGACCAAGACCTACTGGGAAGAGTTGCTGTGCTTTTGTTTGACAAAGAGTTAGCTTCCCTGCCACCTTTTGAGTTGTTGCTGACTGGTTCCTGTCAGGGATCTGCCTCCCTCTGCCAGTCCAGCCCTGAGTCTTTATAGGGAGCAGCCACCTGTTCTGACTACTGACTCATCTGCGAGTGAAACCAGCAGTTCCTCGGGGGAGAAGCAGTTGGTGGCTGGGAGGGAAGGAGTGCCAGGGCTCGAGAGATATAGAGGCAGGCCTGGCACCAACTAGCAGGGTCGGATGGAGGGGGAGCCGTCAGGTCCGGCGCAGAGATTACGTAGGAGGAAAAGGCGTTTCCGGCTGCCAAAACTGCTCTGTTGGCGCCAAAATCGCAGGGAGGCACTTCTGGATTCGGCTAGTGAGTGATCAGACATGATATGATTCAGCTCTGCACTGTAATTAATGAGCACTGATTAAACTACTAAAAGGCAGATGGCTTGGCTCCCTTATTGAACGACCGATGAAGGGGAGGACCTGACAGTTCCTGACTCCAGCCTTGACACCTGGCTGGCCACTGCGGGAACAGGATGTAGGACTAGGTGGATGTAGAACCCAGCAGGCTCACCTTATGTTCTTATAATATGTTCTTATGTTCTGCGCACTCTCTATGCTCCATCCAGGTGGGCAGGGAGGGAGTGTGGCCTTGGGGGGGGGGAGTCTCTGGACAGGCAGTACTTGGCTCCCAGACCTGAGGTGCCCCACCCTGCTCCAACCACTACACCACACTATCATGGCTCTGTTCTGGGGCAAAGAGATGGACCTTACGTGCTGGAACTTCCCTCTGGCCTCAAATCTATTTGTCACCAAGCGACTGAAATGGTCGCTCTCACATTTGATGTTAAATGGGAGAAGAAGTTGGATGTTGAGTTTCCCCCCCAACATTTGAACTGTGCGCAACACTGTATTGACTCCATCTGTGTAAAAGCAACACATATATTTGTAACTGAACTGTGTGCGAACTGCTTTGATGGCTCACTGGTGATGAGACACATTAAATGCGGGGACCCGTTTTTATGTTTTTTAAGGGGGAAAAATGATCCAATATCGAGAAAAAACTGGAGTGATTAAAATTTCTGTGTTCTCATCAAACCTTGTAAATGAAATTGTCCTTCCCGGCATAGACTTATGAAGGCCAGGCCCCGTAAAGATAAACCTTTAATACCAGCTGAAGGGTGGGTGGGAGGGAAATATAAAACCCAAATAACAAATTCACCCTCGCGGTAACGAGGAGGCAAACAAATACCGGCCTTGCTTTAAATAATGGAAGCCCTAAAGAAGAGGTGGGGAAAAAGAGATGCATTTCCGTGCTTGATGAGAAATCTCGGCCTTTGCTTTGATTGTATCTCCTGTCTAGGCTGAAAAATCCCCCAAGACTCCTCAATTTCCAAGAGGACCCGGTTAGCTGGAACAATGAAAAATCAAGTGGAGCAGTAGCTCATCATAAGACCAGAACAGCCTGCTGGATCAGGCAGCCAATGGCCCATCTAGTCCGTCACCCTGGTCTCACAGTGGCCAACCATTGTGAAGCCCACAAGCAGGACCCGAGGGCAAGAAAACTCTCCCCTCCTGTGGTTGCAGCAACTGGCCTTCAGAAGCATCACTGCCTCTGGCCATGGAAACAGAGCAGTCGCGAGCAGAGGATCCTGGCACCATCCGTAGGGCGCTGGAGCGCCAGCGGCGGTAAACCGCTATGTACAGCATATGTGCGGCGTCGCTACGTACTGCGCATGCGTCGTACGTAGCGACGCTGCACATGCACCCTATGTAGCGACACCCCACCCCGGGTGTCACAACGCCTTCGTTCGCCCCTGGCTGTGATCTCCTGGGCGCTGCACACACCATTAGGCAGTTGAAAGTGCATGCGTACTCTGTCTGTTTCCCTCCTTCTGTGCGGCACTGGGCACTGGCAACCCATGCTACGCCACTGGCCAGAGGCAAAAGCAGGTGGAGCAATTAATATAACTTTTCCTTTGGTACAGTTGACTAACTTCTGCACGCACTCCCACAAAGCCCTCTCCACCCAAGCAAGCAAGAGGCATGATCAGAGTTCAAGGACACATTCCCTCACTCGAAGCTGTGGAGCAAGGTCTGTGAAGGATGAGTCTTGGGAAGAGAAGGTGTGGCTGGAGAGTTGCATCCCTAGTCCTGACCTGGTACTGTGCATGAAACCCTTAGAGGACAAACCAGGCGTGCCACAAGTCAAGGATCTTGAGGAGCAGGCAAAGTTCCTAGAATCCAATGCTGAGGATCCCCTTGAGAGATCCTCTGGGTTGATCCCTAACTTCTTCATGCAGCGTATGAAACTGTGGAACTTGCTCCTGCAGGAGTTTAAATGAGGATTAGATAAACTCATGGAGGAGAGGGCCATCAAAGGCTACTAGCCATGAAGGCTATTCTCATTCTCCATAGTTGGAGTCAGTGGGACTTCTCAATACTAGTTGCTGGAAACCACAGGAGGGTAGAATGCACTTATGTCTCCCCACCATTCCTGCTCTAAAGAAACCACCCCTGTGCCAACATTTGGGTGCACCATGCGAACTTTCAGATGGGCCCTTCTTCCAACCTTTGAGTGACAGCCTTCTGAAAAACCCAGACGCCCGGAAATGGGGATACCTTTTAATCTTTTTGGGCAGGGGGATGAAGTTAGGATTTGGTGCAGTCATCTCCTCCTTTGTCTCCAGTTACAAGCATCATAAATCGTTCCCTTCCTGGAGTCGCTGAGCGAACACCTTCCTGCCGCGGCGATGGGAAGGTCGGGAGGTCCATTGGGCAGGACGATTAAGAGATGCACATGGGCGATCTCGCTAAAAAGAAAAGAAGGAAAGAAAGGTGACTAGCTTTATTCCAAAGGACCAGGAAATGAAGCAATCAACACTTGGGGAGAGAGAAGGAGGGAGGGAGGGGGGAGAGAGAGAGAGAGAGAGAGAGAGAGAGAGAGAGAGAGAGAGAGAGAGAGAGAGAGAGAGAGAGGAGGGGCTTTGAGGGACGAAATGAGCACCAGGCTCTCCTGCAAATGAGTCTGAAGGAGCCGGTCTCTGGCGGACTCTTTAATCTTCCTCAGCCATGAAAGGACAAACAACCCTAGTAGGAGAAAGTGACGCTTCGGAGAGGCTCGTTTAGATAGGGTGAATGAATGAAAGTTTCGGTGATGTTGTTTGTTTGGGCAAATTTATCACTGGGAACATGCTTCTTATCAGCAGATGTGGGGGGGTGAGGTGAGGGGGTAAGGAAGGAGGCTTCCTGTATTCCTTCCTCTTTCTTTCTGTCTCTCCCCCTCTCTCTTGCTCTCCCTCTCCACCCCTCCCTCTCCCAGCTTCCTTCCTTCATTTGTCTCCTGCGGAGGACACTTTTCATTTGCATTCTAACTCCAAGTTTCGAAGCCTGGCAGTTGCACCTCCTCCCTTGTCTAGCCATGACTTAAGAACATAAGAGGAGCATCCTGGACCAATCCAAAGGCCCACCTAAGTCCAGCATCCTGGTCCCACAGTGGCCATCCCCAATAGGAAACCAGAGTGGTGCATGCTCTGGTTATCTCCCGCTTGGACTACTGCAATGCGCTCTACGTGGGGCTACCTTTGAAGGTGACCCGGAAACTGCAATTAATCCAGAATGCGGCGGCTAGACTGGTGACTGGGAGTGGCCGCCATGACCACATAACACCGGTCCTGAGAGATCTACATTGGCTCCCAGTACGTTTCCGAGCACAATTCAAAGTGTTGGTGCTGACCTTGAAAGCCCTAAACGGCCTCGGTCCTGTATACCTGAAGGAGCGTCTCCACCCCCACCGTTCAGCCCGAACACTGAGATCCAGCGCCGAGGGCCTTCTGGCGGTTCCCTCACTGCGAGAAGCGAAGCTACAGGGAACCAGGCAGAGGGCCTTCTCGGTAGTGGCGCCCGCCCTGTGGAACGCCCTCCCATCAGAGGTCAGAGCGATAAACAACTATCTGACATTCAGAAAATACCTCAAGGCAGCCCTATTTAGGGAAGTTTTTAATTTGTGATATTTTAATGTATTTTGGTGTCTGTTGGAGGCCGCCCAGAGTGGCTGGGGGGACCTGGCCAGATGGGCGGGGTACAAATAAATAATAATAATAATAATAATAATAATAATAATAATAATAATTAATATTATTATTATAACCATCAAGCAGGACCTCCAACCATGGAGCTAGACCATAGCCATTGTGTCTGGCAGCCATGAATCTATGGATTTCTCTAATTTTCTTTTGAAGTCATCTAGGTTGGTGGCTATCACTGCTTCCTGTGGCATTGAGTTCCGTAGCTTAACTCTGCTCTGGGTGAAGAAGTCCTTTCTTTTATCTGCCCCGAAACACCCAACCTTCTTCAGTAGATGGGCTAGACCTTGAATGTTTGCACATGAGAAATTGAGAAGCTTTAAGGCAGGGACTGGGGAACTTCAGGCCCTGTGGCCCTCCAGAGCTCTGTGACTGGCCCCTGGGACCACACCTCCTCTCCTGTCTCCACTGACCACACCTCTCACTGGCTCTGCTTTGCCCCCTCAGTCTTTCTGCCAGAATAGGTCCTTGACCTCTGATAATACCTATCGCTTGCCCAGATGGAGGACAGAATTGTGTGGGTGTGCAGATACTTGTGAGATACCGGTATTTAATGCAGTCAAAGCAACAAATCATGTTAAGCAGAGGTTGGGTCTGTCATGGATGCTTTAGCGGAGATTCCTGCATTGTTCAGGGACTTGGACTAGGTGACTCTTGGGGTACCTTCCAGCTCTCTATGATTCTATGTTTTGCCAGATAGGTGCATGAAGGGGCTCACAGAACTTTCCTTTAAACTTCCTAGAGAGAGCTCTGTGAGATCACTTCCCCTTTGTGCCCTGACAGGAAGAGGGCGTAGCTATAAATGCTCAAGAACAGACTCCATTTTAAGCTAGACTTAGTGTGTCTTACCATTTTGAGCCTGCTTGCACCAAGCTACTGTACCAGTTATTCTTCAAGACGTAGTCTGAGTGTTATTTTTTTTACCTTTTACAAGATTCTTATTTTAAGGGGGAGGGAAAGGGAGCAATACCAGGAAAAAACAACAACAACCAGCCTGCCTTAAAGCATCCTGGATTCCTAATACCAAAAGGCTAAAACTAGCCTATCTAAGCATCTCGTTTAAGCTGCAAAGAGATGGCACTCTTCTGACGTGAGGAAGGAAGGACAATGTCTAATAAATTAATCCTCCCCTAGCATCTAATAAAATCCCAACAATACCGGGGGTCGCCTGGGGTCGGGGGGTCTCCGCCTGGCCACACAATAAGGACACAACAGTCTTGATAAGAATAATGATAAGAAGTTTACTTACCTTCAGTTCACAGTATGATCCTGAAGGCAGGCTTTAGTTTGTAGTTACAGAAGAGAGTGTGGGTCATCCCATATGGGGATTGAGCCCATGTACTGCTGGCTGAGAGCCAGCAGACAGCAAAAGAACATCAAGATGGAATAAAGCGAATAAGAAGGGAAGATGGCTGCATGACCAGCCCTTTTATGGGGTCTCCCAGGGTCACGCCCATCTACCTGGTCACATGCGGGGGAGGATGCTCCAGACAGGTGTGACAGGAAGTCCTCCTGGCTGGAGTAACATCCCCCTGTGCGTCCACTCTGGGCAAACAGGAAGTGTTCTACTTGACTGCTACAGCGATGTTACATCCCACAAACCTGACACTGGGTTTCTTCATTTCCTCCTCCCTCCCAACCCTTTTCCCTTTTATGTTGTGGCCTTTTTAGGCACTTTGCCTGAGGGAGAGGACTGTTTCTCACCCTCTGCCACCCCAGTGATTTGTAAGCAGTTCCAGTAGACTTTTTTGGGTGAGGAGGAGTGAGATTTTTTTGATTTTTGATTTTAAATTAAATTAATGAACAAAATACAATGTTGATGATGCAGAATACATTCCGTGAATCTAGACGCTTTGAAAAAAACAATAATCTCCTGGTGAATCCGCAACTTAAAAGCCATATTGCTTTCTCCAAAAAAAGGCACAACAAAACCCACAAGTAATATTTTTTGTTTGCTTGTTTGTTTGAGAGAAGTGGGGAAAGGAAAAGGAGAGAACTCAGCCAGCTGAAGTGTCTTAGCTTGAGTAAGTATTTCTCTCTTGTCATTCCCAGATCTTGAGCAAAGGTCTGGAGAGAATACATTGCAGAGACATACATTACATTCTCGGCTTTTTTATCTCGCCCACGTGACACTTTCCCTATCATGAACTGTACATTCTTATTCTCACTGGTGGGGATAAAACTATATCCCAGAGCAGCATATATCAAACAGAGGAACATCGAGTCTCCTTTGCATTAATATAAATAGCTGTTTAGGGCCGATTCCTCGGTCAGATACTCCCATCTCACCTGTCCTTCATCGACGCTCTTTGGCAGGCAACAACGCAGTTTGGCTTACTTAGGAGCCAGGAGATTTTACATATTCAAGTTACAGCTGGGCTTTTCTTTTTTCTAAGAAAACCACCATTTTCCTTTCTAATTTTGGGGAAGGAATGGACCTCTTTGTGGGGGTGTGGTGGGATTGGAGTGGGGAATAATGACCCTCTAATCTACATTCCCCCGACTGCCAAAAGGGTGTGCTCGGATATTTTGGGATGTAAATAACAGGAGATGGATAGCTATATCTTTAAAAGATCCATTCCTCTCCCCACCCCACCCCCCACTCACTTTTTTTGACGGAGTAGCCTGGGAAAGAGGTGGGGGCAGATTATAGATCATTTTTACAGCTGCAAAATCCATCTCTGAAGACAACGTCTCTGACATTTTCGGC
Source organism: Darevskia nairensis (assembly GCA_034642065.1). Taxonomy (NCBI): domain Eukaryota; kingdom Metazoa; phylum Chordata; class Lepidosauria; order Squamata; family Lacertidae; genus Darevskia; species Darevskia nairensis. The sequence goes on from JAWWNI010000446.1 coordinate 255,536, forward strand.
CAAATAGCTTCCAACACAGAGACACACATCCGTAGACACTCTCTGGCTTCAAAACGGACTAATAATCGTCAACTTTTGCAGGAAAGGGTCTGGATTAACTTCCAGTTTTACTTCGACAGTTTTCGGTGTTTGAGGATGGGGGGGGGGAATCGAGTCTTCTGCCTAAATATTGCTGTCAGATCCAGCACCCCTGCAGCTAAATAGCCACATTTATTTTATTTTCTGTCGCATTGATATCCCACCTTTCCACAAGGCAGCATGTAAGCTTCTCCTCCTCATTTTGTCCTCACAGCAACCCTGCAGTGTAGGCTGAGAGGGAGCGACTGGCCCACGGTCACCCAGCGAGCTTTGTGGCCAAGTGAGGATTCGAACCCTGGCCTCCAAGCGCCTAGTCCAACACTCTTAACCAGTGTACCATGCGGCCCAGCCTAGCACTTAAACCCAGCCTGGAAGCATTTATGGGAGGAATAACAGGTTAGCATGTGACGTGTCGTGGGCTGGGAGAGAGCGGGGATTGGCAGGGGGGAAGGCTCCTCGGCTAATGTGGCTTCTATCTCAACCTAACCTCAAGCCTTAGTAGGAGGTTCAAATCCTGACACTAGGCAGGAGGGATGGGAGAGAAATCTGATCCAATTTGAGCTTAAAGGCTACACCACTTAACTTGCACAACAGTTGAAGCAAGACGTAGACATCCTTCAGGATCTGAACTGCTTCAAAGTTTGCAATGCAATTTCTCCAGGCAATGAATCAGGGCCGGTCCACCCAGGAGCCAAGGTGAGGCAACTGCCTCAGGCGGCAGTCTCCACAGGGGCAGCAAATTCTGATGTAGATCTTTATCCCCACCCCCCTTGTTCCTAACATAGCTCTTCACTCACCCGTTCTTCCCTGGTGGGGAAGGGGAGGCACCAGCCATCACTGTTCTGCTGGGATGTTGCCTTCTAGCATGCCTGAGAAGTGGAGAAACTTTTCTGTCCAAGAGCCACATTCCCTTCTGGGCAATCTCCGGGGGCCGCATGCCAGGAGTGGGCAGGACCAAAGGCAGAAGCGAGCAGAGAAAGAAATGCACATTTCACCTTTGTTCAACAGGCAAAGGTGGGATGCGGGTGGCGCTGTGGGTTAAACCACAGAGCCTAGGGCTTGCTGATCAGAAGGTTGGCGGTTCGAATCCCCACGACGGGGTGAGCTCCCGTTGCTTGGTCCTTGTTCCTGCCCACCTAGCAGTTCGAAAGCACGTCAAAGTGTAAGCAGATAAATAGGTACTGCTCCGGCGGGAAGGTAATCGGCGTTTCCATGCGCTGCTCTGGTTTGCCAGAATGCTGGCCACATGACCCGGAAGCTGTATGCTGGCTCTCGGCCAATAAAGCGAGATGAGCGCCACAACCCCAGAGTGGGTCACGACTGGACCTAATGGTCAGGGGTCCCTTTACCTTTACCTTTACCCAATTCGCAAGTGCTCAGGTCCTGCTTTCCTCCCAGATCCATCTGGTCGGTCACTGCGAGAACAGGATGCTAGACTAGAAGGGCCATTGTATGGTTCCAACGAGGCTCTTCTTACATTCTTAGATTAAACTCCCAGTTCTGGATCTGGCCCTGTTTTCGCAATGAGGTTTTGATCTCCTGGGCAATTAGCTGCTAGTAGAATTTATGAACTTTTTTTTTTTTTTTTTTTAAAGTAGGCTTTTACAGAAGTGGGGTAGGTTGCAGGGATTTTGGGGAAAGGCAAGCGAAAGAAGGTAGGGGTGGAAACATTTCTGGTGGGAGGTTTTATCTCCCTCTTGGTGTGAATTATTCGCTCTTGATAAGAGTCTCTTTCGTGGTAAAACATAGTACTAGCTTGGGGTCAGGAGTGGGAGAGAGGAATAAATAGGAAAAATAAATTTCCGTTTCCTTGCATGCTGTCCTCAGCAGTCAGCCTGGGTGGTGTAACATCAGAATGGAGGCTTCTTATCTGAGGGCCAATTTCCCCATTTGAAATATATATGGAGTATTGATTTCTTCCCCTCCCCCAATAAACACACTTACGTAAAGCCTGGGTTGTAATGTTCTGCTATAAAACTAACACACTCTCCTTGAGTACTGGAGATCTGGGCTGGAAAGAGGCAGGGGTGGCTCCAGCTTGCGGGCTTTGAAAGAGGATTGGGCAAATTCATGGAGGAGATGGCTATTAATGGCTACTAGCCACAATATCTACCATATGTTCTTTCTCCAATGTTGGAGGTGCAGGAATGGATTTAGACACCAGGAGAGGATATGTTGCTTAGTTATTATGTTTCCTTGCTCATGTTAGTGAGATCAGCAGAATACCATCCTTTGCAGCTGAAACTTGGAAGCAAAGACAAGGATTGTTTTAGAAACAATAATCCAGGATGCTTTAAGGTAGACTGGATTTTCTTGGTATTGCCCCCTTTCTCCCCCTTAAAAATAACAACCACACAAACATTGTTTTGTGAAGAAATAAAAGTAGCATTTACTTACGTAATCTAGTCTTGAAGCAGCAGTTACAGCAGCAAACTGAAGGAGGGTTTGTAACTACTATCTAAGTTACAAAAATACAAAATGTAAGTTCAAAACTGCAAAGGTTAGACATGCCCGTGTGGTCAGCTTGGAAGCATGATGAAGAAAGAGGAGACTGCCCAGGCAGGAAGGAAGTGTGTAGCGTTGCAGCTTCCTGCCAAGGCAGACAAAGGAAGTTATCTCACGGAGTTCTCTCTAGCAAATTTTACAGGAAAGCTCTGTGAGCCTCAGCCCCTTCATGTGCCTCTCTAGCAAAACATGAATTGTTGGTTTGACTGCAGTAATGTCGCACAGGAGGTGGATTAATGGGAGGATCTCAGTTCTTCCATCTCCTGAGTCCTCCCCCCCCCCCCCACTGCATGCTCCTTGGGTGTATAAACCTGACATGCTCACAGTGGCCCCCATTGGCCACCGTTGACCCCGATGTGCCTGAGAGACCCAAACACCACTCTGGCTCAGATATTAAATCAGACATTTTCCAAAATCTACTCACCCATCCGGCGCAAATGCCAAATTCAAACAAAACACCAGACAGACAGACAACACCCAGCAGCGTGAAGTAGCTTTAAAAGAGGTGACACAGATCAGTTAATGTCACCTCCCCCCTAAATTCCTACTCAGTTCCCTTAAATGCTGCAACTAGCAGGTAAAGGAAAAGGGACCCCTGACCATTAGGTCCAGTGGTGTCCGACTCTGGGGTTGCGGCGCTCATCTCGCTTTATTGGCCGAGAGCTGGCGTACAGCTTCCAGGTCATGTGGCCAGCATGACAAAGCCGCTTCTGGCGAACCAGAGCAGCGCACGGAAACGCCGTTTACCTTCCCGCTGGAGCGGTACCTATTTATCTACTTGCACTTTGACGTGCTTTCGAACTGCTAGGTTGGCAGGAGCAGGGACCGAGCATCGGGAGCTCAGCCCGTCGCAGGGATTCAAACCGCCGACCTTCTGATCGGCAAGCCCTAGGCTCTGTGGTTTAACCCACAGCGCCACCTGGGTCCCTGCAACTAGCAGAGACCACACTGCAAAAGGGTGGGATGGTAGATATCTTAATGAAAAGAGGAGAGAGTGCAGGGTGGAACAGGCTTAAATAGCCTGATCTCCACCTCTCCCCATAGGGCAAAGTGGCCCAGTGTTGTTACCCACATTACCCCTGCGGGAAAGCCCACGTCTCCTCTTCTTGCAGGGGTGGAGGGTATGGCAAATACATCCCCCAACAATACGGGGATGGAACAAAAGCCTTTAAGTGCCTTTCCCCAAACCAGAGGATAAATCATAGAATCATAGAATCATAGAGTTGGAAGAGACCACAAGGGCCATCCAGTCCAACCCCCTGCCAAGCAAGAACACCATCAAAGCATTCCTGACAGGTGGCTGTCAAGCCTCTGCTTAAAGACCTCCAAAGAAGGAGACTCCACCACACTCCTTGGCAGCAAATTCCACTGTTGAACAACTCTTACTGTCAGGAAGTTCTTCCTAATGTTTAGGTGGAATCTTCTTTCTTGTAGTTTGAATCCATTGCTCCGTGTCCGCTTCTCTGGAGCACCAGAAAACAACCTTTCTCCCTCCTCTATATGACATCCTTTTATATATTTGAACATGGCTATCATATCACCCCTTAACCTTCTCTTCTCCAGGCTAAACATACCCAGCTCCCTAAGCCGTTCCTCATAAGGCATCGTTTCTGCAGTGTTGATGCAGTGTATCGCCAAGCGAAGATTAGATCTTTCCCGTGCTTTGCATTTGGAGAGTTATTCCAGAGACAGTTTGATTCCCCTGCTGCTATGGCCCATGTCCCCCCCCCCAACCCCTATGAAAACAAAGGAACGGGGATAAAATTATGCACCCCACCTCTCAACGCCTAGGCCACTCTAAGCTTTGCAGATGACAGCCCCATCGCTAGATTTCCTGAACGACTGCAGCCGCCTTGCTGTATCTGAGGCTGCCCTCAAAAGAATGTTTGCTTAATTTGGTGGAAACAGTCAAGGCAAATAGTCCAGGAGATAAATGGGAACTGAGCTTTTGCGATTATTATTATTTATTTTTTTTAAACCCACAGAAGAATATAACAAGAGGATTTTCTCCTGTCTTACTGTGGTTTCACAGAGAATGGCATGGAGAATTCTGGTGCTGTGTTTATTCATGAAATATATGCCAGTCTTTGGCCCGGATTGAAGATTGACAGTTCCAAGGCAGACCTGCCAACTCTTAAGGTCCAGACACAAGATAGCTAGTGCGGAGTTGTGTGGACTGAAGATGGAACCAAGGAAAATGATGTACCGTTGGTACCTAACACCAAGTAAGATTGTAGAAATGTATAAAACTAAATCAAATATGCCTTGGAAATGTAAAGAGAGAGAAGGTACATTTTATCATATGTCTGAACTAGAAAGTCCTAAATGATGTAACCTTTCTTCATAGGGGACTCACTCTTTTCCCTTCCTCATTTTGGTTGCCCATTTCTGAACCTTTCCTAGCTCTACAATGTCCTTTTTGAGGTGAAGCGACTGGAACGCCACACAGTATTCCAAATGTGATCACGCCACAGATTTGTATAACGGCTTTGAATTTGCCGTTTTCGCTGCTGCCTCACACTGGCCGACGTCTTCATTGAGTTTCTCTTAAGGCCTCAAGGTCTCCTTCCTGATCCGTCACCACCAGTTCAGACCACATGAACATATATGTGAAATTAATATATTTTTTGTCCCCAATATGCATCACTTTACCCTTGTTTACATTGAATTGCATTTGCAATTTCGCTACCCATTCGCTCTGCTTGGAGAGGTTATTTTCGAACTCTTCACCATCTCTCTTTTGTTTTAATAACCCTGTACAATTTAGTATCATCACTTGGCCACCTCATTGCTCACCCCTAATTCCAGATTATTTATGAACAAATTAAAAAGCACAGGTTCCAATGCTGATCCTCGGGGGGGGGGGGGGCTCCACTTTCTGCTTCTCTCCATTTGGAGAACTGTCTATTTATTCCTGCTCTTTGCTTCTGGAAACTTAACCAATTCCTGATCCACAGGAGGACCTCCTTTCTTATTCCATGACTGCTAAGCTTACTCATGAGTTGAGGGTGAGGCACTTTGCCAAACACTTTTTGAAAGTCCAAGAACACTAGGTCAAGTACACGCTTCATTCACAGACACCACACCAGACCATGGTTTCCCACTAACCATGGTTTAGAACCCAAAGCACGGTTTTGCACTTCCAAAACATGCAACAGGTAATCCCATGGTTTGTCTGCTTTTGTCTCCCATCCTCTCAGCATCCTAGTTCATACATTCAACCCTGTCTCTGCAGCAGAGCAGCCTAGGAGCGGGATTCAGACTTTATGCCCAACTGTGGTTAGCACAAACCATTGTGCCACACTGAACCATGGCTTGCCAGATGGGTGCAACCAGTGGTTTGCCCACACCGATCCCACACCAAACCATTGTCAAGCTTCCTAAAGCCACGGTTTGGTGTGACATCAAAATTGTCCCAGGGAGTGTGTTGTGCTGTCAATGTTTTGGGAAGCTCCATTTCCCCTTGAAATCAACTCCCAGTATTGAAAACATGCAACGTGGGTGGAGGACCTGTTTGGGTACATCAGGGAGCAGTAGAAACAGTTAGATCTTCATAGAGTCATAAAGAAGTAAACAGTAGACCGCTATGAAGATGTATTGGGCCCTACAGTCCCATTGTCTTCAAAAGGAATTAAAAACAAATTGCTTTGGGCCAGCACATAATTTAGAGACTCGCGGCAATTTTATGACTTGCTAATGTTCCTAATTACATGCCCGTGAAAGGCTTAATTAATTGGGGGGATGTAGCAAAAGAAGAAGAAGAGGGAGAGTGGAAGAGAGAGCGAGCGTGAGAGCGTGCGAGAGCAAGCGAGAGAGCGAGAGCAGAGCCTTGTGTTTGTTATCGTGGTTCCGCGGCGTTGATTTTACTGCCTACGGAGAATTTAGGGCCTCTCTATTTGCACAAAGAAAATGCTAGAGACTCTTCTCTCGGAGAGAGAGAGAAAAAATAGCACATTAAGATCAACCCCTTGCTGCTATCTAATATACTTGCCTCTACTTAACCGAAAGCGCTGGTAATCATATTTTTTTGCAAATGTTGGTGCTGTTAATTGCGCTGGGAGAGAAAATAGGTTCCACTCAGCTGGTCATGGAAAATTTTGAAAATCTCTCCCCCCCCCCATCTCTTCCTCCTGCTCCTCCCTCCATCCTGCTCTCAGCAATCTCACTTTGGAGGGATCCAGGGAGAGAAGCCAGGCTGGAGGTTGCAACTAGGGAGCAGGGCGTCCGAGAGTGCCCAGAGATTTATATAAGAGCTAGAGAGATGCTTGTAGGTCGTCTAGTCCAGGAGTCAGGAACCTCAGGCCCAGCTGCTGAATGTGGCCTTCCAGGTCTCTCGACTTGGCCCTTGACACTCTTCCAAGGCTGTGCCCTCTCCCAGGACACGCACCTTCCCCCCAGACCACACCACTTCCTCCTAGGCATCCTCTTCACTGGGAGAGCCAGTGTGGTGTAGTGGTTAAGAGCGGTGGACTCGTAATCTGGTGAACCGGGTCCGCTTCCCCTCTCCTCCACATGCAGCTGCTGGGTGACCTTGGGCTAGTCACACTTCTCTGAAGTCTCTCAGCCCCACTCACCCCACAGAGTGTTTGTTGTGGGGGAGGAAGGGAAAGGAGAATGTGAGCCGCTTTGAGACGCCTTCGGGTAGTGAGAAAGCGGGATATCAAATCCAAACTCTTCTTCCTCAAGCGGTTTTGTCTGCCTGAACTGTATCCTTGAACAGTGCCCATCTTGCCTCTAGCTTTGGCATGACGTGAGTTGGAGTCAGGAGCAGGGAAGTCTGACCCACTAGCAGTGGCGCTGCCCCATCCATCTCAACCTGCTCTCAGCCAGCCCCTACTTGCTTTTCTGCTTACATGCAGCCAATCAGTGGGAGGCTCTGATTTGCATTAGCTGTGGCTCCACCTACTGTTGGTCTCCCTGCTTTCCGCCCTGCTGGTCCAACTGGGCACCAAGCACCACTCATAAATAGCTCCATGAGGGCATTGCCTCCTCTGCAGTCTTGTCTTCTCTTCCCGGTATGTTTCCGAGCACAATTCAAAGTGCTGGTGCTGACCTTTAAAGCCCTAAACAGCTTCAGCCCTGTATACCCAAAGGAGCGTCTCCACCCCCATCATTCAGCCTGAGGTCCAGCTCCGAGGGCCTTCCTTCACTGCAAGAAGTGAGGTTGCAGGGAACCAGGCAGAAGGCCTTCTCGGTACTGGTACCCGCCCTGTGGAACGCCCTCCTGTCAGATGTCAAGGAGATAAATAACTACCGTATTTTTCGCTCCATAACTCACACTTTTTCCCTCCTAAAAAGGAAGGGGGAAAGTCTGTGCGCGCTATGGAGCGAAGGCACTGGCCGGCAGCGGGATCCCTCGGCTGCCACTGCAGTCGTAAGCAGAGGGATGCCTCTGCCATCGGAGCCATGGCTCCTGGCGGGACGGGAGAGGAACGGACAGCCCAAAAGCAGAGCTTTTGGGGTGTCCGTTCCTCCCCCGCCCCTGGAGAGCACAAGGAGGGAGGGAGGGAGGGAGATGCTTCTCCCCCTCCCTCCTTCCTTCCTTCCTTCCTTCCTTCCTTCCTTCCTTCCTTCCTTCTCTCTCTCTCTCTTCCCCCTCTCTTTCCCCTCTCTTCCTCCTTCTTTCTTTCTTTCTTTCTTTCTTTCTTTCTTTCTTTCTTTCTTTCTTTCTTTCTTTCTTTCTTTCTTTCTCTCTCTCTCTCTCTCTCTCTCTCTCTCTCTCTCTCTCTCTCTCTCTCTCTCTCTCTCTCTCTCTCTTCCTTCTCTCTCTCTTCCCTCCCTCCCTCCCTCCCTCCCTCCCAGCCTTTTAGAGGAGGAAAACCAGAAAAAAATTTCCCCCTGGTTTTCCTCCTCTAAAAACAAGGTGCGCGTTATGGAGCGAAAAATCTGGTATACAGCTTTTAGAAGACATCTGAAGCCAGCCCTGTATAGAGAAGTTTTTAATGTTTGATGTTTTATTATGCTTTTATATTTGTTGGAAGATGCCCAGAGTGACTGGGACAACCCAGTCAGATGGGTGGGGTACAAGAAATAAAGTATTATTATTATTATTATTATTATTATTATTATTATTACCATTACCATTACCACCACCATCATCATTCTTTCCTCTCCTCTCCTCCTTTGACAGTGAACATTCCATGGTTTCCGGAAGCCCCTGTTCAGTCCTCAAAGGGTTGATTTGTGTGGTTTCTTTTTGCCCCTTAGGTCTTTAAAACCCTTTTTTAACTTCTGAAAAGCTTAGCTTCCCTTGAACGTGTCGATATACCTCCCTGCTGTCACTCAGTGGTCCTGTCTGGCTGAGTTTGGTACTTGAGAAGAGGAGAAGTGGATAAATGAGTCTACTCTCTCAAGGGTGTGTAGGGGGGAACACTGCAGGTCCACTTCCATGTAGCTGGAGTAACTTTGAAGGAACTTTCAGGGTCCTCTCAAAGCGTACTTTGGTGGCGGCAGGGAAACATTGCCAGCTCTTTGATAAAAGGTTTTTGGAATGGACTGGGCATAGCGATGAGGGAGAAAAGTGTTTCAGTTTCCATTTTAGGCAAACCTACCGGTAACTTAGGGACGCGGGTGACGCTGTGGGTTAAACCACAGAGCCTAGGGCTTGCCGATCAGAAGGTCGGCGGTTCGAATCCCCGCGACAGGGTGAGCTCCCGTTGCTCGGTCCCAGCTCCTGCCAACCTAGCAGTTCGAAAGCACATCAAAGTGCAAGTAGATAAATAGGTACTGCTCCGGCGGGAAGGTAAATGGCGTTTCCGTGCGCTGCTCTGGTTCGCCAGAAGCGGCTTAGTCATGCTGGCCACATGACCTGGAAGCTGTACGCCAGCTCTCGGCCAATAAAGCAAGATGAGCGCCGCAACCCCCGAGTCAGTCACGACTGAACCTAATGGTCAGGGGTCCCTTTACCTTTACCTGTATCTTAAACCCCACTTTCCGGGGGGGGGGGGATGCACAAACCGTAACACAGCCATTCATTTCTCTGAATTTTTGCATTGCAGTTCTCCAGGCAAGAATTCCGTACAGAAATGTACATCCTGGGGCGAAGTCGATGTAAAAAAATGTGTGGAAAATAACATACAGAAACTGCATTGTTTCAGGAGAGATTGTCATGCACAAATGTGTGTGTTGGGCCAAATTGTATACAAAGGTGTGCCTTACGTGAAATCTGCACTAAGAACATAAGAAGCGCTTGCTGGATTTGGAAACGGGGTTAAACTGTGGAGCAATTCTAGAACATTCCAAGTTCCACCACTTGTGTGAACCGAGGGGGATATATATATATATATATTTAATTGGGTGTGTGTGAGAGAGACAGCACAGAAACCAATCTACCCCTCACAGAGAGCTAAAACAAAGCAGTTGAAAAAATGTATCTTAGAAGCTGAAGAAATGACACTTTGCAGGCTGGCAAAAAGCTCGTTTTGTTTGTCTTTCGGGGGGGGGGGAACAAACGAAGTCTCTCCCTGACCGCTAACCCCAATTGGTATACATTACAAGCATATTGCAACTTTTCAGGTCAGAGACAAAAGAGAAGTTGATTAACAGTTATTTTGATCTTTTGGGCGCGCGCACGCACACACACACACACACACACACACACACCCCAGATAAAGGTAGAGACTAGAAGAGTTATTGGTATTTTTCCCAGTTTGTCAAACCAGTGGCAACCACTTCCTAATGCCAACAGCTGTCTCTTGAGGCCAGACACTTTGCCATGATATAGAACAGGGGTCAGCAAACTTTTTCAGCAGGGGGCCAGTCCACTGTCCCTCAGACCTTGTGGGGGGCCGGACTATATTTTGAAGAATAATAATGAATAATTCCTGTGCCCCAGAGAGGCATTTTAACCCAGAGAGGCATTTTAAATAAAAGGACACATTCTACTCATGTAAAAACACGCTGATTCTCGGACCGTCCGCGGGCCAGATTTAGAAGGCGATGGGGCCACATCCGGCCCCCAGGCCCTAGTTTGGGGACCCCTGATATAGAATCATAGAACTGTAGGGCTAGAAGGGACCTCAAGGGTCCCCCATTCCAACCCCTTCTCTGAAGACCGAAGAGTCTTGCGGGTCAGGGAAAAAAAATACATTTTGGGGGTTAACCGTTTCAAAGACTCTCTCCTTTGTGGGATCGCCTTGGCTTGTCCAAGAGGCATGGAGGGCCACCAATTTTTAATAGGGATTTAGACAAATTCATGGAGGATGAGGTTATTAAGGTGGGTTAGCCACTGTGGCTATGATTTCTCTCCTCTGTTGGAGGCTGCTGGGAATTGCAGGTGAGGGGAATGGCTGCTGCACTTGGGTCCTCCTTGCAGACTTCCCATTGGAGGATCAGGTTGGCCACTGTGAGAACAGGATGCTGGACTAACAGGGCTCTTCTTAGGTGGACTTCATGAACATCACTAGTCATGGTGTTTTTGTCCTACCTCCACTGCTGGAAGCAGCTTCCCTTTGATCACCAGAAGCTAGCAGTTCGAAATCACGTCAAAGTGCAAGTAGATAAATAGGTACCGCTCCGGCGGGAAGGTAAACGGCGTTTCCGTGCGCTGCTCTGGTTCGCCAGAAGCGGCTTTGTCATGCTGGCCACATGACCCGGAAGCTGTACACCGGCTCCCTTGGCCAGTAAAGCTAGATGAGCGCCGCAACCTCAGAGTCAGTCACGACTGGACCTAATGGTCAGGGGTCCCTTTACCTTTACCTTTACTCCTATAATAACCAAAGAGAAAAGCTTATGGTTTTTAAAACAAATGTTACCTTTTGGTCTCTTGTTCTTGCTCGTATTTTTATGTTGTGAACTGCCCTGAGATCTACGGATGAAGGGTGGTATACAAATTTAATAATAATAAAAACACAATAATAGGAGAGTGCTGTTGCACTCAGGTTGCCATAGATAGCTATTTCACTATAGAGAGAGCAGAAAGCTGGACTAGATAGGCCACTGGCTTGATCCTGCAAGGTTCTGGCTGTGCCTGTATGTACTTAATGGACCTGCTTTACCAAGACTTGTATTAAGTCTCATTGAATTCCATTGGAGTTGCTTCTGAGTAGACACGAGCGTCTTTCGGCACCGTGGCCTCAGATCCGACAGTTAACGGCAGAGCAAACCCAAACCTTTGGAGGACGGTGACCTTTGGGCCCGGCCCAGCTGGATTCACACATTAACACAAACAACACAGGCGGGGAAGAAAGTGGAAATTCCCTGCTGGTGTAGCGACAGACACCTGACCTCCCTCACACCTCTCCCACAAGGGAAGCCTACTCAACTGAAACATGTTGCCTACAGTTGAGAAGATTGATGCCATTGCGCTTCCCTTTTGTCTAGCTACAACACAAGCCTGCCGGGAAGGCCTCGGCGTTTCAGATGATCTTGAAAGCGGTTGAACTTTGGCCTCTGTGGAGATCATCGTCCCAGGGTCCCAGGAAGGCTGTTTACTTTGGGGGCTAACATGATAGCCCTGATTTGCTGTCTCGACAGTTTGGAGGCATTATGGATTAGCTCAATTTGAGTAAGGAGGGCAGATTAGCACCATCTCAGCACTCCTCGGTGGTGGTGGTGGTGGTGGTGGTAGGCTGGGGGCAGGGGGAAGGCGGGCCGTTGCCTTTGAAGGAGTTTATCCACAGTTCTGCAGAACGGAGCTCAGCGTGTCCGCAAACGTGCAGCGAGAGCCTTTAATAAGTCAACAAAATATAGGGACACCGCAAATGCTCTCTGAAGAGTCCGGCGGGTCTGAAATACATTTTTGGGGGTTAGCTATTTCAAACACTTTCCAATGTGAGATCACCTTGGCTGTCCAAGAGACATGGATGGTCAACATTTTTTTAAAAGGGGGTTAGGGAAATTCGTGAAGGATGAGGTTATTAATGTTGATTAGCCACTGTGGCTATGATCTCTCCTCTGTTGGAGGCAGTAAAGAGATTTAAAGACTGTCTCAAGGCAAAAAAAAAAAAAAAAAAAAGTAGTAATTGCGGGTTGCAATCGCTGCGGGTTGTGCGTTTTTGGGATATGGACACGCCAAACCCAGAAGTACTGGAACGGGTTACTTTCCAGGTTTCGGTGCCCACACATGCGCCGAAGCGCCGAATTGCATCACGCGCGTGCGCAGACGCAGCACTGTGGGTTGCGAACGTGCCTCCCGCACGGATCACGTTCGCAACCCGAGGTTCCACTGTATAAACACCAACAATTGGGAAACACTGGCCTGCGAGCGCTCCAGTTGGAGAACAGCCTTAACCAACCAAAGGTGTCATGGGCTTTGAAGACACTCGAACTCAGGACGCAAGGGAGAAGCGCGCTAAGAGGAAGGCACGCTTGGCAAATCCGCACCGTGATCAGCTCCCGCCCGGAAACCAATGTCCCCACTGTGGAAGGGCGTGTGGGTCCAGAATTGGCCTCCACAGTCACTTACGGACTCATTGTTAAGACCGTGTTCATGGAAGACAATCTTACTTGGCTACGACTGATCGCTAAAGAGAAGAGAAGAGAAGAGCCTCTGCACATCAGTGGATGGGAATTGCAGGCGAGGGGAGTTCCTGGTCCTTCTTGCAAAATTCCCATTGGGGCATCGGATTGGTCACGGTGTGAACAAGATGCTAGTTTAGATATACATTGAGGAGCCTCTGTTAGCATCTATGCTTTGATTCTTTTTAATTGATGGATGGATTGTGTTTATATCTCACCTCCCCCCCCAAAAAAAGCTCAAGGTGACACCCATGGCTCGTCCCTTCCTCATTTAATCCCCACCACAGCCTTGTGAGGGAGGTTAGGCTAAGAGGCAGAGACTGGCCAGCAGTCCCCCAGTGAGGTTTATGGCTAAGAGGGGAGTGTCTTAGTATGACACTCTAACCACTACACCTCCCTGTCTTTCATATGGGAAGGGTGTAACATGGGCCCCAGTATTTGGGGTTGTACATGCTTATTTGTGTAAGAATAGAGACGGGGATCGTGCCCCTTTCGTGGGTGTGCAAGCCTTGTGCATGATTACAACCATTTTTGTGAAATCAAGCCAATTGCTAAAATAAGAACCCACTGTCTTTTTTTCTCCTTGCTTCCCCCTTCTCTCTTTTTTGTGCCTGGAATGCAATTTTTTCCCCCAAATAAAAAAAGGTAATATTTTATGGCATTCATTAGAAAGAGCTACCGGCTCAAGGTAGGGAAAGTAGGCAGCCTGCCAATCAATTTATGGAAACGGGCAGAGGACGTGGGGTGTTTGGATGCCCATCTGAATTGGTTCTTGTTCACGTCAGCACATCTGCTTTGAAAGCAAAGGTGCCCTCCTGCCGGCAGCTTGCAGCCGAACCTGTCCATGTCAGCACTATAAGGCGAGGTGAGGAGTGGAGGAGGAGGAGGGAGGAGGGAGGAAAACCAGCACCCTGAGATGGGCAAAGTCATGGAGAAGTGCCTGGCGGAGAGACATCAGCTCTCTGGAATCCTCTTGCGTGAGGAAGACTCTCAATTACGTAGTATAATAATAATAATAATAATAATAATAATAATAATAATAATTTATTATTTGTACCCCGCCCATCTGCCTGGGTCTCCCCAGCCACTCTGGGCGGCTTCCAGCAAACATTAAAATACATTAACACATCACAGATTAAAAACTTCCCTGAACAGGGCTGCCTCCAGGTGTTTTCTAAATGTCATGTAGTTGTTGATCCCTTTAACCTCTGCTGGGAGGGCGTTCCACAGGGCGGGCGCCACTACCGAGAAGGCCCTCTGCCTGGTTCCCTGTAGCTTTGCTTCTCGCAGTGAGGGAACCGCCAGAAGGCCCTCGGCAATGGACCTCAGTGTCCGGGCTGAACGGTGGGGGTGGAGACGCTCAGGTATACAGGACCGAGGCCGTTTAGGGCTTTAAAGGTCAGCACCAACACTTTGAATTGTGCTCGGAAACGTACTGGGAGCCAATGTAGTTCTCTCAGGACCGGTATTATGTGGTCCCGGTCACCAGTCTAGCTGCCGCATTCTGAATTAATTGCAGTTTCCGGGTCACCTTCAAAGGTAGCCCCACGTAGAGCGCATTGCAGTAGTCCAAGCGGGAGATAACTAGAGCATGCACCACTCTGGTGAGACAGTCTGCAGGCAGGTAGGGTCTCATCCTGCGCACCAGATGGAGCTGGTAGACAGCCGCCCTGGATACAGAATTAACCTGCGCCTCCATGGACAGCTGTGAGTCCAAAATGACTCCCAGGCTGCGCACCTGGTCCTTCAGGGGCACAGTTACCCCGTTCAGGACCAGGGAGTCCCCCACACCCGCCCACCTCCTGTCCCCCAAACAGTACTTCTGTCTTGTCAGGATTCAACCTCAATCTGTTAGCCGCCATCCATCCTCCAACCGCCTCCAGGCACTCACACAGGACCTTCACCGCCTTCACTGGTTCTGATTTGAAAGAGAGGTAGAGCTCGGTAGTATCTCGGATTCCCCCCTCCTGGTGCATTTGCACCGTGTTCTCTCTCTAGGTCACAGGTGGGAAACCTCTGGCTTGTGGGACAAAGGTGGGCCCCTAGTCTTCCCATAGGCCACGTGTCTTGCTGGCACCCCCTTCTGCATCCTCCTTGGGTGCTTTCACCTGGATGGAAAGTGTCCTTGGGATGGTCTTCTCGCCATCCCAAGAAGAGCATATGTTTAAAGAAGATTGGAAAAATGTTTATTGAATATATTGGGAGTGTGTGTGGATTGTGTAGACTTGAAAATGTTGGCAGCATTAAGATAGATTCAACAGTGTAAATAAGTTTTGATGGATGTAACAATGGAATACTGAGTGGTTTTAGTTTATGTAAAATACGCAGGGATTTGTGTTATACCTGAAGGAGCGTCTCCACCCCCATTGTTCAGCCTGGACACTGAGGTCCAGCTCCAAGGAGGGCCTTCTGGCGGTTCCCTCACTGCGAGAAGCCAAGCTACAGGGAACCAGGCAGAGGGTCTTCTCGGTAGTGGCACCCGCCCTGTGGAACGCCCTCCCTTCAGATGTCAAAGAGAACAACAACTACCAGACCTTTAGAAGACATATGAAGGCAGCCCTGTTTAGGGAGGCTTTTAATGTTGAATAGATTATTGTATTTTAATGTTCTGTTGAAAGCAGCCCAGAGTGGCTGGGGAAACCCAGCCAGATGGGCGGGGTATAAATAATAAATTATTATTATTATTATTATTATTATTATTATTATTCGAAAATGAGCCATGGAAAGAGAAGGGAAGTCACTGATATTTTAAGGTTATTTAAATGAATACTCTAAATTGTAAAACAGAAAATTTAATTAAAAAAATATTTTAAAAAGGGGGGAGAGAAAGTGTCCTTGGGAAGGTTGGAGGTGCATGTGTATTTTATTTATTTTTATTTATGATATTTATATCCCAACTTCTTATCTAAGTTGCCCAAGTGCATGATTCTCCACAACCCTCTTTAATTCCCGCCCCCTCCCCGCAAGCCAGGCTCACCTCTGTGGAGAGGAAATTCCACAACATGGGGCTGCAGAACTACAATTCCCAGAGTTCAATGGCAAGAGGGTTCGGTTGTTAAACCACTCTGGGAACTGTAGCTTTCCGAGGAGGAGACTCCCGAAAGCTCTCAGATCCCTTTAGCAAATGAGTGATGGGGCCTTAATGTTTTGCCCAACCCTGGTCAGCGTACTAAGCTATGAAACAAGCGTAGAATCAGGGCTGCATCTTATAACCAGAGAACTGAGCTGCCAAGCCAGCAATAATGTAAACTTTGCGATGCAAAAGGCGCAGTTTGTGTTTATGAATTAGTTTTCCAACCTAGGTTTGGGCTTCAACTTTAAATCATTTCTTTTATCAGAGGCACAAAGCCAAAAATGAGACGGAGAAAAAGAAACGGAGAGAGAAGCAGAATATCCCAGGAAACCTTTGCAACAATAATTTTAAAATCTCAGACAAGAAATGCTGGGAGGTGGGCTGTGGATCCCCACCACCACCATCATCTCAACAGAAATCAAAATTAGAGTGTTATTAGAAAATTTCATTAGGACAGAACAGATTGCTAATGAAATTACATTCTGGCTTTTCTCATACCCCCTCGTATTAAGTGGATTTGATCAGTTGATGTTCACACAATTAATTTTGCCTGATTGCTGGGGAATTACCTTATCGACAAGCACATTCTACATTTCTTATGGAAGGTTCCCCCCCTCCCTCCTGGGCATGTGGGTGTTTGCATTTAAAAAGAAAACCCCCACAACTTAAGGCACAATCCTCTCAAAGTCTCGCTTGATTTAAATTAGAAGCTGGCTGGATTGAGAGCGGGAATCGTAAAATCGTAGAGCTGGAAGGAACCCCAAGTGGCATCTAGTCCAACCCCTCTGCAAAGGAATGCAGGCATAGTTCTGGAAGGTGTGTCCGAGATTCCGGGATTCAGTCCTGGATGAGCAAAGAGGCTTTGACCTTGCAGAAGATATCAGATGTGTGCACTTCCCCTTAGCAGCTTCCCTCCCAGGAAATCCAGTCTCAAGGCTAGAAGAAGAGTTTGGATTTGATATCCCGCTTTATCACTACCTGTGATGGCCTGGGATTCAGACTCAGATGCCGAACCTGAGGGATCCCAGCCTGCACAGGATTCCCCGCCTCCAGAACCAGCAGAGCCGGGGCTGGGGCCTGAGTCTGAAGGGTCCTCACCTGTGCTGGATCCTCAGGTGCAGGCATCTGCTGAGTCTGCTCTGGCTCCTGATGGGATGGAGGACCCATTGCCTACAGGTGCTCCACTCCCAGCCCCGTCAGGGGAAGCTGAGGTTGCCTCTGGGTCCAGTAACCCTCCAGGCTCTCCTGAGCTGCAGAGGCTCAGGGCAGAGAGGCGAAGGGAACTGAGTTCCCGCAGGAGGAGTGCTTGCCTCCAAGCCAGGAGAGGCGAGTCACCAGAGGATCGGGGCCGCCCTATGCCTCGGGGCAGATAAAAGCCAGTCAGCCTCAGCCCCAAGTTGCGGGAGCAACATTGTTGGTTGCTAGGTCTTGCTTGAAACCTGTCCTGCTTTCCTGCCTGAGCTGACCCGTCCTGGTTCCCTGCCTGCATACCTGTTCCGGACTTCGCCTGACTCCCTGCCCTGCACCCAGCTTCAGCTACTATGAACTGTCTCGATGTTGAACCTTTGACCATGGACTGGACTTGGACCTCGCCTCTTGGGTAGCCCACGGGACCAGCACACTACCCAAAGGAGTCTCAAAGCGGCTCACATTCTCCTTTCTCTTCCTCCCCCCCAACAAACACTCTGTGAGGTGAGTGGGGCTGAGAGACTTCAAAGAAGTGTGACTAGCCCAAGATTACCCAGCAGCTGCATCGAGGAGTGGAGACGCGAACCCAGTTCACCAGATTATGAGTCTACTGCTCTTAACCACTACACCACACTAGGCTTGCAGGCTATAGCTCTGTCGTTCAGCTCATGCTGTGCTAGGGACTGTTGAGCAATTCACTTTGGTTCAGATTTTAATGTGAACTTACCTACCCGGTCAGGGGCAAGGCTCTTGCGCTAAGGTGCAAAGCCCAGGAAAACTTGGGGGAAGGGAGCGGGAGGCATAGATCTAAGAAATGTGTTAGAGGGACGCACAGATCTGAATTTCCGGTAACATGGTGAAACACTGAGAATGCCCCTTGGGAATTCGGGGCTGTGCATGACGAGGTGAGGAGCCATGATGGCGTGAGGGTTTTTGTGACAGTCCCGGCATTTTCGAGGCAGTTGGACACTGTGTGGGTGTGTTTGAAAGTCCCATGAAAATTCATCAGCATGAAACACGTAATCTCGGAGTCGTGGGTTTGAGCCCCATGTTGGGCAAAAAAAAAAATCCCTGCATAGATGACTCTCGTGGTCCCTTCCAACTCTGATTCTATGACATTTCCAAGTTTAATTGTAATATATACATTTGCAACTGCTCCATTGATGGGGGAAACTTGACCGAGTCAATGAGGAAGAGAGATCTACGAGAAAACCACTGGGCTGGGATTCACGCTGCAATGCCACACAAGTACAGGAAACGCACTGCAGGTGGATTTGGGGCACAGAACTCTGGTTTCAGCTTTCTTTAATAAAAAATGTTTCTAGTCCCTATGGATGCAAGGCAATACTTGAAAACTGCAGTCCCTGCTTCAGTCACTGGAGTCTCTACAAAAATCCACCAGCTTTTTAATGTGAATTTCACTTAACGTTCACAATTTGTTCTTTGCAGCGTAGCTCAACATATACACATTTTTGCAAAGCAACATTCCCTAATACAACATACTTATGGTTGTTATTTTCACTGACATATGCACTTCTATGCATAACATACAGACTCGTGCAAAACAATTTATATAATGCAGTTCTGTATGCTGTTTCCCTTAAGCTTTTAATAAAACGCACACACCAATAGTAGTATATGCATTCTTGTACATGTGACTTGGTTGGAGAACCGCGCTGCAAAATTCGGAGAGGCGTGAACTCCGAAGAATGGCTCCGCTTCGGTCTGTGTATTGTTTTGGGATGTATGGATTTAGTTGGTTGGCCATGAAATGCAAACTGAACTGAATTCTCCCCCACTTCCCTGGTCAAAACCCTGGTTTTGACCTGAGCCTTGAATATTCACCACTCCCTCAGAAGCAGCCTCCTCAGTAGTCCAGAGAGGTTTCCTTGTATCAAAGCGGGGAGCGTTTTGAGCCGAACGCCTGACTTGCCAAGGCAGCAGAGGCCTCTCCCATTTACAAACTAATATGCCGACGATGGTGAGAAGCCTTTGTGGAGACGCTCTCGGCTTTATGAAGAAGCCTGCTCCTTGACTGCTGAACTGGCACCGAGAGCTGCTCTCTCCATTTGCAGAGATCTGATATGTTTTGGTGATTTATTCATGACCGGTGTAGTGAAAAATTAGAAAAGTCTAGAAGGCCAGCCGTGGCGCCGAGATCCCTGTGTGAGATGCGACTCTTCTCCTGAACGACGGCAGGGAAACTGTCAGACACCAAGTACGGTTTACTCCGCATGGAATCTTTCTGTTAAGTGCGGCTGAACTCAGAAGCAAGAGGCGCCCCTGTGCCTCATTGCAACTGCTCCATTGATGGGGGAAACTAGACCGAGTCAACGAGGAAGAGAGATCCACGAGAAAACCACTGGGCTGGGATTCACGCTGCAATGCCACACCAGCACAGGAAACGCACCGCATGTGGATTCGGGGCACAGAACTCTGGTTTCAGCTTTCTTTCTTTTTTAAAAAAGGTTTCTAGTCCCTATGGATGCAAGGCAATACTTGAAAACTGCAGTCCCTGCTTCAGTCCCTGGAGTCTCTAAAAAAATCCACCAGCTTTTTAATGTGAATTTCACTTAACGTTCACAATTTATTTGCAGCGTAGCTCAACATATACACATTTTTGCAAAGCAACATTCCCTAATACAACATACTTATGGATGTTATTTTCACTGACATATGCACTTCTATGAACGCTTTCCAACAATATACACATTTTAGTACATGTTATTTGCTCGGAGAGCTGCATTGGAAAATTCAGAGAGTGCGAATTTTGATGGATTGTTCACGTATATTTTTTAGGAAGAGCAAAGTTAAGTAAGCTTGCCGTTAAATTGTGAGCTGAATTCCTCCCCTCCCCTAACAGGACTGCACTAACCCCAATAAAAATTTCAATACATTTTCAGAATTAATATTTCCCAATGTTTTCATATTTCGCTTTGGAGGTCTTATCTTGCAGGGTCCTGATTTTTTGGGGTATCTACATCTCCAGTGTGATCCCATGTCTACTCAGAAGTGTCCCTGAGTTCAATGGGCGTTACTCCCAGGTTAAATACGGACAGGACTGGAGCCACAAATAAATGCATGCTTGTTTTGGAGTAAGTGCATTGAAGTCAGTGGGACTTACATCTGAGTAAATGCATACAGAATTGTGCTGTGATAAGGGTCCAGCAGGGTGGAACAAGCCCTTCTTGCAAATGTGAAGAAGAAGCCATAATAGGACCGGGAGAGCTTTTACTGCCGCTTCTGTAGAACAGTAGCCTGGTAGAGTCACGATCTTGACCTTTGAACCCGCTACCCTGCTAAAAAAAGCAGTCAAGTCCACCCAGCCAATCAATTATCTTTATGACTTCTCTGCAGCCAATCACCTGATGATTTATCCTCTCTCTTACGCCGAGTTGACCTAAGGCTTTGAGTCAGAGCCTCTTCCTTGGCACCGGGAATGCGTTGACGGTGATCAGAAACTCGCATCTTTCTTCTTTTTAACGCAAAGCTGTTGACTATCCTCTGCGCACTTGTCTCAGACGTTGCTTCATGTTATAATCTGATTCTAGGCTGGACTTTGTCTCGGGGTGTGTGTGTGTGTGTGTGAGAGAGAGAGAGAGAGAGAGAGAGAGAGAGTCACTATACCATGCTGAGCTCCTTGGAGGACTCGGAGGAGAAATGAGTAAGGACGGGGATCAGGAGGGGATGCAGGTGGCGCTGTGGGTTAAACCACAGAGCCTAGGGCTTGCTGATCAGAAGGTCGGCGGTTCGAATCCCTGCGACGGGGTGAGCTCCCGTTGCTCGGTCCCTGCTCCTGCCAACCTAGCAGTTCGAAAGCATGTCAAAGTGCAAGTAGATAAATAGGTACCACTCCGGCGGGAAGGTAAATGGCGTTTTCTGTGCACTGCTCTGGTTCGCCAGAAGCGGCTTAGTCATGCTGGCCACATGACCCGGAAGCTGTACGCCGGCTCCCTCGGCCAATAATGCGAGATGAGCGCCGCAACCCCAGAGTCGGTCACGACTGGACCAAATGGTCAGGGGTCTCTTTACCTTTAAGGGGATCAGGAGCAGCCAAGACCCCAGGTCTTCCACAGAAGAGAGAGAGTTTTGATGGGTGTAGCTTGCAGGGCTTAGAACACCTTTGCCCTCCATTGTCAGTAATGGAGTAAGCCTACGACTGCAAGCTGGCGAGAATGCTTTTGTATGGAGGGATCTGTTTGCCAGGACTGTGCATGGCCTCCCTGGTCCAGTGCTTTTGGAGCAGACCTGACCTGACCTGGATCTGGGACCCAAACTAATTCAGAAGCCGTCCACAGTGTTGAAAACCCAAATTGAATATAAAGGTAAAGGGACCCCTGACCAGTCCAGTCACAGATGACTCTGGGGTTGCGGCGCTCATCTTGCTCTATAGGCCGAGGGAGCCGGCGTTTGTCCGCAGACAGCTTCCGGGTCATTTGGCCAGCATGACTAAGCCGCTTCTGGCGAACCAGAGCAGCGCATAGAAAACGCCATTTACCTTCCCGCCGGAGTGGTACCTATTTATCTACTTGCACTTTGACATGCTTTCGAACTGCTAGGTTGGCAGGAGCAGGGACTGAGCAACGGGAGCTCACCCCGTCGCGGGGATTCGAACCGCCAACCTTCTGATCGGCAAGCCCTAGGCTCTGTGGTTTAATGCATTTATATATCTTGCCTTTCCTCCCATGAGCTCAAGAGGGCACACATAGTTCTCCTGTTCCCCATTTTATCCTCACAACAACCCTGTGAGGTAGGTTAGGCCAAGTATGAGTGAGCGGCCCAAGGTCACTCAGTGAGTGGGGATTTGAACCCTGGTCTCCCAGAAGGAGATGCATGCACAGATCTGCTGTGTGTGTTTCCTTCTCCCCTCCCCTTTCTCCCAGACCAACAACAACAACAACAACAACAATTTATTCTGATGGCAAGAGCTGTTTGACAGTGGAACGGACAACTTGGGAAGGTGGTGGTAAAACAGGGGTTGGATGGTCAAGGCCTTGCAGGGGGTTGGACTAGATTACCCTTGGTGATCCCTTCCCACTCTACAATTCCAGGATTCCATCTCTAGCATAGGTCACTTTTGAATGACCAGGACACTGGCTCAGCCCTTGAACCGCTCTGGAGCCAGGCCTGAATAATAATAATAAGAATAATAATAATTTATTATTTATACCCCGCCCATCTGCCCGGGTCTCCCCAGCCACTCTGGGCGGCTTCCAACAAATATCAAAATACATTAAAATATCACAGATTAAAAACTTCCCTAAACAGGGCTACCAACCCTTTTGACAACCCTGGACCACTCTGGATCTGACCTAGGGCTGGCTCAACCCACTCTGGCTGGATCCTGACTTGTCTCCAGTGGGCCCGATTCAAGTTGGGATCTGGGATCTGTCTGCACACAACCCTAACACTTGGCCACTGGGAGAACTTGGATGCTGGGTTAGATGGGCAGAGAATTATTTTGTGTGTGTGTGTGTGTGTGTTCTCACCTCCTCCTCTTTCCCAGTCATGAAAGGTACAGGAGCCCACCCCCCTCACCCCACCCCCCTCCTTTGCATCCGACCACTCAAATTCTGAGCCGGCCACAGTAGAAATAACAGGGCTCTGTTACGTGCGCCTAAAACAGCACAGCACTTGACCAGCCACTCGTTCCTGGAACGCAGAATAACCAACCATACGGAAACAGAGCTACGGCTGGTTATTCCCGACACTTTCTCTGTCTGTAAACTCGGGGGGGGGGGATGATGATTATTAATCCAAGGGGGAGAGGAGAGGAGGGAGAAGTAAGCTTGGGGGGAGAGGTGACAGCGGCGTGGGGTGGGGTAGGGGGAGTGAGAGAGCGAGCGAGTGAGCGAAGGCAGCGAAACCATTAAAGGCAACATTTCTGCAACATCTAACGGTTTTTCATAATTACACTTCCAATTCCATATCATGCCTCCCCCGTCATTACCATCCCACCGTCGGCGCGTGCTGACTCCCGACCGGCAAGGGTACTGTGTTCAGCTCCAGCTGAGATCCTCTTCTTTCTTCTCATTATGAACAATTCACTTGTGGGCTTATTAACCACTTGCTCCCCCCCTTCCCCTCCCCAGCACACACACACACACACACACACACACACACACACACACACACACACACACCCCTCGCTCCCAGCATGCTGTGTAAAGGAGAAGAGTAGCTCCAAAATACTGTTAAGGGTAGATCCGCCTGCCCCATTTAATTCTCGACTGGGGGGCTCAGCGTTCCTTTTTTGCATTTGCATATTTTATACGGCACATCCAATGACAGGAGGGAGGGAGGAAGGAGCCGACCTGTGGGGCAGATAGAGAATCTAGGGCATTTTTTGGGTGGGGAGGGGGGTGTCTCGGTATGGGGCAGGGGAATGTTTTTCGGCAGAAGGAGGCTCAAATGACTGCTTTTATAACTGCAAACCAAACCAAACAAACAAAAAAAGCCGACATATTCTAAGGACATTTATTCAGGGTGGCCTGTGCATTGCTTTGCCGAGGACAGTCCTCTGTTTGAAGGCATGTGAGCACAGAAAAGGCCTTGCAGGATCAGGCCAAAGGAACATCTAGTTCAGGGGGTCAGCAACCTTTTTCAGCCGTGGGCCGGTCCACCGTCCCTCAGACCATGTGGTGGGCCAGATTATATTTTGAGGGGGAAAATGAACGAATTCCTATGCCCCACAAATAACCCAGAGATGCATTTTAAATAAAAGCACACATTCTACTCATGTAAAAACACGCTGATTCCTGGACCGTCCGAGGGCTGAATTGAGAAGGCAATTGGGCCGGATCCGGCCCACGGGCCTTAGGTTGCCTACCCCTGATCTAGTTCAACATCTGCACTAGCTCTGTATTGTCTCTGTTGCTGGGCAACTGATCTCTAAGATCTTAGGCTGAGGTCTTCTCCATCACTGGCAGCTTCTCCATAAGAATGGGGCCCCCAATGTGATGTCATGGGACATCCCAAGGAACCAGGAGGTGGGACCGAACATCCTCTGAAAATTCAGGGGGCCTGGTCCTCTCAAAAATATATATTTGGGGTGCTGGAACTGCCTCAGCCCCTAGGAGTCAGTGCCACTGGCAATTTCATTCTTTTAAATCGGGGTTGGAGAATCTCAGGCCTGGATGCGGCCCTGCAGGCCTTGCTACCTGGCCCTCGGAACACCCCTAGTCCACACCCCCTTATTAGCCCCGCTTCACACCTTCCTTGAGTGTATTTGTCTGCCGGGAATGTGCTTCTGAACTCTTGTTTGCCTGGTGGAGGATACAGAGCATAGCTGTCAACTTTCAGATTTGAAAATAAGGGATTTTTTCTAACTTTCGGATTTGAAAATAAGGGATGCCGTGAGGGCAGTGCAATGGCACCAAGTAGCCTCGCCACTCTGCGCTCCAGAGGCGAACGGGTGAGCGAAAGAGCGAGCACGTAGACTAGGCATGCAAGCTCCGCCCTCAGTCGGTCTCAGACTCCTTATTGGCAGCCGAGCAACGCAGCTGAGGAGCCTCCCTGGCCGGCAGGGAGGGAGAGGAGCTGCTTCCTTTGAAATCTGGGAAATTTAAGGGATATCAACAATCCGGGATAGCAGCGGGAAACGGCATTGGAATAAGGGAGTTTCCCGCAAAAAAAGGGAGGGTTGACAGCTATGATACAGAGGGACGTGTGAAAGTATGTAGGAACTAGCCTACTGCACAAAGGTAAATTCTGCATTCATTGCCCCACCCACTTTTGCCTCTGGCCCCGCCCACCATGGGCATGTGGCCTCCAGAAGCTTGCTTGGTAGGCAATGTGGCCCTCAGACTGAAAAAGGATTCCTTTCCTCTGCTTTAAGGGGAGATTCCAGGGATTCAACCTGTGGACTTTTGGAAGGCCATCGTTAATAGGAGGTCTTGTCCTCATGACACAGTTGCAAGGACTGAAGGTCCTTGCCTCCCCGCCCCTCTCTAAGGCTCCTCCACTCCCAGTCTCATACTGCATCTGCTTTCAACTAATCTCTGTTCTGCTCTTTTCGCTTCCCTGCATGTCCTTGGAGCCATGGGGGAGGGCAGCTGGTCATGGCAGGAGGGGGAGACTCCCTAGATTCATCATCAGCCTCTTGACCTCTCTCCTCTCCAGTCTCTGCTTCAGCCTCAGAGTCTGGACTGCTCTCTGCCACACTCTCCCTGCTCACTAAACCCTGTTGCCCCTCCAGCTTCAGACACCTCCCTCCACCCTGTTTTCTCCCACTGACCGCTCACTATCATCCCACCACCAATCCCCTGGCTCCGAACCTTCTTCTTCTGGGGGTTCCCTAGGGGGTTCCCCAGCTGGTGCCTCCTCCCACAGTTCCTCTGCATCTAGCCAGTCCCAACATGCACCTGACAGGCCATCCCAACATGCACCTGGTTCAATGCATGT
The DNA here is from genome assembly GCA_034642065.1 of Darevskia nairensis. NCBI lineage: Eukaryota > Metazoa > Chordata > Lepidosauria > Squamata > Lacertidae > Darevskia > Darevskia nairensis. Next base: position 281,241 of record JAWWNI010000446.1, read on the forward strand.
GACAGGCCACACTCTGGACCTTGTTTTCTCAACTGGGCGAGAAGAGGGTGATCTGAAAGTGGGGGATAATGACATCAGTCTCTTGTCACAGTCAGATCACTTCCTGTTGAGATTTCGGCTTTCAGTACCTTTCCTCGTTTGAAAGGGTAGGCAACCTGGAGTCCTCCAGATGTTGTTGAACTACAACTCCCATCGTTTCTGGCCTTTGGCCGTGCTGGCTGCAGCTGACAGGAGTTGCAGCCCAACAGCATCTGGAGGGCACCCGGTTGCCTACCCCAGTTCTAATGTTTTGTTCCAAAACGGAGAGGCGTGTCCTCTCGTTGAGCAGCTGAAAGCCCACCTCTTGGGATTTGATGGATGTTTGCAAAGGCGACAGAGCAGTGGGGGATGCTCAGGACCCCAACATCCCGCGAGTCCCAAAATGAACGTTCTGCAAGCCTCTGTGACGAGCGGCTCCTACGGAATGATTGAGGGGTCTGACATGCAGCAATTTTCTAGCACAGTTGTTCGAACGATTCCCAAATCCTCGCTGCTGTAATGCTGATAGGGTTGGGTTTGGGGTTTATTTTTTGTTTTGTTTTTTGAATAGGATTTTTGGAGCTATGTCTCCCCCCCCCCCCGCCATCCCTGTGACTTTGGTCACACTCAGCTAGTCAATAAGTTCATTCATAATTGCAAGTCAAGACCTCCTTGCTTGCTCTATCTGAAAGCAACATTTCGGAATAGAAGGATGGTTGCTGTTTTTTCTTTTTCCTTTTTAAAAAAATGCCTTGAATGAAGTTGCAGGCAGTGGGTTGGTGGTTGAAACGCAATGAAAAATTGTTTGCCAAACTCAATGCCCCGAAGATACTTGTACTGGACAACAATTACAGCCCCTTAATTAACTGGAATTTCGGTTCTCCCGTCGACCGTGGCGTGTCCGGCACTAAAGTTATGCCACCGGTGATGTCTGGAACTGGTTAATGAATATAAATCAAATGGTTTATAGTTAGCAAACGTGTAATAGAGTTGCAATGAACAGAATTCCAATGTGAAATGCCTGAGGATAGGAACATGCTATCCATAATACACATACACACACTTTTTAATTTCTACAAGCAAACGACGTGACACCAAGGGAGATGTCTATATGCAGGACAGCAGATGTTCCAGGAGATAGCAGGAGGTGAATCGCCAAACGGAGGGAAACTTGTTTGTTGGAGACCCTTGCAAAGGGAGCTGGTTGACTTCTCTCTCTCTCTCTCTCTCTCTCTCTCTCTCTCTCTCTCTCTCTGCCCCCTCCCCAACTTCCCAAGCAATTAAGCGCTGTCTTATTGGTTCAGTCACATGGCTGTTTTGCGTGCCGCTTGGGAGCACGCCCTGAAGGAAGAAGGAAGCATTGAAGGTGACTTTTGGAGTCAGAAGTCATGTCAACGGGGGCATCCGGCAAGAACCAGAACTCAGAGTGGTGGCCCCAGGCCAGTTTGAGCTAATGCAGAAGTGGGGGGTCTCCAGATGTTGCTGGACTCCAGCTCCCATTAACCCTGACCCATTGGGCCAGGTGTGGGGAACCTTTGGCCATCCAGATGTTGCTGGACTCCAGTTCCCATCAACCCTGACTCATTGGCCCTGCTTGCTGGGGCTAATGGGAGTTGTAGGTCAGCAACATCTGGGGGCTACAGCTTTCCCACCCCTGCATTGGGCCATGCTGGTTGGGGCTGGTGGGAGTTGAACAACATCTGCAGGGCTATAGCTTCCTCAGTCCTGAGCTAGAGATGATAGACTTGGATTAGTAACCTGCATATATTTGACTACTTCGACTCATCACATTTGGTTAAAAGCCCAGCTAAGGGAGCTTCCTTCTATCAAGTCATACCATTGGTTCATCTAGTTTCTTTGTGACTCTGACTAGCAGCAGGTATCTATGAAAATGGGTGCCCTCCAGAAATTGCCAGGTTACAACTCCCAGCACCCGTAGTTGTTGGCTGTGTTGGCTGAGGTCAACTTGAGTTGGAATCCAGTAACATTTGGAGGGCATCCCGTTGGCTATCTCTGATGTGGGAAGGCTTTTCCTAACCTGATCCAGAGATCTTGGTGACTGAACCTGGGACCTTTTGCTTAGAAGGAATACAGTCTACAACTAACCTGGTTGTCACCCAACCAGGGGCGAGTCACAATTCTGAAATGAGCTTTTACAAGGGATGAGTAACCAAAGTGAGATCCACAGCTTAGCAACCTACCCTCTCCTTTTTGTAGTCCCAGCAACAAACAAGAGGACTATCAAGTCCCTCTTGGGGTCTGCCATAATCGGTCACCAAGTTGGCACAGTCCTGTCACTAGATCTCAGGTTCTTCAAGTCAGATTGATTGGGCAGGAGGTTCAGGACAGACAAATGGAAGAACACAGAAATCTGCCTTATACTGAAGCAGACTGAATTGGTCCATCTAGCTCAGGTCTGCCCACACTGACTGACAGCAGCTTTCCAGGACTCCTTCCAAATCCAGGAAGTGTCAGCTGGGGCCAGAAAATGGTGGCCCAGGAATCTCCTTTTCCAACATGAAATGTTTCTAGATCTCTTGACTGTGGAGATAGGGATGGAAGCATATGGGAAGAGCTTCAGGAATCTTAGGAGGGCTGATGAGAATTCCCCATGATGGAGGGTAGCATTCAGGGCCATTCATAGTGCAAGTGCCCAGGATTGGATTTGGGGGCAAGTAAGGTGGCGCTGTGGGTTAAACCACAGAGCCTAGGGCTTGCTGATCAGAAGGTCGGCAGTTCGAATCCCCGCGACGGGGTGAGCTCCCGTTGCTCGGTCCCAGCTCCTGCCCACCTAGCAGTTTGAAAGCACATCAAAGTGCAAGTAGATAAATAGGAACCGCTCTGGCGGGAAGGTAAACGGCATTTCCATGCACTGCTCTGGTTCGCCAGAAGCGGCTTAGTCATGCTGGCCACATGACCCGGAAGCTGCACGCCGGCTCTCGGCCAGTAAAGCGAGATGAGCGCCGCAACCCCAGAGTCGGACACGACTGGACCTAATGGTCAGGGGTCCCTTTACCTTTTTAACTCAAGCGACATTGTGGAATTCCGGGCCTGGGGAGGGGCACCTGATTCAGGGCATGCATGAACTCGTGTCATGTCATGAATGATACTCAATTATCAACTGGGGGAGGTGGAGAAGAGTCCAAACTGTTCTCCTTCACTTGCGAAGCTGATTAGTGCGGCCACCGCTGCATTAACGCCGGTTGCTGTGCCTTCCTCCTCCCATTCATGGGGAAATTTACAATATCAGTGCTCATTCAACAAACACAACATGTGTGAGTGATTGCAGGCGATTGCGATCAGACCCGTGCATGCAAAATTTATCATTGTACATGACAGGGATAAATGGTGCTCGCGGGTCGTGCATCAGAGTCATGAAATTGGCTCCCGGTGCAATATACAAATATATATGTATTCCAAAGGGGGGGGGGGAATGGAGGGGAGAGTCCCCTTCAGCAAATTCTCTCTCAGCTGGGCTGTCATTTGGTCCAGAGTCAGGGCTGTGACTCAGTGGGTACATCATCTGCTTCTCGTGCAGAAGATCCCAGGTTCAATCCCCGGCAGCACCTCCAGGTAGGCCAGGGAATATGCCCTGCCGGAAACCCTGGAGAGCTGCTGCCAGTCAGTACTGAGCTAGAGGGACCAATGGTAGAAGGTGGCTTCCTATGACCTTCACATGCACCCTCTCTGGCACCAGTGGAAGCAGACTCATGAAGTTCAAATGTGCATGTGCATGATGTCAGGGTTGCACCAGATGAGCAGGAGTGGTGGCAAGCCCCCCTAGGTGAAGCGGCAACCACGGAAGAGTCCGGAGAAATGGAGGGATTCTTACCTGAAGAAGACTGGTGGTGACACTCCTCAGAAGAGGAAGAAGCAGATGGGGAAGAGGGAAGGCCAGAACAGGAGGAGGAAGAAGTTGAGCCAGAATCAGGCCCTTGTGAGGAGAGGAGCCCGAGGGCCCCCTCCCCTCCTCCCATCTCAGCTGTAGAGCGTAGAGCTGAGAAACAGAGGGAGCAATTGGAGGCAGTTGCAGCTCGTAAAAGGTGTGGTGATGAGCTGGCTACTTAAGGAAGGCCGGCTGCTTCCCTCACCAGCACCTGCAACTGCTGTGCTGAAGCACATAGTTGTGCCTGCTCATCCTGCTCCTGATCCTGTGTACCTGACTTCGGCTGGTTCCTGACTCGGACTGCTCCTGACTTTGGCTTCTCTTGACAACGGTACTGATACCTGGCTTCGGCACACCATCTTGTTGGCGCCATAACACATAATTCATGCAAGCTGCAGAATTCTGTCGAGGCTGGTGCAGAATTTTGAGATTTCAAGAGCAGCCATGCTTTGGGTGAGGCAACCATGCTGGACTAAATGGTCCTTTGGTCTAATCCAAAAGGGTCCTTTGGTTCTTAGGTTAGGAAGCTGCCCTACAGACCATTGGTCCATTTTGCTTAGTCCTGTCAATGCTGACTGGAAGCCGTTCTCCAGGATTTTGGTTAGGGGGCCTTTCTTAGCCATGCCTGAAAATGCCATGGATTGAACCTGCGACATTCTGCAGGCAAGGCAAGTGATCTAACCTAAGGTGGGCAAAGCACACACATCATGGAAGGTTAGTTGCATATATATCCCAATTTCGTTGTTCTGAGCTTGGACCGACATGAAAGGGTGGAGATTGCCCCTGGTTTATCCTCACAACAATCCTGTGAGGTAGGTCAGGCTGAGAGAGGATGAGTGTGGGTGACTGGTCCAAGGTCACCAAGCGAGTTTCATGGCTGAAATCCCAATGCTGTGTGGATATCTGCTTTTTGGAAACACAAAACAGTTTCCCCATCACTGATTCTTCTTCTCCTCTCCCTTCACCATCCACAATTCCATTAGGTCAAATATTCCCAGACAGCCCTTAGTAATTAACCCACTTTATATTTCTCCGCCATCTTCTCCCAGCTCCTCCTTAACTTAAGCAGAACAAGCAAGCCCTCTGCTGGTGCTCTGTTACTTTTAATCGAAAATAGGTAGTGGATGATGTGGAGGCAAAGGGTCATCACTAAGGTGACAGAATCCTGCCATCACATGCCCAGGTTATCTGGTTTTCTATGGCCAGGAAAGCTCAGAATGCTGAGTTCTGACATGTTCCTGTATCCTTGGGCCATCTGTTAAGGAAGAGCCATAGCTCACTGGGCAAAGCATCTGCTTTGCATGCAGAAGGTCCCAGGTTCAATCCCTGGTATCTCTAAGTAAGGCTGGGAAAGACTGGAGAGCCGCTGGCAGCCATTGTCAACATTACTGGGCTAAATGGGCTAGATGTCCTACCATTCAGGCTATATTATCTTTTGGCTTGTCCTTCATTTGCGACTGCCTTTTCGTCCTGACAACTGACTGGTCCCACAGCTCCCAGTTGACAGCTCCCGGCTTGCCCAAGACTGCTGCTGTCAGGAGCGAGCCAGCAGTAAATCAGACCGTTTAAGTTGGAGTTAACTCTTTATTAGCAAGAACGTGATCTGCACAGACTTGGAGGAGTGTCAGGCCAATGAGCACGGCAGCACATCCCTGGTAGGTCTTGCTTCATGGATCAGTTGCCAAGACTGAATGTCCCCATCTCTCCAGGGTTTTCCCCCAAGCAATCAGAGACTGTTCCTGTGCAAAGCCAATCTCTCCTCTGCCCTTTTCATGCCTCTTCTGGTTCTGGGAGACAGAGTGGGAGGGGAGCTTGTCACAGCAGGAGGGGGAAACACCCATGACTCTTCACCAGCCTGACTTATCTCTGTCTCTTGGCCTGCCTCATCACACTCTCCGGCTTCAGTTTCTGCTTCTGCTTCTGGACTTCTTTCTGCCACAGACTCTCTTAGCTGTGCTGGTCCCGTGGGTTATCTGAAAGGCGAGGTCCAAGTCCAGTACGTAGTCAGAGGGGTAACATAAAGGCAGTCCGTAATAACTGAAGCTGCGTGCAGGGCAGGGAGTCAGGCAGAGTCAGGAACAGGTAGGCAAGCAGGGAACCAGGGCGGGTCAGGAACTCAGGCAGGAAAGCAGGACAGGTTTCAAGCAGGACCACTGGCAGGAACTGGTCACCAACAATGTTGCTCCTGCAACTTGGGGCTGGGGCTGGCCGGCTTTTATCTGCCCCAAGGCAGAGGGCAGCCCTGATCCTCTGGTGACTCGCCTCTCCTGGCCTAGAGGTGAGCACTCCTCCTGTGGGAACTCAGTTCCCTTCGCCTCTCTGCCCTTCGCCTCTGCAGCTCAGGAGAGGCTGGAGGGTTACCGGACCCAGAGGCAACCTCAGCTTCCCCTGACGGGGCTGGGAGTGGAGCACCTGCAGGCAATGAGTCCTCCATCCCATCAGGAGCCAGAGCAGACTCAGCCAATGCCTGCACCTGAGGATCCAGCACAGGTGAGGACCCTTCAGACTCAAGCCCTAGCCCCGGCTCTGCTGGTTCTGGAGGCGGGGAATCCTGTGCAGGCTGGGATCCCTCAGGTTCAGTCTGAATCCCAGGCCATCACATTAGCTGACAAAGCCCTGTTACTTCCTTAGCTTCCAACACTTCCCAGTTTTTCCCCTCTGACCACTCATCATCGTCCCACCACCATTCCCCAGGCCTTGAGCCTTCTTTCCTTGAGAATTTCCCAGCTGGTTCCTCCCACCATTCCTTTGCACCCAACCAGTCCATAACATGCTGGTGCAGCAGCCCAGACAAGACAGATGTCTAGTGATCTTATCTCATGGAGGGCTTTTGAGCCCCCAACTCTAATAAAGAAGAAGAAAAACAACAAGAAGAAGAGTTTGGATTTGATATCCCGCTTTATCACTACCCGAAGTAGCCTCAAAGTGGCTCACATTCTCCTTTCCCTTCCTCCCCCACAACAAACACTCTGTGGGGTGAGTGGGGCTGAGAGACTTCAGAGAAGGGTGACTAGCCCAAGCTGCATGTGGAGGAGCGGGGAAGCGAACCCGGTTCACCAGATTATGAGTCTACCGCTTTTAACCACTACACCACACTGGCTCCCAAAGGTCCCAAAGGCTTCCATTTCAATCTCCCAGAATCCCCGTTCTAAACCAGCTACACTGATTGCCAATTCATTTCTGGGCCCAATTCAGGTTGCTCAGATGTAGGGCCGAAAGCCTTAAAGGACTTACACTCAAAATATCTACTTCCTCCCCTACATACCCTCCTGGGCATTAAGGTTGGAAGAAGGGGCCCTCTTGGTAGTTCCACCAGCCTTGGAGGGTCACGGAATGGGAGTCGATGAGAGGGCATTCTCTGTGGTGGCCCCTAGGCTGTGGAAGTCCCTCCCCAAAGAGCTGTGTCTAGTGTCTTTGTTGTATCAGTACTGCTGTATTCTGAAGACACACGCCTACATCCTGGCTTCTGACACCTGGGACTTATTTTTAGGACCCATCCTATACTTCTGGTTGTGAATTCTTTTAACCAATTCTAATATTGTATTGTTGCATTGTTGTAACCCAGCCTGGGACCTTAAGGCGAAGGTCAGGTAAGAAATCAATCAATATATAATAATTCTATGCATGCCCTTAGCAGCAGTAGGAGTAAATAGTGGGCTGTATTCAGTGAAGCTCGCTTAGAGTAGACTCATCGACTTACCTTAGTTGCGGCCATTAATTTCACTAGGTTGAGTAGGGCGAGAATTTGATACAACCCTGTGTGTCAAAACAACCCCATGGGATTCTGGGATGTTTGTCCCGCTCTCTCTTTTAAGTGGTTCTGTAAGGATCAGGCAGTTCCAAGTACATCGCTGACACCAGCCGATTCACGTTGTCGGGGTCTTTAACTCGGTCTTCAATCAGGTCCTCGAGATGGCCAGATGCATGATGGCATCCTGTGAGCTTAGTCATTGGAATGATGCGCAACCGATTAGCTTAACCAGCAATTTGGCCGATTCAATTTCCATGGATGGTGGTCTGCACAAGCTACAGGATAACCTCCCTTTTTAATAATAATAAAAACCAAAACCCTACATAATTAAATCAGAAGTGACCCCAATGCCAGTAGAATAAATTCCCCAGCTTCTCTCTGCTTGAATTGCTCGATTCTCCTGTAGCTCATCCTTAAACGACAAGAAGCTGTGGATATAGAATCACAGAACTGTGGGGTTGGAAGGGACCCAAAGGGTCATCCATCCCAACCCCATGCAAGGCATGATGGCTTCCATTGCTGTTCTTCACCGAAGCACTGCAGCTCAGTGGCCAGAGTACCTACCTTTTATGCAGAACCTCACAGGTTCAATCCCAGGTGTCTCCAGGTAGAGTTAGGAATGTCCCCTGACTGAAATTCTGGAGAGTTGCTACCAGTCTGTATTGGTTGGCATCCATCTGTCTTGGGAGACAGTGGAGGAGTGCACATTCAGGGGTGAAGTCAAACCATTGCAGAGTTACAGCGCCTGTTGTGGCTGCAGAGACCGATGTGGGAGAGACATGTTTTGCTGCAGCTGGGGCAGATGAAAGCGTCCAGTTGTGCTGTTGCAGATGCACCATGGCGTTTCTTCTCTCTGCGCTCCTCCCGGTGGTCATTCCTTTTCATTCCTTTTCCTTTTCCAGTAGGAGAGCACTTCAATCTCCCAAGACACTCTATACAAGATCTCAAAGTAGCTGTCTTATTGCAAAGGAATTTCAGAAATAGACTGGAAAGAGAAGTTGCTGAATTGCAACTCATTACCAAGCTTAAAACCATGGAGAGACCTGGTCTGAACAAAGACATTGGATTCTTATCTCATTATACATGACAAAGCTTTTTTAACCTTCTCACCCCTTGCTTTTTCCTGTAAGACTAATTGCAGCCGTTAACAGTCGTCAACAGGTTTACCACAGCTATCAACCTTTCACCTATTTCCACCACCCCTCTGAGTAATACCCCTCCCCACCCTCTCACTATATATAAGGGTCTGGTGACTTCTGATTCAGTGTATCTGAAGAAGTGTGCATGCACACGAAAGCTCATACCAAGAACAAACTTAGTTGGTCTCTAAGGTGCTACTGGAAGGAATTTTTTTATTTTATTTTGTTTTGACTATGACAGACCAACACGGCTATCTACCTTTATATGGTGTAGCCCAGGCAGACAAAATTGTCTACCACCTCAAGTGTGTGGTCATCAATGCTGATATGTGGAGTGCTGGAAATGTCCTGACGAAGGATGTGAACAAAAGGACCAGTCAGTATAGACCAGGCATCCCCAAACTTCGGCCCTCCAGATGTTTTGGACTACAATTCCCATCATCCCTGACCACTGATCCTGTTAGCTAGGGATCATGGGAGTTGTAGGCCAAAACATCTGGAGGGCTGCAGTTTGGGGGTGCCTGGTATAGACCATACTGAGCCAGATGGACCAACAGATTGACTTGGTATAAGGCAGCTCCTCATGTTCCTAATGTGGAATAACCAGGCTCATATAACCAACATGCTTAAGTCAAATGGATGCATGAAGGGGTTAAGACCATAGAGTAAAACCACATCCTCATAAGAAGAAACATCTCAACCAGGCCAGTGGCCCATCTAGTCCAGCATTTTCAACCAGAAGCCCAAATGGGAAGCCCACAAGTAGGATTCTAGATAAGAAGAGATATTAAGGTTAATTAATTTAAAATGTTTTTTAAATTATGTCAAGAAATTACTAAAGATGATATACATGGAACGCAGGAAGGGAGGACAGGAGGAAGTCAGCCCACAATGAAAAGGAAGGAGGATTAGGTTAAAAGGATGTTTGTTTTAATGTTTATTACTGTTGTTTTCTTTTGTTGTTGATGTATGTTGATGTTTGTTTTTATTTGTTAAAAGGTAATAAAAAAATTTTTTGGGGGGGAAAAAAAGTTCGTAACTAGAGATACCACGGAACCTTTCCCTAACTTGTAAGTGTACTTTTGACAGCAAAGAGTTAACTCCTTTCTCTGGACATTCCTCGCCTGACACTGCCGCGGCGATTCAGATAATATGGTTTGGGGACGGAAGATGAACTGCGGCAGAACAGAAACAGGGCTGCGTGCAATGAAATCAGAGCAGGACAGAAAAGGGTGCCTTCTTACACCCTTGCCTCCTTGTTAAGAACCTGCATGGCCTTGAGTACCATTGCCTTGCAAACCGTAATGGGAGAGCAGATGCTGTGCTCGGGTCTTGCTGGGGGGGGGGGTGTTCTCAGAGGCTTCCCCTGTGGGAAGGAGGGGGCTGGAGTAGGTAGGTCTTTGGTCTGACCCAGCAGGGCTGTGCTTCTGTTCTTAAAGCAGGGGAGGGGAGTCATTGCATGTAGTTGAGGCATGCTGGACCTTTCTTTAGAAATGAGGGGGGAGGTGAAATCTTCACGCTCAAAATTGCCTGTGCCTAGGAGACCGATGGACCGGGGGGGGGGGGGGAGAGAGAGAAAAAAGAAATCCTGCAAAATATCACAAAGGAATCAACATGCAAGGAGGTTGCTCCAAACCCCAAGTTGGTATATATAAAAAAAGATTTCCCCCTTCCCCCCACCAAGTATTAGAAATCCTGTTGGATTCCACTTATCTGTCCCCTCACTCACAGTTTAGACGCTACACCCGCCGTGATTTCTATTACTACGTTGCGAAGGACATAATTTATTCCGAGGAAGTTGTATTTTTATTCCCAGCAAGCGATGGGCTTCAACCCAATCCTCAGACCTGTGTCAATCTCCGGTGACAGAAAAACTTCAGATACAAAGTTTCCTGAGTGGATCTCTCTCCCCTCCTCTCTCTCTCTCCCCACCCCCCTCATTTCCAACACAGTTTCTATTTCTCCCCTGCAAACGCTCCAAAGGTCTCTCTTTTTCTTTAATCCAGGGCAGTCCTGATCTTCTCTTTTTTAGTTATTGCATTTGCATCACACCTCCTCCCCACAAGGAGTTTGAGGTGGCCAAAGGGGGGGGAGAGGGTCTCCTTTACCCTCCTTTAACCCCACAACAGCCCTGCGAGGTAGGTTAGGCTGAGAGGCAATGACTGGCCCCAAGGTTGCCCAGTGAGCTTTGCAGCTGGAGTGTGTGTGTGTGTGGGGGGGGGGGAACCCTGTCCTAACCCTAGGGTCCTAACCCTAGACTGCTTGTGGGGATTTAACTGAGGTGGGGGGGGCACCCACGTGCGCCGACGTGAGCTCCAAGGAGGTGGGTTACAAATAAATAAAAGCCACTTTTGTTTCTCTGTCTGCTTTTGCCTCTGGCCCCACCCACCCCGGGGATTTGGCTCCCAGAAGTCTGTTGGCGAGGGGATGTGACCCTCAGGATGAAAAAGACCCCCTGCCCTCTTGAAGCCATCGCCAGGAGTGTCTGAGTCGAGGGGGATTCTGGCAGAGCTCAGCTGGCAGCCTGGAAGATGAGCTGGGGAAGGAGTTTGGTGGAAGACCTGTGTGCTGTTTGACCTCAGCCGGAGGCCTAAGCACCAGCCCTCTCAGGCCCAGACCCCTTCCAGGATTTGTCCTCCCAAATGGGAGAGAGAGAGAGGATACCAGGAAATCCGAGGTTTGGCCATAGCTGTCAACCCTCCCTTTTTTTGCGGGAAACTCCCTTATTCCAATGCCGTTTCCCACTGCTATCCCAGATTGTTGATATCCCTTAAATTTCCCGTATTTCAAAGGAAGCAGCTCCTCTCCCTCCCTGCCGGCCAGGGAGGCTCCTCAGCTGCGTTGCTCGGTTGCCAATAAGGAGTCGGAGACCGACTGGGGGCGGAGCTTGCATGCCTTGTGCAGCCAGACCCTCACGCCCAACCAGACAGACTGCCTGCCATCTATGCGCTCGCTCTTTTGCTCACCCGTTCGTGCGCAGCCTCTGGAGCGCAGGGTGGCGAGTACTGTTTTTGGGGGACAGGGGGCGGGCGGGTGTGGGGGACTCCCTGGTCCTGAATGGGGTTACTGTGCCCCTGAAGGACCAGGTGCGCAGCCTGGGAGTCATTTTGGACTCACAGCTGTCCATGGAGGCGCAGATCAATTCTGTGTCCAGGACGGCTGTCTACCAGCTCCATCTGGTACGCAGGCTGAGACCCTACCTGCCCGCAGACTGTCTCGCAAGAGTGGTGCATGCTCTAGTTATCTCCCGCTTGGACTACTGCAATGCACTTTACGTGGGGCTACCTTTGAAGGTGACCCGGAAACTGCAATTAATCCAGAATGCGGCGGCTAGACTGGTGACTGGGAGTGGCCGCTGGGACCACATAACACCGGTCTTGAAAGACCTACATTGGCTCCCAGTACGTTTCCGAGCACAATTCAAAGTGTTGGTGCTGACCTTTAAAGCCCTAAACGGCCTCGGTCCTGTATACCTGAAGGAACGTCTCCACCCCCATCGTTCAGCCCGGACACTGAGATCCAGCGCCGAGGGCCTTCTGGCGGTTCCCTCATTGCGAGAAGTGAGGTTACAGGGAACCAGACAGAGGGCCTTCTCGGTAGTGGCACCCTCCCTGTGGAACGCCCTTCCAGCAGATGTCAAGGAAATAAGCAGCTATCCTATTTTTAAAAGACATCTGAAGGCAGCCCTGTTTAGGGAAGTTTTTAATATTTAATGCTGTATTGTTTTAACATTTGCCTGGAAACCGCCCAGAGTGGCTGAGGAAACTCGGCCAGATGGGCGGGGGTAAAAATAATAAATTATTATTATTATTATTATTATTGGTGCCGTTGCACCGCCCTGGCGGCATCCCTTATTTTCAAATCCGAAAGTTTGGAAAAATCCCTTCTTTTCAAATCTGAAAGTTGACAGCTCTGGGTTTGGCTGAAAGCAGGGTTGCATACTGCATTTTGAGAAATAGCACTAGTGGCGGTGCTGAGGCTGCCTTTCCTCCCCTGCCTCCCCTGCCTGGGTGACACAGGGAAGAAATGAGCAACTGACCTGCTTTTTGAATTTAGAGTGTTCATTAATAGGATATTATGCCATATGCTTAGCGCTCCATCTCTGGCCCCCACCCTTCCTCCGCCTCCTCCTGCTTCCCCCACGCAGACGCCAATTTGAGAGACTTTCTAATTAGTAATGGCATAATGAGAATATTCAGAGGCTAATGCGGTGGGTGGGGACATGGGATAGATCGCTCGGCCTGAACTGAAAATATTTCTGTTCAGAATCCCCGGGAAATGATGATACAGTTGTTCTAAAAATAAAAGGTGGAGGGGGGGGGGTCTTCTGCTGCGATCTTTGACAAGCGAAGGACGCATTTGTGTACGGGGAGGTTGCCGCGACCTCGGAGGTAGGTTTGTCCTGGTCAGCAAAGGGGCGTGTGCATTTTTAAAATAATAATAATAATAATAAAAAGTAATAAAGAGTCGCTTGGTGGTTTTGGTTGAATGTGCGCTTTCAAAACAATACATATGGGCACTGCCATGTCTAACATGCATGCATTGTTGTATATATGAGTAGTGGAGAGGGATAAAGATGGCAAAGGGTCTGGAAACCAAGCCTTATGAGGAACAGTTGAGGGAGTTGGTATGTTTAGCCTGGAAAAGAGGAGACAGAGATCATAGAATCGTAGAGTTGGAAGAGACCCCAAGGGCCATCCACTCCAACCCCCTGCCAAGCAGGAAACACCATCAAAGCATTCCTGACAGATGGCTGTCAAGCCTCTGCTTAAAGACCTCCAAAGAAGGAGACTCCACCACACTCCTTGGCAGCAAATTCCACTGTCGAACAGCTCTTACTGTCAGGAAGTTCTTCCTAATGTTTAAGTGGAATCTTCTTTCTTGTAGTTTGAATCCATTGCTCCGTGTCCGCTTCTCTGGAGCAGCAGAAAACAACCTTTCTCCCTCCTCTAGATGACATCCTTTTATATATGTGAACATGGCTATCATATCACCCCTTAACCTTCTCTTCTCCAGGCTAAACATACCCATCTCCCTAAGCCGTTCCTCATAAGGCATCGTTTCCAGGCCTTTGACCATTTTAGTTGCCCTCCTCTGGACACGTTCCAGCTTGTCAGTATCCTTCTTGAACTGTGGTGCCCAGAACTGGACACAGTATTCCAGGTGAGGTCTGACCAAAGCAGAATACAGTGGTACTATTACTTCCCTTGATCTAGATGCTATACTTCTATTGATGCAGCCCAGAATTGCATTGGCATTTTTAGCTGCTGCATCACACTGTTGACTCATGTTAAGGTCATTTTGAAGTGTGATCCTGTCCTCTGAGGTATTTGCCACCCCTCCCAATTTGGTGTCATCTGCAAACTTGATCAGGATGCCATCTTCAAATATCTAAAGGCTGTCCCATGGAAGATGGAGCAAGCTTGTTTTCTCTTGCTCCAGAGGCTAGGACTCAAAACCGATTGATTCAAGATACAAGGAGATTTTGACTAAGGCGCAGCTTCCTGCACTCAAACAGAAGCTGTGGAAGCCATGTCAGATGTTCAGCTTCCGAAAAACGTTCGTAAACTGGAACACTCACTTCCGGGTTTGTGGCGTTTGGGAGCCGATTTGTTCAGGAGCCAAGCTGTTTGAGTACCAAGGTACCGCTGTACTGGGTTATATTCCACTAAGTCCTACTCAGAGTTGACCTGCTGCAATTTAACAGACGTGGCGAACTTGGGTTTATTTAGTCGGAACCTCCTTCCTTGTAATCTGAATCCAGAGGGTAGGATTGCTGGAGGTTGGACTAGATGATGATGATGAAGAAGAGTTTGGATTTGATATCCTGCTTTATCACTACCTGAAGGAGTCTCAAAGCGGCTCACATCCTCCTTTCCCTTCCTGCCCCACAACAAACACTCTGTGAGGTGAGTGGGGCTGAGAGACTTCAGAGAAGTGCAACTAGCCCAAGGTCACCCAGCAGCTGCATGTGGAGGAGCGGGGAAGCGAACCCGGTTCACCAGATTACGAGTCCACCGCTCTTAACCACTACACCATGCTGGCTGTGACTTTTGGGGCCCCCCTCCAACTCTACAATTCAACAGCTCTGTGTGCGGTTTTGTTAAAAGTTGCAGGAGATGCTCCTTGGGCATGCCTTCCATCTGACCCACATTGTGGCATCTAAAGGTACCATCTCACACCTTTCTCCTTTTGGGAAGCCAAGCAGGAACCTCGGGATGGGGAGAGGAGGCTCTTGAATGTCTGACCGGCAATAACTAAAAGCCAAATTATAATAAACAAAGGAAATGGCTCCATAAAAAGACTAATGCTTGGCATTTATACAGCTGCCTTAAATCACAGTATCTTTAGCACCTGGGAATATTAATGAGAGGAGTCTCAGCCTTTCCCCCATGTGGAAAGAGAGATGGGATTTATAAAAATGAACTTTTCTGTCCATGTGGCTGTGATGATACTGTTTTGGTGTGAGGCACAAGAAGTTTTGAACTAGGAACTCTGCCGTCGGACATTGATGCTTTGCTGTCTGTGCCACTAGAGCCCCAGTACGCCACCTTGAGCCCTTTGGAGGAAAGGTGGGATATAAATGCAAGAATAATAATAATAATTAATAATAAACTCAAACCAGTGGCCATGCTGTACTGGGGAACAACACATTGCCTACTCCAGCTCCATAGGAAATACTTTCAAGTTGGAGAGGTTGTGGCTCTCAAAACCTTTTGAAATGGGTTGCTGCTTTTCCCCCTGGTCCCGTGGGGTATCCAAAAGGCGAGGTCTAAGTCCGGTCCAAGGTCAGAGATACACGTAAAGGCAGTCCGTAGTAACTGAAGGTGGGTGCAGGGCAGGGAGTCAGGCGAAGTCAGGAATGGGTGGGCAAGCAGGGAACCAAGGCGGGTCAGGAGCTCAGGCAGGAAAGCAGGACAGGTATCAAGCAGGAACACTGGCAGGAACTGGTCAGCAACGATGTTGCTCCTGCAACTTGGGCTGGGGCTGGCTGGCTTTTACCTGCCCCGAGGCATAGGTTGGCTCCGATCCTCAGGTGACTCGCCTCTCCTGGCTTGGAGGCGAGCACTCCTCCTGCGGGAACTCAGTTCCCTTCGCCTCTCTGCCCTGAGCCTCTGCAGCTCAGGAGAGGCTGGAGGGTTACCGGACCCAGAGGCAACCTCAGCTTCCCCTGACAGGGCTGGGAGTGGAGCACCTGCAGGCAATGGGTCCTCCATCCCATCAGGAGCCAGAGCAGACTCAGCAGATGCCTGCACCTGAGGATCCAGGACAGGTGAGGACCCTTCAGACCCAGGCCCTAGCCCCGGCTCTGCTGGTTTTGGAGGCGGGGAATCCTGTGCAGGCTGGGATCCCTCAGGTGCAGCGTCTGAGTCTGAATCCCAGGCCATCACATTCGGTCCCAATTTCAAATTTGTAGCTTCTAAATATAAAGCTTTATTCTTGTTTCTCGTAATGGAATCGTTTTGCGGGAGGGGGAGGGGAAAGGCCCTCTGCACAAAACCTCCTGTTTGAAATTTCCTAGCTCATTTTTCAACCGGTTCTTCAAAGCCAGCTCCCTCTCCCCCCCCCCCGAAAAAAAGACAGCCGCAGCTAAGGAGCAGGGTGTGAGGAAAGGGATGAAACATGGAGATTGATCAAATAAACCATAATGAATGTTCCTCTTGACTGGACCAATTAACATTCTGAGAGATAATTTTGCTAACTAACGATTAACCCATTTAAATGGAAAAAGCGTGGAATTTTCTCTCCTGTGGGTTGATGTTAGGTTATCTTTTTAAAGGTGTGTGTGTGTGGAGCAACACAGCCAGACTGGACCAAAAGTCTGAAAGACAAATGAGTTGTGTTAATTGTGTGTGGGGGTGGCAAGAGCTTTAAGCACAACTGCCTGCTCCAGTGCTTGTTAAACTTCCCAGTCTGGTCTCACTGCCTGCCACCATTAAGATGGAATCCATGTCTGCTGCAGAGGATTCTGGGAACTTCCCTCAGGAAGGCCAGCTGGGTCTCGCTCTTCTGCCCCACCAAGGATGGGGAACCTGCAGCCTTCCAGATGTTGTTGGACTCCAACTCTCTTCAGTCCCAACCCTTGGCCATGGAGGCTGCTGGGAGATGGAGTCCTGGCAACACAACATCAAACCTTTGGCTACGTACAAGATACTACGCAAACACAACAAACGTAACCGGCTGCGTTATCACACAAATAAAGTCTGTTATCCACTGTATCATATTAGCATTTCAGCAAGGATGAGATATACGGACCAGAAGACACAATGGATAAGTTGTCTCTGCAACCAGCTCTTAAGAGAAAGTTCCAACATATGTTAAAGTCTTTTCACATGCGTATGTTCGTGTAGTCCAATAGTAGTTCCACAAGACAAAAGTGCGACAAGGATTTCCGGAATATCTTATCCTTGTTTCGCCATCCTTGGCTTCATCAATAATATGCATTCAAATAAGACGTAACATAACAGTGGATCTACAGCATAATGGTGGCTGCGACTACTATTGGACTACACGAACATACGCATGTATGTTCAGCATACATGCTTCTCCTTCAGCATACATGCCACCAAGCACATACGCATGCACAGCGCGGCATGCGGACTCACCAAGCGGGGCCGGAAATTGCGTCTGTGCACGCACAGATACTGGAAATCGTGTCTGCTCGTGTCCAGATGCTGAAAATCGCTTCTGCGCAGGCGCGTTTTTCAGCGTCTGGGCATGTGCAGAAGCAATTTCCGGCGCTGTGGACATGCACAGACGTGACTTCCGGCGTCGCGCTGTGCCAGTCCGGCCCATGGATGATGTCCGTGGGAGTGATCCGGCCCATGGCCGGTAAACCTTGCCAACGCCTGGTGTAGACAATCAGCTGGACCAGATGACCATATTTGCAAGACCGGCCAGGCTGACCGGCATGCCAGTGGAATTATGTAAACCACCCTCTGCATATTAAATATTCATCACACCCATATTAAAACCCAACAGCATCTTTTAGGGAAATAATTAAATGAGATTTGATTTTGCCTTTAGGAGTCAGGGGCCATGTAAGACTGGCTGAGAGCCTCATAAATATTAAGGCATCATTCAGCCAACTAGAAGCCTGTTTCGACCCCCGCTTTGGAGGGAAGATTGCACCTGGGGTCCTGTGTTGAACGGTGGCTGGGCCTGATAGGAGCCACAACCCCAAAATACCTGAAGCGTGTCGCATTTGGAATACTTTAGGGACGCAGATGCGATGTGCAGACTCCCCCATTCCTGAGCCCCACATTAAAGGCCCATCTCAGCCCAGCGTCCTGACCTCACAGGGGCCAACCAGATGCCTGTGGGAATCCCATAAGCAGGATCTGAGCAGACGAACTCCCTCCCACCCTGTGGCCTCCAGCAACTGGAATTGGGAAGCATTGCTCCCTCCAGATGTGGCGGCAGAGCACAGCCATCATGGCTGGTAGCCATCGACCGCCATGTTTTTGTCCAATCCTGTTTTGAAGCCGCCCAAGTTGGTGGTCGTCATGGTCTCCTGTGGCGGTGAGTTCCGCAGGTTAACTATGCGCTGAAGAAAGAAGTCCTTCCTTTCACCTGTCCTTCATCTTCCCACTTTCAGCTTCATTGAATGCCCATGAGTTCTAGTGTTATGAGAGAGGATGAGGAACTTTTCCCTATATGTTTTCTCAGAGCACAGCATCTCGTAGAATCATAGAGTTGGAAGATACCCCAAGGGCCATTCAGTCCAACCCCCTGCCAAGCAGGAAACACCATCAAAGCATTCCTGACAGGTGGCTGTCAAGCCTCTGCTTAAAGACCTCCAAAGAAGGAGACTCCACCACACTCCTTGGCAGCAAATTCCACTGTCAAACAGCTCTTACTGCCAGGAAGTTCTTCCTAATGTTTAGGTGGAATCTTCTTTCTTGTAGTTTGAATCCATTGCTCCGTGTCCGCTTCTCTGGAGCAGCAGAAAACAACCTTTCTCCCTCCTCTATAGGACATCCTTTTATATATTTAAACATGGCTATCATATCACCCCTTAACCTTCTCTTCTCCAGGCTAAACATACCCAGCTCCCTAAGCTGTTCCTCATAAGGCATCGTTTACAGGCCTTTGACCATTTTGGTTGCCCTCCTCTGGACACGTTCCAGCTTGTCAGTATCCTTCTTGAACTGTGGTGCCCAGAACTGGACACAGTATTCCAGGTGGGGTCTGACCAGAGCGGAATACAGTGGTACTATTACTTCCCTTGATCTAGATGCTATACTCCTATTGATGCAGCCCACAATTGCATGGGCTTTTTTAGCTGCTGCATCACACTGTTGACTCATGTCGAGTTTGTGGTCTACCAAGACTCCTAGATCCTTTTCACATGTACTGCTCTCAAGCCAGGTGTCACCCATCCTGTATTTGTGCCTTTCATTTTTTTTGCCCATTTTTTTTGCCTATGTCAGGGATGGAGAGCCTATTTCTGTCTGGTGGGCCTCCTTCCTTTCTGGGCAAAATCTGGGGACTTTGGGCACAGGCAAAAAAGCATATCAATGTGACTTTTGTGGCGTAAGTTATTTTCTTTGTGGTGGACTTCAGGAGAAAGAAGAACGATGTCCAACCACTTTTGACTGATGGAATCTGTGTGGAGAGGGTAACAATGTTCAGATTTCTGGGCATTGAATTACAGGAGGATCTGTCCTGGAGTGCAAACATAAGGGGGCTTGTGAAGAAGGCGCAGCAGAGACTGTACTTCCTGAGAGTTCTAAGGAAAAACCATCTTCCACAAAAGCTGCTGCTTGCCTTCTATCACTGTGCCATTGAGAGCGTGCTCACTTATGGCTTATGTGTGTGGTACGGAAGGACAGGATGGGGTTGTGCAGAGTTGTTAAGGCAGCAGAGAGCATTGTTGGCTGCTCGCTCTCCACCTTAGAGCAGATTTATGCCAGGAGGTGCCACAGAAAGGCACTGGACATAGTAAAAGATCCATCGCATCCTGGTCACCGTCTCTTTGAACTTTTGCCATCGGGATGGAGATACAGGACAATGACAACAAGAACAAGCCGTCTTAGGAACAGCTTCTTCTCCAGAGCGATCTCGGCCTTGAATGGGAAGCCTGGACTTTGAAGTCATCTAATCTTACCTGTTATGTTTTATCATTGTATGGTTTTAATCAGTGTGTATGGTTTTAATCAGTGTTTTTGTAGCTGTTTTGTTTTTGCGTGGAGTGCCCTATCTGGGTGGATGGAGCAGCCAAGTAATTTTGTTGTTCCCGAAGGGGACAATGACAATAAAATATATTCTGTTCTATTCTATTCTATTCTATTCTATTCTATTCTATTCTATTCTATTCTATTCTACTCTACTCTACTCTACTCTACTCTACTCTACTCTACTCTACTCTACTCTATTCTATTCTATTCTATTCTATTCTATTCTATTCTATTCTATTCTATTCTCTCACACATCCTTCTTTCCAGCCTCCCTTCAGGCAAGCAAGAGGCATTCTCAGAGTTTAAAGACACCCACCCACTTTATAAAGGAGGAGAGCAGGCCTGCTGAGGGCTGTGGCTCAGCAGGGGGGGGCAGGGAGAGCCCCAGGGGCCACATAGAAAGGTCCAGGGGGCCACTCCAGCCCTGCTACATCCTTAAGTTAGAAGAGGCTGGGGGGGGGGTCCCCTCCTGCTGAAAGTAACAGGCTCCCCCCGCCCCCGCGCGCCTTTGCCGCTGCATTTCCTTTTTACAATGCAATTTCAAGAAGTTGCACAACCCACCCAGACTCTCATTCATTTGGAGGTTTTTCAGGGATTGGGGGTGTCTGGGTTGGGGGGGGAGGAAGAAACCCTTCTTTGGCTGAATGCGGAGTGAAATAAATTTCAAAACCTCTTCTGCAAATGACACGGAACATAAATATTCAGTAAATTAGCAGCACACTTTTATAGATTTATCAGTCATGGCTGGCACAAAATGACAGGCAATGTTGTAGCTGAAATATTAATGCTGACAAATTAATGATTTCTGAGTAAATGATGTCATTTTTGCGCCATTTCATTAAAATTTACTCACTTTCAATATCAGCTTCATTCCTACGCCTTAACAAAAAATTTTATATATATTTTTTAAAAAATTAAAAACGACTTGCCTTCTTTCCCCACTTTCTTTTCACCCTCTTTTTTTTGGGGGGGGGTGTGTGCTTCAAAATAGTATTTAATCGTTATCTCCCTGTTTCTAGAATGAAAGGGGAGATTGGGTTTGTCTAATGAGTCTTCCTTTCTGCCTGAGGGGCCGCTTTCCCTCATAAGCAAGCTTCCGGGGGCCGCATGCCAGTGGTAGGGGGGGGCAAGAGTCAAAAGTGGGCGGAGCAAAGTAGAGGACTTTTAACTTTGTATAGTAGGCTTCATTCTTGCTGTGCAAAAAGTTGAGAGTTTTTGTGTATACACACACACACACACACACACACACACACACACACACACACACCATTCTGCATCTTCCATCAAGTCAAGGGAGAGGCCTGATCACATTCAAAACAGGCCAAAGCACCCAAGAAGGATGTGGAGTTGGGCTGTGGGTTGTCGTTATTATTCTTATCATTTATTACTATTATTAATTAACATTTATTGCTCACTCTTCACCCCAAGCTGAGGTACGGCAATTAAAAGACAATATCAAAACCAGTTTAAAAGCACCTGAAATAACGGGAAGAAGAAGAGTTTGGATTTGATATCCCGCTTTATCACTACCCGAAGGAGTCTCAAAGCGGCTACCTTTCTCCTTTCCCTTCCTCCCCCACAACAAACACTCTGTGAGGTGAGTGGGGCTGAGAGACTTCAAAGAAGGGTGACTAGCCCAAGGTCACCCAGCAGCTGCATGTGGAGGAGTGGGGAACCCGGTTCACCAGATTACAAGTCCACCGCTCTTAACCACTACACCACACTGGAAGCCCCCAGTGGGAAGCCCACAAGCAGTTCTTAGGGTGATTTACATGAGACATGACAGAACACCGAAAAAGAAAATGTAATACAGGCAACTCCCCATTTACGTGGATTCAAAGCATGTGTCACTGTGCACACGCTCATCGCAAACAAAACCTGGGAGGGGCACAGAAAAGGGCAAAAACCGCCCTAGAAGCATGCGAAAATGGAAAAAACGGCACCTAGCAATCCCATGAGCCTTTGCAAGTGTAATCCCAGGAGCCTCCACACTGACCTTTCAGGCCAGGAGAGAGTTGGAGGGAGTGGAGTTTGGTGGTCTAGAAGAAGAGTTTGGATTTGATATCCCACTTTATCACTACCCGAAGGAGTCTCAAAGCGGCTAACAATCTCCTTTCCCTTCCTCCCCCACAACAAACACTCTGTGAGACTTCAAAGAAGTGCGACTAGCCCAAGGTCACCCAGCAGCTGCATGTGGAGGAGCGGAGGCACGAACCCGGTTCACCACATTACAAGTCTACTCCTCTTAACCACTACACCACACTGGCTCTTTTAGAACAAGGTGTGTTCTACAAACGTTACATTTCAGGTGTCAAAAGGCAAGAGATGTGTCTCCGGCATTCACCAAAAACTGTGTAGCGAAGGTGCTGGACACTCTTCTGTGGAGAGTTCCAAAACTTAGGGGCTGCCACATAGAAGTCCCTCTCACGGCCGCCACCACTCCCAAGCTTCTGAGGGTGGTGGAGCAACCAAGAGGGCCTTGCCTGCTGATCTCAGCACCCAAGAGGGTCTGTAGGGAAGGAGGCAGTCCTTCAGGTATTTGGGGCCCTGAGTCATTTAGGGCAGTGTTCCCCAACCTTGGGCCTCCAGCTGTTTTTGGACTACAATTCCCATCATCCCTGACCACTGGTCTTGCTAGTGAGGGATGATGGGAGTTGTAGTCCAAAAACAGCTGGAGGCCCAAGGTTGGGGGACACTGATTTAGGGCTTCCCCAGCTCCAGGCTGGTGGCGGTGGCAGGAGGAGAAGCAGCGGCCCTTGAAGCTGTGCTGCCACTGCTCTGCCGCCACGCTCAGCTCCGCCTTGGCTCCTCCGACATCCTGATGGCATGCGCATGATGTTGGGGCGTCGTGCGTGCAACATCACGCACTACGTGCCACCGACCCCACCCACCCCCATTATTATCCGGAAGCTGGCACATGTGCCCACTACCAACTGTCCAGCTTGGTAGATTTGGTGGAAGGGGAGAGTTGGGTCAAGTTGGCCCTGGATCTCTCCAGGTTGAGTCTTTTCTCTGCCAACACCCCCCCAAACCAGGTATGGGATTCCTTCTCAAAGGAGGCGGGATTAGCTCCATCCCTGATGCTGCTTAGATGGGCAGCAAAACCCTTCTTCTGCTTGGCTTTCAGTCTCTGATGAGGGTTTTGATTCTGGACAACCCTGGGTTGTATCAGGTCTACCCGAAGCGATCTGGAGATGTCAAAAGTGGGGTAGAGGAGGTTTGATTGGGGGGGAGGCAGCAGGGAGGAGGAGACTTGTGCCCCTGGCCACATGCTTAATTAGGAGTTAAGGGACGAGGGTGGGGCTGTGGTGTAAACCACAGAGCCTAGGGCTTGCCGATCAGAAGGTCGGCGGTTCGAATCCCCGCAACGGGGTGAGCTCCCGTTGCTTGGTCCCTGTTCCTGCCAACCTAGCAGTTCGAAAGAACATCAAAGTGCAAGTAGATAAATAGGAACCGCTCTGGCGGGAAGGTAAACGGTGTTTCCGTGCGCTGCTCTGGTTCGCCAGAAGCGGCTTTGTCATGCTGGCCACATGACCTGGAAGCTGTACACCGGCTCTCTGCCAATAAAGCGAGATGAGCGCCGCAACCCCAGAGTCGGACACGACTGGACCTAATGGTCAGGGGTCCCTTTACCTTTACCTAGACCCAAATTAAACTGTTCACACCCTTACGATCCAATTCAGAGCCAGGATCTGGGTCAAGTTGGCCCTGGATCTCCCCAGGTTGAGTTGAAGCTGATAAAGAGCACCAGATGAGGCCCCAAATTTGATCCTTTGAAACTTTGATTTCAAAGATCCCTGCTTTGAAACAGATC
Organism: Darevskia nairensis; assembly: GCA_034642065.1. NCBI lineage: Eukaryota > Metazoa > Chordata > Lepidosauria > Squamata > Lacertidae > Darevskia > Darevskia nairensis. The sequence goes on from JAWWNI010000446.1 coordinate 305,029, forward strand.
CCGTTTCCTCCAGGTTTGCCTGCTCAGACACACTTCTAAGTGAGAATGGACTTCCCCATAGGAACTGTGGATAGGATGAAGAGGGGGAAGCACCCCACTCCCGCCCCCGCCTGCCTTCTCTGTCAAGTCACAGCCAAGAATTAAAACTCGTACGCCGTTGACGGCAGCGCTGTAATTTAGAGCCGTGCCGATATTCCGCAATGGACTCTGTTAGTGGCACAGATAAAAAAGGGGAACACGCTGGCAGCCCATTTACTGTGCTGTGCGGGGAGAAGTTGTAAAGTACTCGGCAGAAGATATTATCAAACAGAGCCACTGATAGGAAGAAGAGACAAGGGGAAAGGAGGGAGGGAGGACAGAACAGGCAAGGGAGGAGGGGGGAGAGAAAAGGCATGGAGTGGCAGGCATGGCAGGAGAAAGGATTTGGGGCAGGGCTGGGGGCATCTGGTTTTGAACGGTATAACTGTGCCCCTGAAGGACCAGGTGCGCAGCCTGGGAGTCATTTTGGACTCACAGCTGTCCATGGAGGTGCAGGTTAACTCTGTGTCCAGGGCGGCTGTCTACCAGCTCCATCTGGTATGCAGGCTGAGACCCTACCTGCCCGCAGACTGTCTCGCCAGAGTGGTGCATGCTCCACTTGGACTACTGCAATGCGCTCTACGTGGGGCTACCTTTGAAGGTGACCCGGAAACTGCAATTAATCCAGAATGCGGCAGCTAGACTGGTGACTGGGAGTGGCCGCTGGGACCACATAACACCGGTCCTGAGAGATCTACATTGGCTCCCAGTACGTTTCCGAGCTACTAACATGAGTTTGGCCAAACTGCGAGAGACAGTGAAGGATAGGCGTGCCTGGCATGCTCTGGTCCATGGGGTCACGAAGAGTCAGACACGACTGAACGACTGAGCAACAACAACATTTCCAAGCACAATTCAAAGTGTTGGTGCTTGCAATACGGATCCTCATGAACATTCACCTGCCTTTTAATACAAATTTCTCCCAATACAAACCCCTTCAAAGGCAATCCCCCCCCCCAATAAATGAATGCTCGTGATTCAACTTCCCTGAATCTATATGCATTTTGGTGTGTTATTTTCACTCAGATGTGCATTTTTACCCCATTGTGTACATTGGAGAGCTGCAGTGCAAAATTCAGAGAAGTGCGAATTTTGGGGGGGGAATGGCTTTGTTTCCATTCACTTATTGTTGCGTAAAGTGCAAAACAGGTTGATTCACTTTTACATGTGAACAGAATTGACTCCCTACTTGGCAGTGTGTGTGTGGGGGGGGGGAATGGCATATTGCGAGAAAGGGCATGGCTGGCTGAGATCCTGAAAAGGAGCACGCCACTCCAGAATGTTTTGTTGCAGCTCTCACTTGTATATCTTGTTGCCAAGAACATCATGTTCTTGGCATGATGGAGAACCAGTGTGGTGTAGTGGTTAAGAGCGGTAGACTCATAATCTGGTGAACCGGGTTTGATTCCCCGCTCCTCCACATGCAGCTGCTGGGTGACCTTGGGCTAGTCCCACTTCTCTGAAGTCTCTCAGCCCCACTCACCTCACAGAGTGTTTGTTGTGGGGGAGGAAGGGAAAGGAGATTGTGAGCCGCTTTGAGACTCCTTCGGGTAGTGAGAAAGCAGGATATCAAATCCAAACTCTTCTTCTTCTTCTTCTTCTTCTTCTTCTTCTTCTTCTTCTTCTTCTTCTTCTTCTTCATGATCAGACCATGCTGGGGATCAGATCTTGCAAGCTGACCCTCAAATCGGAGCAAGGCCGCACGCTCTATGCAACCAGGCATCGTTTGGCGGGAGATGCGCTCCTCAAACCTTTTGCAGCCATCTGAGCCGCCTTCTTGCCAAGGAACTAATCAGAAGTGAACAGCGGCTGGACGTGGAGACCCACAAAATCCATCTGAAGCCCAGCTCTACCTTACGTTTGTTGAATGAAGGGAAGGGCTATCCTGAAGGGCTGCCCCCCAGCAACCCCCATCGCCTAATATACACGGCACCCTTGCCTTTGAGTCGGCTGGCCCCCTCTCCCACGCTAACTTAGCTGCCATACGTGATATACGGCAGTTTGAGGCTTTGGCAAATTACCCCATCAGAAGCCAACTCGCCCTGTCCATCATTTGAGGCCGGATTGGCACCCTCCGTGACAGGAGAGTGACAGAGACGGGCTGGAGTTTAAAAAAAAAAAATTCTAAGAGAGAGGGATTGTGAGAGGGAGCCCAGAGAATGTTCTACCCAGAATTCCCTGGGCTAAGCTATATCAGTCAATCTTAAGGCTAATTCGTGTCAGAGCTCGTTTCCTATCTCTTTGAGTCTCCAGCGGAAGGTTGATAAAATTGAAGTGGAAATGAAGTTGGAGGCACAGGAGGATACGGGCAACAATAGTCCGGCGAAATGGATTTGTAGGCCTGATACACTCTTTGGAGCGCAGGGTTTTGGGTGACCTTGACAACGTCCTTGGGAAAAGAAGCAGTGTGTGTGTGTTTGTGTGTTTGGAGACAGAGAGCGCGTGCATTTGTATTTGATAAAGCGACGTTTAAGTAAAGCACTCAGTTTACTTGGCCAAGCCAAGCCATAGAATCCTAAAGTCCTTAAAGCAATGCCTGAAAGTTCTGAGCTGATTTGCTCCTGGTGCTTTTATACCAGAGGATGTAGAAATCTGGTTCATATCTACAGTACAGTTGCTGCTGTTGTTAATTTATTAGTAGCCCTTCACCAGTAGGTTCCAACCATTTAGAATTCATTGTTAAAAACAAGTCGAGTACAATCACAGGAATAGGGTGGTGTGCTGGTCCCGTGGGGTATCCAAAAGGCGAGGTCCAAGTCCGGTCCGTGGTCAGAGGGGTAACGTAAAGGCAGTCCGTAATAACGGAAGCTGGGTGCAGGGCAGGGAGTCAGGCGAAGTCAGGAACGGGTAGGCAAGCAGGGAACCAGGGCGGGTCAGGAGCTCAGGCAGGAAAGCAGGACAGGTTTCAAGCCGGAACTGGTATCCAACAATGTTGCTCCGCAACCTGGGGCTGGGGCTGACCGGCTTTTATCTGCCCCGAGGCATAGGGCGGCCCCAGTCCTCTGGTGACTCGCCTCTCGTGGCTTGGAGGCGAGCACTCCTCCTGCGGGAACTCAGTTCCCTTCGCCTCTCTGCCCTGAGCCTCTGCAGCTCAGGAGAGGCTGGAGGGTTACCGGACCCAGAGGCAACCTCAGCTTCCCCTGACGGGGCTGGGAGTGGAGCACCTGCAGGCAATGGGTCCTCCACCCCATCAGGAGCCAGAGCAGACTCAGCCGATGCCTGCACCTGAGGATCCAGGACAGGTGAGGACCCTTCAGACCCAGGCCCCAGCCCCGGCTCTGCTGGTTTTGGAGGCGGGGAATCCTGTGCAGGCTGGGATCCCTCAGGTTCAGCATCTGAGTCTGACTGAATTCCAGGCCATCACAGGTGGGTCCTTAAAAACACACATCTCAGGTGCCAAACGCCAGGATAGAGAGTTGCATCTTCAGCATAAGAAGAGAATTTCTCTTTAATTATGATTTGCTGATGTTTTGAGAGTTAATTTTGTTGTGTACCACTATATTCTAATGGATTGTTGAATATTGCTCTATTTGATATAAGTCATTCCATTCTAAAGTTATGTTTTATTATGACTTTTTGTATTGGATCAGATTATTATGAGGTGCGTGTTCTCAGACCCGCCAAGTGTCCCTATTCTCCATGGACTTCCCTGATTTAGAGAAGCCGTCCCATTTTCTGATTTGATCCCACTTTTCCTTAGGATGCCCCTATTTTGATTAGAGGAATCTTGGAGGATCATCTGGTAGGATGTCTCGATTTTCACTGGAGAAATGTTGGCGGGTATGGAGTTATCCAACCCCAAGCCATCAGAAGGCAATTCTGTATAGGGAAGGTTTTTTTTTTAAAAAAAAATGTTTAATGTTTTATTATGTTTTTATATATATTGGAAGCTTCCCAGAGTGGCTGGGGCAACCCAGTCAGGTGTGTGTGTGTGGGGGGGGGTATAAATAGCAAAATTATCATTATGGAATGGGACGTCCCTATTTTCATCGGAGAAATGTTGGAGGGTATGTGTTGTATGTTTTGTTGCTGTAAACTCTGGCCTACAAATTGAAAGTGAAATGGAATGCAATTGAATATGAAGAGCATACCAGCTGCTGGTGCTCACAAGGAGGAGAGTGTTATTGTACTCAAGTCCAGCTTGACCACTGTGTGAAGAGGATGCTGGACTAGATGGGCCATTGGCCTGATCCAGCAACCAAGCTCTTTGGATTTCATTGCATTTCATTTCACTTTTAGTTTGTAGGCTGCCTTTCTATATTGCTACACACAAGGCGGTTTACAGCAACAAAATATACAATAAAGAACACACACCTTATAATAATCCAATACAAAAAGTCATAATAAAACATACCATATTTTTCCGTGTATAAGACGATCCCTATTTTTTGAGTCCAAAATTAAGAAATAATTAATTGCAATTTTAAACTTACTTTTTTTGGGGGGGGGGGAGAATATAGACTTCTACACGGAAAAATACAGTAACTTTAAAAACGGGATTGACTTATATCAAATGAAGTAATATCCAATAATATATTAAAATATAGTAGTACGCAATGAGAAGAGCCTTGCTGGATCAGGCCAAGCTGGGCCCTTCTAGTCCAGCCTCCTGTTCTCACAGTGGTCAGCCAGATGAGTAGACGCAGGATCCGACCACAAGAGCACGCTCCCCTCCTGTGGTCTCCGGCAGCTGACAGCCGTGAGAAACCTCTGCCTCGGCTGTTGAAGCCAATCCAGAGATAGGTGGCATTCCGAGGTTTAGAACTTAGGCAAATAGGAAAAAGTCAAGAATTTCTGCCCTGACCCCTGGCGAGCAGGAGAAGCGATGGAGGGACTGTAGCTCAGCGGCTGAACATCTGCTTGGCGTGCAGAATGTCCCAGGTTCAACACGCAGCATCTCCCGGTTGGGTTGGGTGCGTTCCTCACTTGTAGGGCCATTGCCAGTCATTGTAAACAGGACTGATCTCGAGAAACGCAAGGACCTATCCTGAAGGCAGATTCATGTTCCTTATGAGGAACGGCTTAGGGAGCTGGGTATGTTTAGCCTGGAGAAGAGAAGGTTAAGGGGTGATATGATAGCCATGTTCAAATATATAAAAGGATGTCATATAGAGGAGGGAGAAAGGTTGTTTCCTGCTGCTCCTGAGAAGAGGACACGGAGCAATGGATTCAAACTACAAGAAAGAAGATTCCACCTAAACATTAGGAAGAACTTCCTGACAGTAAGAGCTGTTTGACAGTGGAATTTGCTGCCAAGGAGTGTGGTGGAGTCTCCTTCTTTGGAGGTCTTTAAGCAGAGGCTTGACAGCCACCTGTCAGGAATGCTTTGATGGTGTTTCCTGCTTGGCAGGGGGTTGGACTGGATGGCCCTTGGGGTCTCTTCCAACTCTATGATTCTATGATTCTATGTGTTCGTAATGGAACCAGTCCTTCATTCAGACCCATGAGGACTGGAGACTTCTTCCGTGCTTTGGGGGAAGAGCTGTCGTTCAACAGCAGAACATTTACTTTGCGGAGATGCTGAGGTCCCAGGTTCGATCCCCAGCATCTCCAGGTTTCTACCTGGGACAGTCTCCATCCTTTGACCTCCGAGAGCTTCTGTCCGTCTGTGAAAAATGACTCTGAGCTGGCTAGACCGATGGTATAAGACGGCTTGCTGTGTTCTTAGGACTGGGCTGCGCTTCCCTCACCCAATCTAGCCATTTTCAAAATAGCCCGATGGGACGCAAAATTTGGCAGGCCGCCTCACGCTAGCATCGCCTCCCCCCCCCTCCCTACCCCTTGGTCTCTTTTTACAGTGAGGTGGATTTAGCTAATAAGAACCAGCTGGTTTTTTCCACTCTGATAGCTGTGAGAAACTGATGACAACCTGTTTGACCCTCGACCTCTGAACTTGACCTCCGGCTAATACCTTCAGCTGCTGGTTGTCATGGGTGGCTGGGAAGGGGCCTTTGTCTTCGCCTTCTGCCCCCCCCTGGTTTTTTCTGCTGTTTTGGAGTCCAGACAGATAAATGATTTCTATTTGTCCTTCGGCGCAACGGAAGAGCTGATCGATACCGTCCGCGGATGATGTCAAGGATTTGTCGCCACAGCTTATGAATGACAAAACGCTCCCTGCCGCCGCCACCCCCGCCGCACGCCGCCACCCCCCCTTGCCAAAAAAGAGAGAAGCGCTCCACCTTTTGGGGGGGGGAAGATTGAAAGCTGGAAGGGTTTATTGATTTCTGCTTTCTTAAATAGCGGCGCGGGCCACAATGGAGGGAAGAAAAGGCGAGGCTTTGTGTGGTAAAATGCAGCAAAAAGCTTCCTTGAGCACTGGCGATTAGATCAGAGATTGCATTTAAGTACCATAGGCCTCGGCTGCGGACGGCCGCTCAATTCCGCCCGCTCGAGCGTCGCCGCAATTTCCCTCCATTTCTCCACCTTTCCAAAGCGCTCCGAGACTGCCCCACCTTCCGCAAAATGCTTTCACTTTGCTGCCCATTTGGCCGGAGGTCAGCAACAGGCAAGGCTGGAACCTGGAGGGTCAACAAAACTATTTGTGGGGGGGGGGAGGGATGAGGTTAGAAAAGGGTTTTAAATACAGGAATACAGTTGGAAAGGGAAGTCTGCAAGAGGGATGGAGAAAGCTCAGGTCCGGAGGTCAAATTTGGCCCTCCTTAGCTCTCTATATAGAAAGGGACCCAGGTGGCGCTGTGCGTTAAACCACAGAGCCTAGGGCTTGCTGATCAGAAGGTCGGCAGTTCGAATCCCTGCGACGGGGTGAGCTCCCGTTGCTCGGTCCCAGCTCCTGCCAACCTAGCAGTTCGAAAGCACATCAAAGTGCAAGTAGATCAATAGGTACCGCTCCGGCGGGAAGGTAAACGGCGTTTCCGTGCGCTGCTCTGGTTCGCCAGAAGCGGCTTAGTCATGCTGGCCACATGACCTGGAAGCTGTACACCGGCTCCCTTGGCCAATAATGTGAGATGAGCACCGCAATCCCAGAGTCAGTCACAACTGGACCTAACGGTCAGGGGTCACTTTACCTTTACCTTTACCTCTCTATATGGCTCTGGGAACTCTCTTAAACCTCTACTGCATTGCAGAATAATAATAATAATAATAATAATAATAATAATAATAATAATAATAATTTATTGTTTGTACCCTGCCCATCTGGCCGGGTCCCCCCAGCCACACTGGGCGGCCTCCAACAGATATTAAAATACATTAAAATATCACAGGTTAAAAACTTCCCTAAACAGGGCTGCCTTCAGGTATTTTCTGAATGTCAGATAGTTGTTTATCTCTTTGACCTCTGCTGGGAGGGCGTTCCACAGGGCGGGCACCACTACCGAGAAGGCCCTCTGCCTGGTTCCCTGTAGCTTTGCTTCTCGCAGTGAGGGAACCGCCAGAAGGCCCTCGGGCGCTGGATCTCAGTGTCCGGACTGAACGGTGGGGGTGGAGACGCTCCTTCAGGTATACAGGACCGAGGCCGTTTAGGGCTTTAAAGGTCAGCACCAACACTTTGAATTGTGCTTGGAAACATACTGAAGGATATCTTCAGGAGAAGAAAAGGCTTAGGAGTAAACTCTACACCAGTCCCTATAACCAGTGTTTCCCAAACTTGGGTCTCCAGCGGATTTTGGACTACAGTTCCCATCATCCCTGATCCTGATAGCTAGGGATGATGGGAGTTGTAGTTCAAAACCAGCTGGAGACCCAGGTTGGGGAAACCCTGCCCTCAATCGGTTGGATGACACCTTGTAGGCCTCCTTCTAGCAACTCCTGCAGCCAAGCTGGTGTCCAACGTATTGCTCTGCTTACAAGGCCATCTGGGCAGCCCAGGACCTCCATGCATAATGGCCAGGCTTGCACCCCGAGGAGGTCACTTCGGTGCTGCTAATGCAGCGGTTTGACTTCATGCCCGGAGGCACACTTGATTGTCTCTCAAGACAGACGGATGCCAACGACAGCGATGTACATATAGTCCGTAGCTGTCAACCCTCCCCTTTTTTGCGGGAAACTCCCTTATTCCAATGCCGTTTCCTGCTGCTATCCCGGATTGTTGCTATCCCTTAAATTTCCCGGATTTCAAAGAAAGCAGCTCCTCTCCCTCCCTGCCGGCCAGGGAGGCTCCTCAGCTGCGTTGCTCGGCTGCCAATGAGGAGTCTGAGACCGACTGGGGGCGGAGCTTGCATGCCTTGTGCAGCCAGACCCTCACGCCCAACCAGACAGACAGCCTGCCTGCCGTCTATGCGCTCGCTCTTTCGCTCACCCGTTCGTGCGCAGCCTCTGGAGCGCAGGGTGGCGAGGCTACTTGGTGCCATTGCACCGTCCTCGCGGCATCCCTTATTTTCAAATCCGAAAGTTGACAGCTATAATATAGTCTCTAGGACCAGGTGCAATTGCACTGAGCATGAGAAGACGCTGGATGAGGCCAAAAGCCCACCTAGTCCAACCACACAGGAAAACCATCAAGCAGGATCCCAGCACAAGACCACTCTCCCCTCTTGGGGTTCCCAACAACTGGCGTTGGGGAGCATGAGTGCCTTGGACAGACCTCTGGGGTCATGCTGGAGATTCCCAGTGATGGCTGGTGGGGTGGAGGCCAGGTAGCAGTTCAGCTTCTGCCTTCTCTTAGGTAACCTTTCTCTCTTTCTCTCTCTCTCCCTGGCCATCTTTTTAACTCATTTCCTGCTCAGAACTTTCCGGAGAGGAAGAAGACGCTCACTGAGTGTGGAGCAAACACCCCCCCCCCACAAGATTTCCCACCGTTTCCACCTTAGACCTCCGACTTGTTTGAAGTGGGTTGCATTCTCCAGTCAACCTTGCAAGCGACGCAGGTCAAGGGTGGCCTTATAAATGTTCCACGCCTCCCCAGGAATAAGTGGATTCTGCCAACTTCAAAGGCCGGTGCTCACTGGGCCGGACAGGAAGAAAGCAGTGATGGGGGGGGGCACGTCACAGAGAATGGGGGCAGTGGAAGCTGGTCCATTAGGGCAGGTGGGTTGGTCCCACCAACCCCAGGCTGCCTTCAGCCCCAGCTGCCTGCCTTCTCGCTCACAAACTGTCTGGGGTGGGGGTTGTTTGCTGGCTGTCATCTTCCTGCTCCTTAGTCTCAGCTTTGTCCTTGTTGAACTCAGCAGGGAGGAGAAGGGTGGAGACAAAACTGGAATCAGTTGGCTATGGCTGCCATTGGCTCAGGCTCCACCTGCTTCTTGAGCTTCTTCCCTTCCGCCTTGAGAGCAGTACATGTGAAAAGGGTCTAGGAGTCTTGGTAGACCACAAACTTGACATGAGTCAACAGTGTGATGCAGCAGCTAAAAAAGCCAATGCAATTCTGGGCTGCATCAATAGGAGTATAGCATCGATTCTAGATCAAGGGAAGTAATAGTACCACTGTATTCCGCTCTGGTCAGACCTCACCTGGAATACTGTGTCCAGTTCTGGGCACCACAGTTCAAGAAGGATACTGACAAGCTGGAACGTGTCCAGAAGAGGGCAACCAAAATGGTCAAAGGCCTGGAAATGATGCCTTATGAGGAACGGCTTAGGAGCTGGGTATGTTTAGCCTGGAGAAGAGAAGGTTAAGGGGTGATATGATAGCCATGTTCAAATATATAAAAGGATGTCATATAGAGGAGGGAGAAAGGTTGTTTTCTGCTGCTCCAGAGAAGCGGACACGGAGCAATGGATTCAAACTACAAGAAAGAAGATTCCACCTAAACATTAGGAAGAACTTCCTGACAGTAAGAGCTGTTCGACAGTGGAATTTGCTGCCAAGGAGTGTGGTGGAGTCTCCTTCTTTGGAGGTCTTTAAGCAGAGGCTTGACAGCCACCTGTCAATAATGCTTTGATGGTGTTCCTGCTTGGCAGGGGGTTGGACTGGATGGCCCTTGGGGTCTCTTCCAACTCTGATTCTATGATTCTTACCAGTCTCAATGGGCACCAGCCAACCCTAGGGATGTAAATGTGGAGAAGGGGCAGGCTCAGGGGAGCCCCTCGCACCCGTTTCCCTGCCCAACGGCTGCACAATGCACACGAGGAGGGTGACCATAATGATAACGGATCTGGAAAGCAAACCTGATGAGGAACGGTTGAGGGAGTTGGGTACCTTTATGCTGGAGAAGAGATGACTGAGAGGTGATGCGATAGTCATCTGCAAACACCCGAATGTCTTGTCACTTGGAGGGTGGAGCGTGCTTGTTTCTGCTGCTCCAGAGGGTAGGAGCTGAAGCAATGGGTTCAAAGGACAAGAAAGGAGATTCTTAGTAAACCTCAGGAAGATGTTTCTGACAGTAAGATCTGTTTGACAGTGGAGCAGACCCTCTTGGAAGCTGGGAGACTTTCCCTCCTTCATTGGAGGTTTTTAAACAGAGGCCGGGTGGCCATCTGCCAGGGATTCTTAGGCTATTATTCCTTCATCGCAGTGGGTTGGACTAGTGTAAAGGTAAAGGTAAAGGGACCCCTGACCATCAGGTCCAGTCGTGTCCGACTCTGGGGTTGCGTGCTCATCTCGCTCTATAGGCTGAGGGAGCCGGCATTTGTCCGAAGACAGCTTCCGGGTCATGTGGCCAGCATGACAAAGCTGCTTCTGGTGAACCAGAGCAGCGCACGGAAACGCCGTTTACCTTCCCGCCGGAGTGGTACCTATTTATCTACTTGCACTTTAACATGCTTTCGAACTGCTAGGTGGGTAGGAGCAGGGACCGAGCAACGGGAGCTCACCCTGTCGCAGGGATTCAAACCACTGACCTTCTGATCAGCAAGCCTGTGGTTTAACCCGCAGCGCCTTCTGGTCCCTTGGACTAGTGTAGGTCCCATTATTTTGATGGGTCTACTCTTGTTTAGTCATTTAGTCGTGTCCGACTCTTTGTGACCCCATGGACCAGAGCACGCCAGACACTCCTGTCTTCCACTGCCTCCCGTAGTTTGGTCAGACTCATGTTGGTAGCTTCGAGAACACTGTCCAACCATCTTGTCCTCTGTCGTCCCCTTCTCCTTGTGCCCTCAATCTTTCCCAACATCGGGGTCTTTTCCAGGGAGTCTTCTCTTCTCATGAGTGGCCAAAGTATTGGAGCCTCAGCTTCAGGATCCGTCCTTCCACTGAGCACTCAGGGCTGATTTCCTTCAGAATGGATAGGTTTGATCTTATTGCAGTCCATGGGACTCTCAAGAGTCTCCTCCAGCACCAGAATTCAAAAGCATCCATTCTTCGGCGACCAGCCTTCTTTATGGTCCAGCTCTCACTTCCGTACATCACTACTGGGAAAACTATAGCTTTAACTATCGGACCTTTGTCGGCCAGGTGGTGTCTCTGCTGTCTAGGTTTGTCATCGCTTTTCTCCCAAGAAGCAGGTCTACTCTTAGTAGCACTTAAGTAAGGTGAGATATTGGGTTACATTCCACTAAGTCCTACTCAGCGTTGACCTGCTGCAATTTAAGAGATGTCACTAGCATGGGTTTATTTAGTTGGAACCTCCTTCCTGGTAATCTGAACCCAAAGTGTAGGACTGCAGGGGGCTGGACTAGATGTCTTTTGGGGTACCCCCTCCAACTCTACAATTCCATGCTTCTGTGTGCAGTTTTGCTGAAAGATGCAGGAAATGCTTCTTGGGCTTGCCTTCCATCAGACCCACATTTGGGGTAGCATGGATCCCTACCAGGGAATCCAGTCAGGGATTCTTCAGCTGAGATTCCTGCATGGGAGAGAAGGGGAGGGGGTTGGGCTAGATAGGTTGGACTCAGGATAATAATAATAATAATAATAATAATAATAATAATAATAATAATAATAATAATTTATTATTTGTACCCCGCCCATCTGGCCGGGTCTCCCCAGCCACTCTGGGTGGCTTCCAACAAATATAAAGATACATTAAAATATCACAGATTAAAAACCTCCCTGAACAGGGCTGCCTTCAGGTGTTTTCTAAAGGTCAAACTCTACATTCTAGGATTCTATGACTAACTTGCGTCCATTACTTTTTTTTTTTTTTTAATAATTTTTTATTTATTTTATCATTTAAAAACAAACTTAACAAGCATCATTAACAACATCAAATCTTTGTTTAGCCTGGGCCTCTCCATATCCGAGGCCCAGTAATTCTTTTTTACATAGCCTAATTTTTTTTACTTCCTCAAGTCCCTTTTTTCTGACATTCATTGTAATTCTCTTTAACAGTTTTCTTCTTCTTTTTTACAAAAATAAAAATAAACCTTACCACCTTGTGTTTTTATTATGCATCGCATCTTATTTTCTTAACCTAAGCTTAACTACTTCTGCTGCCTGTACCAAATCAAATAAACTTTTCAAATAGTCTTTAATTTTCTTCCAATCTTCTTCAACGCTCTCTCTCTCCCTTCTGTTCTCGGATTCGTCCAGTCATTTTGGCCATTTCCATAAAGCCCAGTAATTTCATTTCCCATTCTTCTAAAGTTGGTATCTCTTGGGATTTCCAGTTTTCTCAATATTTCTTATTCCAGAAACATGAGGGGACTGGAACCGGCAAACCCTTATTTTAATTGTTACGGAAGTACAGCTGCCCCCACATCCCCTGCTGCCACCTGCTCGAAATTTGATGCGATTGGGCTGGTGAGCAGAGTTTAAATTCCTGCCCTAGAATGTTCCCCGCACTGTATGGCATCAGCTGTAACCCGCCAGTCCTGAAATATGGCCCAATTGTCAGAGAGAACAGGCCTGATCTTCCATGAGGTGCTGCTTCTGCTGTGACAAACCCAAATGCTTTCTTCAGAACTCCGTTTTCTTTAATTAAATTTTACGCGCAGATAAAGTGTTTTGTGGGTTTCCCCGCTGTGGGGTGTTGCAATTAGACAAACGCGCGCACACGGCAACAATGTGCAGGCTCGATGCAAGCGGAAGAAGTCCTTTTGTCTCAGTTAACGGATAACCGTTTGAACTTCAGGTAAGAACTTGAGGTTCGCCTCTCTGAAATAGTGCCCCAATATAAAAGGGACCCAGGTGGCGCTGTGGGTTAAACCACAGAGCCTAGGGCTTGCCGATCAGAAGGTTGGCGGTTCGAATCCCTGTGACGGGGTGAGCTCCCGTTGCTCGGTCCCAGCTCCTGCCCACCTAGCAGTTCAAAACCACGTCAAAGTGCAAGTAGATAAATAGGTACCGCTCTGGCAGGAAGGTAAACGGCGTTTCCGTGCGCTGCTCTGGTTCGCCAGAAGTGGCTTAGTCATGCTGGCCACATGACCCGGAAGCTGTACGCCGGCTCTCGGCCAATAAAGCGAGATGAGCGCCGCAACCCCAGAGTCGGACACGACTGGACCTGATGGCCAGGGGTCCCTTTACCTTTACTATAAAATGCTATTATTGAAATTTATTGTTTGGGAGACTAAGGGGCACCGCTCTCCTCCCTTCCAGACACACACCCACACACACACACACACACACACACACACACACACACACACCAGCCTCATCCAACCTCATCCAGTGTCTTGGCGGCTCAGCCTGGGAAATGTCAGCCTGGATGAGTGCCGGACGGCAGGAGCAAAGTCAATTAATATGAGGCTTTTTCGCCACCTGTTTGAACTGCCATGTTATATGGGAAGGCATATCAATTAACTGCTGTGATTATCCCAATCATACTTCGCATCTGACCAAACAGTCACCCCTTTCAAGCTGTAATCCGGCCGCTGGAGCCAAGATTGGCCATTTCGTTTCATTCAAACCCCTCCACCCCCCCCCAAAAAAAGATTGCTAAAGAAAACCTTCTCTCTCTCTCTCTCTCTCTCTCTCTCTCTCTCTCTTTTTCCACAGGGGACAGAAGTTTTTCTATTTACACAATGACACAGAGGATTAGACACAAGATGCCAACTTTAATAAAATATATGGGGGGGGGAGATAAACCCCATTCCACATAATCCCAAAATGTGGCAAACACATACCATTTGAATGGCAATGCCCATCAACTTTGGGGTGGGGGCAGCCTCCTCAAATATTTTATTGGAGAGGCCAAAGGGGCCTCGGCCACTAGGAGTTGGCTCCTATGATTAGAAATGGGGGGTTGCAGAGAGAGAGAGAGAGAGAGAGGAGAATTGGGTGCCACAGAGAAAGAGTGAGGAGGAAGGGAGAGAAATGGGGAGAGGGGAGAGGCGGGGGGGTCAGCTTCTGTTGACCGTTGCCCCACCCACCATCACCTTAAGGGTGCCTAGAGGCCAATAAAAGGTAAAGTACCCCTGACACTTAAGTCCAGTCACAAACGACTCTGGGGTTGCAGCGCTCATCTCGCTTTACTGGCCGAGGGAGCCGGCGTTTGTCCGTGGACAGTTTTTCTGGGTCATGTGGCCAGCATGACTAAGCCGCTTCTGGTGAAACCAGAGCAGCGCGCAGAAATGCCGTTTACCTTCCCGCCGGAGCGGTACCTATTTATCTACTTGCACTTTGACGTGCTTTCGAACTGCTAGGTGGGCAGGAGCAGGGACCGAGCAACGGGAGCTCACCCCGTCGCGGGGATTCGAACCGCCGACCTTCCGATTGGCAAGCCCTAGGCTCTGTGGTTTAACCCACAGCACCACCCGCGTCCCTAAAGGCCAATAAAGGTCTTTGGGGCATGGAGTGTTCCAAGTAAAATATTTCCCCATTGATTTCAGGCAGGGTGGGCGAGAGTCTTACCTCTGTTCCCCATTGCAAACGGAGACCTTTAAAAGAGTATGGCTTTGGCGTCATGGTGCCCCTAGTTCTCCCTGTGGATCTTTCTGGCCTTCGCAGCTGGGGGAGGGAAGCTGGCAGGGCTGGCAGAGGTGGAGGGTGTGTGTGTGAAGCCCAGGAGGGAAGCCTGAGGGAGCGGGGCGGTTAGGGAGAGGGAGAGGATCTGATTTCTCAGCCCCTTTGAAACCCAACCCGCTCTGTTTATCAACAGCCATAAATATTAATTGATATTTAATAAGGAAGGCAGACACAAGGGAGGGCATTGTACTGGGCAGCTCCTACGTAGGGATGTTGGCCAAGTGGAAAAAGAGTTTGTGTAACTTTCCTCTGGGGTTAAGAGGAGGTCAAGCGGGGTCCTCTGCGCTGGTCAGCGACCCGGCTAATTTCTTTCTTTCTTTCTCTTAAAAACAAAACAGGGAGAGAGAAAAAAGCTCAGAGGGATCATGGTTGACTCTTGGGAACGGAGAGAACCCAGATACCTGAAACTGTTTTGCTTCGGAGATCCGGGGGGGGGGGGGAAGAGAGAACGTCAGCTACCCCAGAGGCTGTGTGGTGTAGTGGTTAGAGCGCCAGACTGGGACCTGCGAGACCAGAGTTCAAATCCCCACTCAGCCGTGACATTTTGTCCTGAAGCCATGTTCACTTAATGCATTTAAATAATAATAATAATAATAATAATAATAATAATAATAATAATAATAATTTATTATTTATACCCCGCCCATCTGGCTGGGTTTCCCCAGCCACTCTGGGCGGCTTCCAACAGAACATTAAAATACAATAATCTATTAAATGTTAAAGGCTCCCTAAACAGGGCTGCCTTCAGATGTCTTCTAAAGGTCTGGTAGTTGTTGTTCTCTTTGACATCTGAAGGGAGGGCGTTCCACAGGGCGGGTGCCACTACCGAGAAGGCCCTCTGCCTGGTTCCCTGTAACTTGGCTTCTCGTAGTAAGGGAACCGCCAGAAGGCCCTCGGCACTGGACCTCAGTGTCCGGGCTGAACGATGGGGGTGGAGACGCTCCTTCAGGTATACTGGACCGAGGCCGTTTAGTTCTTTAAAGGTCAGCACCAACACTTTGAATTGTGCTCGGAAAAGTACTGGAAGCCAGTGTAGGTCTTTCAAGACCGGTGTTATGTGGTCCCGGCGGCCGCTCCCAGTCACCAGTCTAGCTGCTGCATTCTGAATTAATTGCAGTTTCCGGGTCACCTTCAAAGGTAGCCCCACGTAGAGCGCATTGCAGTAGTCCAAGCGGGAGATAACTAGAGCATGCACCACTCTGGCGAGACAGTCCGCGGGCAGGTAGGGCACCATGATAACATTTTTGAACAGTTCTGGCTTCCCCCCAAAAGAATTCTGGGAAATGTAGTTTGTTCAGGGTGCTGAGAGCTGTTAGAACCTATTCCCCACACAGAGCTACAATGGTTCTCGGTGAAGAGGGATACCTCTCTGAGTTATGTAGCTCTGTGAGGGGAATCAAGGCCTCTAAACAACTCTCAGCATCCTGAAGAAACCACAGCTCCAGGAATTCTTTGGGGGCAGGGGGGAAGCCATGACTGTTTAAAGTGGTATCATTTTGCTTTACATATATGGTGCCAATAGGGCCTGGGTGAGCCTTGCCCTACCTCACAGGGTTGTTGTGAAGATTCAGTAGGAAGGTGGCGAATGAGGTATACCACCTCACACTCTTTCTGAAGAAAGGTGGGATAGAAATGGAATAAATAAATAAATAGTACATGGAAACCAAAATGGAGGTGTGGATTGAGAAGCATGAAGAGAGCTGGTGTTTGTGCTTTCTTAAGACTTGTGTACAAGGTATGTTCACACTGGACAGCTTTCTAATATTCGCAAATTTAGAAGGTTAATGCAAAAATGCTTGGAAACTGAGGGGAAACGGCCCAGACGGAGTACGTCCTAAGTCATAATAATTCTTCGGCACCAATTCAACCAATATTTATATATACAGTATATTCCTATCCATATTTCTGTCTAGCTGGAACAGGGCATTGGCCTCTCATGCCTCTCCTGCTTGCCTCAACAGAGACTAGAGAGAGGTGTGTTAGCGTGGGTAGGAACTAACCTGCTTTACAAAGGTAAAAATTGCATCAGTTGCTCCGCCCACTTTTGCCTAACACAGGCATGTGGCCCCCGAAAGGTTTCTTAGCAGGGAATGTGGCCCCCAGGTGGAAAAGGTTCCCAACCCTTTTGGGCTTTGCTGTGCCACCTCCTTGGCCTCCTCCTCGATTTCTATGTTCTCGTCTCGACAAATTCCGCCCAAATGGACTCCTTTTGTTTTCTGAGAGCACGAGGGGAAAGCGACGAGGGAGACAAGGGTCCTAGGGAGCAGATACAGTCAGGCAAGGCGACCCTAAGCCACAACCCTGAGTTATCTGGGCTCGCTATCAAAGGAGCCATCTGAGGCGGATTAGGGGAGAGTGTCAGGTTTAAGGCCCAGCACAATACCCCGTGTCCCCAACTCCGCGGAAAGGTTGCAATCGGAGAATTTCGGAGAAAAGTGAGGCTTAGGGGCGGATTATCTTCTGGGCTTCTGAAAACAAACTTCTTCCCGGAACGGTTTGGAAGGTGTCGCTCTTTAAAGGCGCGCACATCTAGATTATTGCAAACAGATGATGGAGTATCAGACGCTTGGAAAACCCATCTCTTTTCTAGAGAGGGTCACAGCCTACGAAGTTCGCTCATGCCATGGGACTTCTTCCCCACAAAATATCTGCTCCAGAATGTTGTAATGCTGTTCTCTAGCCAAATAACCTCTACAAAAATGCATATACTAAAGTGTGCGTGCAAATGAATATATCTGTGAAAGCAGGGCTAAGACTGGGTTCGGCGAGAGAAGGCGTTTAATATTTTTGGAGATCATATCGAAGACCCGGTGACTCGTGGATTCGAACCTGGTTTCCAGGTCCTAGCCAGGTCAATCCGGCCCATGGACTGTCCAGAAATCAGCGTGTTTTTACATGAGTAGAATGTGCCCTTTTATTTAAAATGCATCTCTGGGCTATTTGTGGGGCATAGGAATTCATTCATTCCCCCCCCCCCCAAATATAGTCCGGCCCACCACATGGTCTGAGGGACGGTGGACTGGCCCACACGGCTGAAGAAGGTTGCTGACCCCTGCTCTAGCCACTACCCCACACTGGCTCTCGTGTGTAGAGGAGGAGAAACTCACACTAGACATTCCGACAGATTTCCGCGAGATTTCCATTTGTCGAATCCCAGACTGGGTGGAAATGTAGAGCATGGAAAGAAAGGAACCGAGAGAAACGAGAATGGACAGATTTGCGCTGTAGATAAACTTTGTGCCCCGCACAAAGATCTCTTAAAATGAGATCCAAAATATCTATTTGTACGGATCCCTCCCCCCCCTCCACCTCCGCTCCCCATTTTTAACCTTCATATTCGTTTTTCGGTGAAACCATCTTCACTGGAGCTGTTATTTATTTATTGCTTAATCAGCAGAGAGTCCCAGGCGTGGGGCGGCCTTGTTTGGAAGATGGATCAGGTGCCAAACTCCGAGGCCAATTAACATGCAAACCGGTTTCCCTTTTGTAAAGAAGAGTTGACAAAAGATGAGCCCTGTTTGCTTGTGTGACTTAATCCAGTTAAACATACATTTTAAAACCCGGCAAATACATGTAAAGGCATGTAATAAGGAGGGCCGCAATAGAGAGCCAGTTTGTGAATAACAATGAAAGCCTATCTGGCCTTTATTTCGGGAGTGGGCTGTTTGTGAATCTCGGTGTATCTAATATTTATAACCCCATTTCCCTATCAGAATAATAATTGGGGTGGCTTGTCATGCCTCCCTCCTCCCCACACAAAAAGGAATATAAAAACACACAACGGTGAAAGGTAAAGGTAACAAGGTAAAGGATCCCTGGATGTTTAGATCCAGTCAAAGGCGACTATGGGGTTGCGGCGCTCATCTTGCTTTCAGGCCGAGGGAGCCGGTGTTTGTCCGCAGACAGCTTTCCAGGTCATGTGGCCAGCAGGACTAAACCGCATCTGGCACAACGGAACACCGTGACGGAAACCAGAGCGCACAGAAACACCGTTTACCTTCCTGCCGCAGCGGTACCTATTTATCTACTTGCACTGGTGTGCTTTCGAACTGCTAGGTTGGCAGGAGCTGGGACAGAGCAACGGGAGCTCACCCCATCACGGGGATTCAAACCGCCAGCCTTCCGATCGGCAAGCCCAAGAAGAGGCTCAGCGGTTTAGACCGCAGCACCACCCCTGTATACTCAGTTGAACAACGAACCGCCATTAAATGCCTGCAGAACATAGCTGTCAACCCTCCCTTTTTTTTGCAGGAAACTCCCTTATTCCAAGGCCGTTTCCCACTGCTATCCCGGATTGTTGATATCCCTTAAATTTCCCGGATTTCAAAGGAAGCAGCTCCTCTCCCTCCCTACCAGCCAGGGAGGCTCCTCGGTTGCGTTGCTCGGCTGCCAATAAGGAGTCTGAGACCGACTGGGGGCGGAGCTTGCATGCCTTGTGCAGCCAGGACCCTCATGCCCAACCAGACAGACAGCCTGCCTGCCATCTACACTCTCGCTCTTTCGCTCACCTGTTCGCACGCAGCCTCTGGAGCGCAGGGGGGCGAGGCTACTTGGTGCCATTGTACCGCCCTCGTGGCATCCCTTATTTTCAAATCCAAAAGTTGGGGGGGAAATCCCTTATTTTCAAATCCGAAAGTTGACAGCTATGCTGCAGAAACCTGGTTGTTGTTTTTTTTGCATCGCTTGAGAGGAAGGTGAAAGTTGCCTCAGTTGCCCCGCCCACTTCCGCCTCTGGCCCCACCCACACTTTGCCCTCCCCCCCCATCTGCCACCAGCATCTGGCACAGGGAAGGATGCTCAACAGGCTTTGGATCAAAAAAGGCTCTCCATCCCTGGACTAGTGGGTTTTGGTGGGCCCTTGAGATGTGGGCAGGCTTCCGCAGCTTCAGCCGCTAACAGTCTGGAATAATCACAGAGATAATGTGCAGTTCATTGTCAAGCCTTCGCAGAAACATCCTCGCGTCCCTTATGCTATTGCCCCTTCCCCATAATAAAGACTTAGCAAGGGAATCTCTTTATTGGGATGGTGGGGGGTTGCCTTGCCCTCGAGTGGCGAAGGTCTAAGGGCTTCATCTTAACCTGGGCATAAGAAAACGTCCGACATGCGACCTGCCAATTGATTTACAGGACGGGGGGAAAAGGACAGTAGATTAGCAGTGTAAATATGGAGCGAGATCAGCGAGGGGAATGATGTTGCCAGCTACGTGCTTGGGGAGTCTCTCCTGTCCTCCGAAGCTCCCTTTAGAACTTGCTTTTCCACCGTGAATTTAGAATGGTGGAGTTGGAAGGGGCTCCAAGGGTCATCTAGTCCAACCCCCTGCAATGCAGGAATTTCAGCTGAAGCGTCCATGGCAAATGGCCATCCAGCATCTGCATAAAAACCTACGGAGGAAGGAGAGTCCACCCCCCCCCCGAGGGAGACCGTTCCACTGCCAAACAGCCCTTGCTGTCAGAAAGTTCTTCCTGATATTTCCTCAGAATCTCCTTTCTTGTAATTTGAAGCCACTGGTTCGAGTCCTGCCCTCCAGAGCAGGAGAAAACAAGCCCGTTCCACAAAACATACATGGTGGTTAAATTTTCATACTTCCCCCCTCTCACCGTGGGAAGCCAAGATCCACCCCCCCCTCACATATTCATTGTACATTTAACCTTACTATTATTTTTACTAACATTGCTTACGCCTGGCCCAATTCCTGGGCCAGATTCTATCTTTCTCCATTACATATTTCGGTTGACTTCCTCAAGTCCCCCTCTATTGAATTCATCTTAAATCCTCTTTCACAGATTGGTACAACTATTTTATAACATCCTAAAATACAAAGATACATTTCCTTATTAATCCTAAATTCAAACCTAGGCATTCCAGTACTTCCGCTCTTTCCCTAGGTTCTTATCATCTGTCTATACTATACTATACTAATTTTAAAAAATTCAATTAACACTTCCCCCCCTTCCTCCCTTTGGTCTCAGAGTTTTTAGCCATATTTTCTTCTTTTTTCTAATCATTTTAAATTATTAATCATTAATAATCACTATGCCAGTCACCATTTCCATATATCATCATCCTTAATGCCAGAAAAGTAGTCCAAATCAAACATAGTTCTTGTTCAGCCCACACCCTCCCTTGCGGCAGTCCAACCCCATTGGTTTCCCCGCCCCAACGGGCCCATAAGGCTTGTTTTTGAGACCCTTGATCATCCTGGTTGCCCTCCTCTGCACACGTTCCAGATTGTCAACATCCTTTTTAAATTGTGGTGCCCAGAACTGAACACAGTACTCCAGGTGTGGTCTGACCAAGGCAGAATAGAATGGTACTATTACTTCCCTTGGTCTGTATGTTAGCTTGGAGGGAGGGCTAGCAGGTCCTACACCAGCAGGCAGCATTCTCTGGCAGCTGCCAGGGGCCCATTGCCAAGACCTGTCTTAAATACTGGGTCCATGAGAACCACCATTTAAATCTACCCCAATTTCCCCAATGTACCATCACCTGCCAGTTGGGAAGATAGGAACTTGCCTTCTACTGAGACAGACCCCTCTGATCCATATATCTCAATGCTGTCTACACTGACTGGCAGCAGTTGTCTGAGATTTCAGGTAGGGAATCTTCCTCCAGCCCTACCTGGAAATGTCAGGGATTCAACCCACGACTGCAAGTTGCCTGCAACTGCAGCCTCCAGGTAACCCCAGAGGAAATCAGTGACATAGGAGGGGCGTACCAGTTGGTTTTTTTTTCCGAGGGTCCCTCAAATCTGCACCCACCCACCCTACATTTTAGACCCCCCCCCCAGTGTGGTGTTGTGGTTTCCAGTAGGTACCACAAGGGATGCTGGTTTCAGGAGTGTATCTCTTTGCTTAAAAGGGTGCCCATTTAACCCCAAAGTCCGCAAACAGGGGCCAAAGCAGAATGGATACACTGGAATCTGGACGTTGGAGATTCAGGACCGACAGAAGAAAATGCTTCTTCAACACAGCACAAACTATGGAACTCACTGCCACAATAAGAAGCAACTTGGATGGCTTTAAAAGAGCATGGACCGGTTCATGGAGGAGAGGTCTATCAGTGGCCACTAACCTTGATGGATATAGTCTACCTCCACTATCGGAGGCAGTATGCTTCAAAATAATAGTTGCTGGAAACTGCAGAAGGAAAGTTGAGCTCAGATCCTGCTTCCCGGTGGAGCGTCAATGGAGAATAGGAAGCTGGAGTGGTGCATGCTCTAGTTATCTCCCGCTTGGACTACTGCAATGCGCTCTACGTGGGGCTACCTTTGAAGGTGACCTGGAAACTCCAACTAATCCAGAAAATGGCAGCCAGACTGGTGATTGGGAGCGGCCACCGAGGCCACATAACACCGGTCTTGAAAGACCTACATTGGCTCCCAGTACGTTTCCGAGCACAACTCAGACTGTTGGTGCTGACCTTTAAAGCCCTAAACAGCCTTGGTCCTGTATACCTGAAGAATCATCTCCACCCCCATCGTTCAGTCTGGACACTGAGATCCAGCGCCGAGGACCTTCTGGCGGTTCCCTCACTGCGAGAAGCAAAGCTACAGGGAACCAGGCAGAGGGCCTTCTTGGTAGTGGCACCCGCCCTGTGGAACGCCCTCCCTTCAGATGTCAAAGAGAACAACAACTACCACACCTTCAGAAGACATCTGAAGGCAGCCCTGTTTAGGGAAATTTTTAATCTGTAATATTTTAATGTATTTTGATATTTGTTGGAAGCCGCCCAGAGTGGCTGGGGCGACCTGGCCAGGTGGGCGGGGTACAAATAATAATTTATTATTATTATTATTATTATTATTATTATTATTATTATTATTATGGACTCAATGGGCCACTGGATGGATCCAGCTGCAGAGCTTTGCTTATGTCCTTTGGCTTTTTCGGACATCCCCACTGTCTGTCAAGCTTGGGGGCATGTCTCAATCCCATGCTGTCCCCCCTCCTCTCCCCCCATCCCCAAATCTTCTTGAGTAATGCAGGCACAGAAGCCCTCCATCCCATATTCAGAGAGGCTCCGGTGACCTCTGACCTCCCCACCCCTCCATCACGGGAGATCTATAACATTACAATCCAAAAAACAAAAGGGAGATGGGAGGGTGAGGGGCAGAGGGGAGAGAGACCATAAGGAAGGGAGCAGCGGCCAGAGGGGCAGAGCCAGAATTCATCTTGCGAGCTGACACCTCCCGTTAATTAATGACTTAAAAATCAATGACACAGGGGACAGGTAGCAAATGACACCTTGGAACAGACAGAGCCTGCCTGTCTTCAGGACAGTGAGAGAGAGAAAATTAAAAAGGAGAGAGAGAGGGAGGGAGGGAGAAAAATATATATCTGAGATTTGACATGTGGAATGAGACTAAGACAGAACTGAGGAGCAGGAAAACCTTCCTTATTGATCGCTGTCTGTTCCCTCCGTGCAACCATTTCCCGAGCTTTGTATTGGGAGATCCTGCATATCCTCAGAAGATCGTACAGGGTGGAGGCACTTCCTCGAGTGGTGTCCTATTCTGTTGTGGCGCTGTGGTCTAAACCACAGAGCCTAGGGCTTGCTGATCGCAAGGTCAGCGGTTCGAATCCCTGCGACGGGGTGAGCTCCTGTTGCTCGGTCCCTGCTCCTGCCAACCTAGCAGTTTGAAAGCACATGGAAGTACAAGTAGATAAATAGGTACCGCTGCAGCGGGAAGGTAAACGGCGTTTCCGTGCGCTGCCCTGGTTCACCAGAAGCGGCTTAGTCCTGGGGTGGGAGCGTGGACAATGGTCTACTTCCACTCCAACCAAAATGTCTTCGATGGGTGTCAGGAGTCCAAAATTTCCACAGAAAAAATATACGTATATTCTAAAGGGCCGGTGAGCCATAGATTTCCTCGGGGGGGGGGGATTGTCTTCAGCTCACTCCCTCGCAAAATTTTCTCAATTGTCCTCTGAAAATTTCAGCTTGGCTCTAATCTGAAGGGCTACCAATGGAAATAATAAGGCATCTATTATTTATTTCATTTCATGTTTTAAAATAATTCTGCCCAGACCTTTGTTCACAGGATTTCAACAGCAAACACAACCAACCCTTTAAGGTCAGGTTTAAAAATCATCAACTAACACCATCCCATGGTCCAGGCACATTATATGAATCAAAGGCCTGGTGGTGGTGGGAAATAAATAAACACAAATTTTCTGCATTTTTCCTCTCAGGGGAAAAAAAAAAGTATTTGGGATGCCTTGTCCTGGAGAAGAGATGGCCTTTAAAAAAGGAAAGAAATGAACACACTCCAACCTTTCCGGACTACGTAATCTTGTCAGGACCTGTAAATGTCAAATTTAAATTCATACTTTTGTACCCCCTTTGGTTTCAAAGCGGATTACACCTTTTCTCTCAAAGCGAGGCGTCGCCAAAGCTACATGAAATGGAATTACGAGTACTTAGGCCTCTCTCCCCCCCACCCTCCCCTCTCCTCCCCCCGCCCCTCGCTATTGCCTCTTTACATTGTTAACGCCTTCTGATTCATTATTCCTAATCCTTATTAGGCTAAGTAACACACATCTGAATAGACAGCACTGGACACAGGAGCATGTGTGACTATTGTATCCGTCGCTGGCTAATCCGTAGCCTGGGGTGGAGGAAGAGTCGCGGCAGAGAGTGGACAGGCTAAGCTCCTGACCGGGCCAGGCGGCTCGCCTCGTGGCAGGTGGGCAGGGAGGAGAGCGCGCATGATCCCGGCAGCTCCATGCGACTCGGCGCACCGCCTTTGTTTATCGCCACGTTTCCTAAGTGGCACGAAGGGTCTTCCCTCTCGCAAAGCTTTTGCCGTCCCTCCACCTCCACCTCCTCTCGCCTTGGATTTGAATACGTATCCCCTGCTTAGAAAAAGAGAGAATTTTAACATCAGGGATGTGCGATGGCTTAAACCATGTAGGGAAGCCGGTATCTATGGAATACAGAGATACAGGAATGTTGCGGGGTAGGAAGGGAGACCGAACTGGCGTGATTTGGAGGAAGAATCATCCAGCTGCTCATATTTTAGTCCCAAAGCTACTAGCAGCTATGGGTTGCTCTCAACATTAATCACAAAGTAGACCCATAACTAACTGGTGTTGTGGTTTGAGTGTCGGACTTGGGGCTGGGAGACCAGGTTCAAATGCCTCCTTGGCCATGAAGCTCATTGGGTGACCTTGGGCCCAGTCACTCACTCTCAGGCTAGACTTACCTAGTGGCAGCCCCCAGTGATGTCACAGGGACGGCCACTGGAGATGGAGGTTAATTGGGAGAGGGGAGGGGAAGAGAGCAGATTTCCCAGAGTGTCCAGGCCACAGTCTTCTTAATGTGTTGTTGTTGTTGTTGCTGCTGCTGTTAGCATGCTTGCCCATCTGGGGGTTCAAGACCTCCCTCTGCCACCTGCAAGGGGCTTAGGAAAACCTGGAGACTTCAGGTGAGACTTTGAGGTCTGGTGTCAGGGCCGGAGTCAGAAGCAGGTCAGCATGAAAGACGCGGGGCTCCAATGTCAGTGAAGTCCACTCTTTCTTCTAGGAAATGGCATCCAATTCTGCAACACTTCCCAGCAGGTCTTGCCCCTTTGGAGCAGTTGCGGGACTGAAGGTTCCTGCCTTCCACCCCCATCTTGTGGGATGCAAACACTAGAGCAGTCAAGTACAACAATGCTAGAAGGGGTTTCAGTCCTCCAGCCACAACTTCCTGGTCACCTGGACTGAAACAACTTCCTCTTGCAGCTAGATGTGGGAGTGGCTTTACCTGGGCAGGTTGGAACAAAAAGCACAGGTCATGTAGCCATTCTCTCTCTTGCTCTCTTGCCTCTCGCCTGGATTATCAGGAAGGATGCTCAGTTGGCTTCCAGCCAACTGGGGCCTAATGGACTTCTCTCCCACATGGAGAGATTCCAATTGTATATATCTTTACTATGCATAAGCCTGCCTTCTTTTGGGAATCTTACTGTGTCTCCAACAGAATGTACGTGAGTAAACCTTTTATATCTTTTTATAGAAGTCGTGTGCTGTGTCTTATTTGAAGAGGGACAAAGGGGAAATTTAGCGACAAACCAGGAAACTAGATTAAGTTGATTCTAGCGAATCAAAGCAACTTCCGCTGTGTGTATTTTAAAAGGGAATGTTACTCTGCTAGTTGAACTTGCAAGCGCAAGTTAGGATGAGATATATTAAATTATAAATCATCATCCACGTTCCCAAACATTCCCACACATCTAAGGCTCCTACTCTGCTGGATGTTTCCCAAACAGCCTCTAACTGCTTCTGTCCATCTCTGACCTCTGTTCTGTTCTCGGAGACCAGAGGAAGGGGGAATTTGTTGCAGCTGGAGAGGGAGGCTCCCTGGCTTCTTCAGCAGCTTCTTTTTATTATTATTATACTTTTTAATTGGATTTTTTGTATTGAACAATAGAAGAAGAAAAAGACAGTTACATAAAGTATCATTTCTCAATTTTAACAGTTGGAATTAAATAAAGTCATTTTGTATACCACAACATTTGTCTATTTGTCTGTTTGTATTATTTCTATTTACATCTATCTATATATGCTTTGTAGTTTTCTTTCTTATTTAGTCGAGAAGGAGAAAAAAAACACACAACAACAACATCAATATCAACAACAAACCTCGCTTCCCACTCCACCCCGAATACTCACCCACACTTACACAACAACAACAACAACAACAACAACAACAACAAAACCAGTTAATAATAATAATCATAATCATAAAATGAAATAAAAATTCCAGGTGTGACTTCCTGTCATCTCCCCTTGCATATATTTTCATATTTTGAATGTACACAAATAGTTCCTTTTTCCTCAATATATTTCTACAACAATCTTAGAATGTTTTACCTAATTCTTCTATTCATTTATCCTTGACTTAACCCTTCAGCAGCTTCTTGACCCCTCCCCCTCTGCTTCAGCCTCAGAGTCTGAACTGCTCCCTGCCACCGGCTCTTCCTGCTCACTAAACCCTGCTGCCCCTTCAGCATCCGGTCTCCCACCACTTGCCCAGCCAGTCCCTGACATCTGGCAACCCGACTCCAGTTCTGAATTTCTCGCCCTGCTCCTGAACTCGTGAATCGCGAGTCCTGAGCTCCACCGCCGTTGAGCCTGTACTGTTCCGAAATATAGATATCTTTCTTATTTGCAAGTAGGAACCCCTGCCTGCATGCATTGGGCAAAAGGACGGTCAGGTGTAAGATTTTGGAATGCTTTTTAAAAATTGCAATCCTAGGTTTTGGGACGGGCTAGATAACAAATTAAAGAAATTAAACTATCCCCCTCCCCAGTCTACTTCTCTTATTTGAATTTTCCCTTTAACGTATAGAAACATATACCCGGAGGGAGACTAAGAGCCCTCTAATTTTTAATTAGTGGATCTGGAGAGGCAAAAGTACCTTTCCATTGTTCTGTAATTATTACACTTCTCTTCCAGAAGAAACACAGCTTTCCTTTATGACCCGCTCCTCGCTTTCCCAGGACCCCGGTTGTCACTGGGAAACATGGAGCAACTTCTTAATTAATTGAGCTAATTAGTCTCCTAGATGACTGGACAGCTGGACTGTATTGCCTTCTTCGATCTCGTTGCAAAGGGAACACTTTGCTGGCTTGTGAGTCGAGAAATGGCTCGGAACCACCCGGAATCTACTCTCTATTCACACATCTCCCCCAAGAGAGCATTGCTATAAAGGGGGGAGATATTTTGCCCCATTGGGCTAACAAAAGCAGGGGGGGAGGGGAGCCCCACATGGTTATTAGGCAAGTGGTGTTTGCTGGCTTGTTCGATAGACTATGGAAAGACTATCCTGTTTCCCCCTTTTTAATACGTACAGTGGGACCTCGACTTACGAGCGATTCGACTTGCGTGTTTTTCGACTTACGAATGACTTCTGAGAGAAACAAAATGGCCGCCGCAACCGAATTTTTCGACTTACGAATGGAAGTCGTGGCCGCTTTTAATAGGATTTTTTTGACTTACGAATTTTTTTCGCTCAATGCATTCCTATGGGGCTTCGACTTACGAATGTTTTCGAATTACGAAAATTGCGTCGGAACGCATTATCGTCGTAAGTCGAGGTCCCACTGTAGTCATAAAGTAAGCCATGGCGGGGTTTTTTTTTACCTTTGTGAGAAGTAAGACGTACCCCAAAAGTAAGCCATGGTGCCGCCATTGTTCCCGTCGCCTCCTCAGCCCCTCCTGCGTGCGCAGGGAGCCAGCAAACCAGTGAGAGGCATGGGGGGGGGGGGAAAACGTGCCTCTTGCGGAGTTCTGCCCCGCCTGCTTAGCGCGCAGGGAGAGGCGCGGGGGGGGAGATGCCTCTTCCTGCCCCGCCTGTTCCCCGTGCGCAGTAAAGAATATAGTCCCAATACTTTGCAGTACATCTCTCTCTTTCAGTTTCAGGTGCCTTATCCTTCTGGGTCTAATTCACATTTCTGCATTCATCTCTTGATCACCTTGAACCCCAAATGACAACTGTTTTGTAGGAGGAAGCTACCACAAGCACAGCGCTGCAGATCAAAAGGTCATCCTCCTTGATATCGCCTCAAGCGCAGGATGCATCAAAAATGCAGGGATGATTCTGCAAATTAGAAGTGGGGGAATATTGCCTCTCCCCGTGCACACGCACATGTTTATTTCTGCTGTTTCTGGGCAAAAATTCAGCTCTAGCCAACATTTCCCCCTTACTCCCAAGATTTCAATAGACTGGCCCTGATTACTTCATCAGTCTCTGAAAAGCCCATCTAAAAAACCATCTGTTGGACCCAATAGAGGCCTAGGCAGCAAAGAACCAATTAAAGGCCAGAAGGAGGGTGTCTCTTCAAAATGATTGGCTCCATCTTGGCTGGGAACAAGAACGTTTAACCTTTCGCTTGTCTTCTATGACTTGCTATCTCCGGGGGGTCACGACTAGGTCACGGTTGCAGACGTGAAAACCGCAATCAAGTCACAATCAATTCAGGGGGCTTTGGAGAGGTGCCCTCGGTTTCCGCTGGTCCTAGCCCGCCACAAACAGATAGGCCTGCCAAAACTGATAATGGCACCGGGCAGCCTCTTATAACGGAATAAGTTTGCGCGAAGAGATCATCCCTTTCCCCAGGAAAAAACTGTAATCAGAGAGCCTGCTTCTGGAAGGCTGCTTGCGGGTATTGCTTCACTTTGATTGTAGCTCGATGGCGTATAGATACAAAGTGTATATAGTCATCAAAAAACCCTTCTGAACATTCTGATGTCAAATATTCACACTACTTATTCTCTGAACTTTCGGTCTCCATCAGATGGATGTTGGAAAAGTTTGACAAAAATGGAAACAGGCAGAAATTGCCACTGATCACATGCATCATAGAGCATAGTCCATACAGGACTGCCTTCAGATGTCTTCTGAAAGTCATAATTGTTTAACTCTTTGACATCTGGTGGGAGGGTGTTCCACAGGGTGGGCGCCACTACCAAGAAGGCCCTCTGCCTGGTTCCCTGCATAGCTGTCAACTTTCGGATTTGAAAATAAGGGATTTTTTCCAAGTTTTCGGATTTGAAAATAAGGGATGCCGCGAGGGCGGTGCAATGGCACCAAGTAGCCTCGCCACCCTGTGCTCCAGAGGCTGAGTGCGAACGGGTGAGCGAAAGAGCGAGCGCATAGACAGCAGGCAGGCTGGCTGTCTGGTTGGGCGTGAGGGTCTGGCTGCACAAGGCATGCAAGCTCCGCCCCCAGTCGGTCTCAGACTCCTTATTGGCAGCCGAGCAACGCAGCTGAGGAGCCTCCCTGGCCGGCAGGGAGGGAGAGGAGCTGCTTCCTTTGAAATCCGGGAAATTTAAGGGATATCAACAATCCGGGATAGCAGCGGGAAACGGCATTGGAATAAGGGAGTTTCCCACCAAAAAAAGGGAGGGTTGACGGCTATGGGTTCCCTGTAACCACACCTCTCACAGTGAGGAAACTGCCAGAAGGTCCTTGGAGCTGGACCTCGATGTCCTGGCTGAACGATGGGGGTGGAGATGCTCCTTCAGGTATGCTGGGCCGAAACCATTTAGGGCTTTAAAGGTCAACACCAACACTTTGAATTGTGCTCTGAAATGTACTGGGAGCCAAAGCAGACTGGTGTTCTATGGTCCCGGTGGCCACTCCCAGTCACCAGTCTAGCTGCTGCCTTCTGGATTAGTTGTCGTTTCTGAGTCACCTTCAAATGTAGCCCCACATAGAGTGCATTGCAGTAGTCTAAGCGGAAGATAACCAGGGTGTACCACTCCGGCAAGACAGTCTGCGGGCAGGTAGGGTCTCAGCCGGAGTACCAGATGGATCTGTTAGACAGCTGCCCTAGACACAGAATTGACCTGAGAGTCCGTGGACAGCTGTGAGTCCAAAACGACCTCCAAGCTGTGTCCTTCAGGGGCACAGTTTGCCCACTACTTTGCCCCCAGGGGTTAGTTGGGGGGGGGTGGAGATCAAACCTGGATCCGGCCCTGCGCTGTAGGTAGACTCCCTTGCCCTTGCAAAACCCCTCAGCCGTTCTTATCGGAGTCAGACATCACAGCGCCACCTTCAGCCCTTCCTTCCAAAGGCAGAGGAGAGAGATGCGGAGGGCTTAGCAGGAAAGAGAGAGCTGTCAGATGTGTTGATTAGCTGGTCGCAAGGAGGACCAGAGGGAAGCCTGACTTTGCGGGGTTCCTGGGGCCGGTGTACGCGTGTGTGTCAAGCAGTCAAAGTCAAGGCTGATATATCCAAAAGCCCAGGAGAAAGAGAGCGAGAGAGAAACCCTGATATTCATTTTCTCTGGGTCAAGCTCCTTTCCTTCCCACTGCTTTCCTTTCCCGGGTCTCACGCTGTGGGTTGCGACAGGCACGCGGCAAGGAAAGGCCAGGGTGCTGTTTGCGCACTGCCTACTCGGGGTCACCCGAGAGATGCCCTGGAGGCAATTGAGTTCCTGCCACGGCCTTCCCCTGCTGC
Organism: Darevskia nairensis; assembly: GCA_034642065.1. Taxonomy (NCBI): domain Eukaryota; kingdom Metazoa; phylum Chordata; class Lepidosauria; order Squamata; family Lacertidae; genus Darevskia; species Darevskia nairensis. The sequence goes on from JAWWNI010000446.1 coordinate 335,794, forward strand.
CAGAGGGGTGCCTTGAAACCGCCACTAAAAAAAATAAAATAAAATGCCCAAACACTAGATTGACGCTTCCTTTTGGCCTTTACGACAAAGGCTGAGCTGAAACGGTGTGCTGTTTGTTTTTATTTTGCGGGGAGGGGGCTAATTTTGGCCATGTTGAAGAACGGCTTTGCCCCTGTCTCTTCCTCTCTCTTTCTCACTCTCTCTTTGGGATGAGAACGTTTGCTGAATCAGTGACAAAAATTGCCCTCGCCTGCCCTCAATTGCTGTCATCTCCCATAGCCAGGTAGTGATGTCACCCTCGTCTCCAGGTGGTCCCTGATGGGGGGGGGGTTGCCTATGTGCCGAAGAAGAAGAAGAAGAAGAAGAAGAAGAAGAAGAAGAAGAAGAAGACTCTACTAGCCTATGGTTCCATCCATAGCATGGAAGCTAGGATCCTAAGCAATAGATCCAAATTATAAGAAAGGAGATTCCAAATAAACATTAGGATGTTGTTGTTGTTGTTGTTAATTGACATCCATTGTTGTTTAGTCGTTTAGTCGTATCTGTAAATATTCAATAAACCATTTCCATTCTTTTATTTAAAAAAGTTTGTTATCTTGATTCCTTATTCTTCCAGTAAGTTTTGCCATTTCTGCATATTCTATAAGTTTTTGTATCCATTCTTCCTTTGCTGGGACTTCTGCTTCTTTCTATTTTGGGGCAAGTAGCATTCTTGTCCTCTTAATGTTGTCTGTGTGTGTGTGTGTGTGTGTGTGTGTGTGAGAGAGAGAGAGAGAGAGAGAGAGAGAGAGAGAGAGAATTTTATTTTATTTATAGCCAAGACTTTAAAATGTTTGGTTTTGAGTAAGATTCCCTGATTTTAATGGGACTTACTCTTAGGTTGGTGTGCTAAGGTCTTCAGGTTTCAGCTCATAAAAACAAGCAAGGGATCTTTCTCCGTCGCGTACATTGTTGTTGTTGTTTAGTTGTTTAGTCGTGTCCGACTCTTCGTGACCCCCTGGACCAGAGCACGCCAGGCACTCCTGTCTTCTACTGCCTCCCGCAGTTTGGTCAGACTCATGTTGGTCACTTCGAGAACACTGTCCAACCATCTTGTCCTCTGTTGTCCCCTTCTCCTTGTGCCCTCCATCTTTCCCAGCATCAGGGTCTTTTCCAGGGAGTCTTCTCTTCTCATGAGGTGGCCAAAGTCTTGGAGCCTCAGCTTCAGGATCTGTCCTTCCAGTGAGCACTCAGGGCTGATTTCCTTCAGAATGGATTGGTTGGATCTTCTTGACATCCATACACAACCTTAAATACATGTACAAAGAAAGTGTAAAACTGATAATAATAGTAATAACAACCTTAAATAATTATACCGTTAAATATTGACTTAAACCTGTACATCTACATGCTCTTTTCTTATACTTTCTAACTAAACAAAAATAAACCAAAGTAAAAATCCAATAATCTAAATTATATCAAAACAGACATCCCGTCATTTCCGGATGTAAGTTACATTTACAACATTGAATGTACTTATACTTCTTACCTTACTCTTACTATATTTTCTTGTACTTTATTATAACATATCGTACCATTTTTCCTTATTTGTTGTTGTTGTTCAGTCGTTCAGTCGTGTCCGACTCTTCGTGACCCCATGGACCAAGGCACGCCAGGCACACCTATCCTCCACTGCCTCTCGCAGTTTGGCCAAACTCATGCTAGTAGCTTCGAGAACACTGTCCAACCATCTCGTCCTCTGTCGTCCCCTTCTCCTTGTGCCCTCCATCTTTCCCAACATCAGGGTCTTTTCTAGGGAGTCTTCTCTTCTCATGAGGTGGCCAAAGTACTGGAGTCTCAACTTCAGGATCTGTCCTTCTAGTGAGCACTCAGGGCTGATTTCTTTAAGAATGGATAGGTTTGATCTTCTTGCAGTCCATGGGACTCTCAAGAGTCTCCTCCAGCACCATAATTCAAAAGCATCAATTCTTCGGCGATCAGCCTTCTTTATGGTCCAGCTCTCACTTCCGTACATTACTACTGGGAAAACCATAGCTTTAACTATACGGACCTTTGTTGGCAAGGTGATGTCTTTGCTTTTTAAGATGCTGTCTAGGTTTGTCATTGCTTTTCTCCCAAGAAGCAGGCATCTTCTAATTTCGTGACTGCTGTCACCATCTACAGTGATCATGGAACCCAAGAAAGTGAAATCTCTCACTGCCTCCATTTCTTCCCCTTCTATTTGCCAGGAGGTGATGGGACCAGTGGCCATGATCTTAGTTTTTTTGATGTTGAGCTTCAGACCATATTTTGCGCTCTCCTCTTTCACCCTCATTAAAAGGTTCTTTAATTCCTCCTCACTTTCTGCCATCAAGGTTGTATCATCAGCATATCTGAGGTTGTTGATATTTCTTCCGGCAATCTTAATTCCAGTTTGGGATTCATCCAGTCCAGCCTTTCGCATGATGAATTCTGCATATAAGTTAAATAAGCAGGGAGACAATATACAGCCTTGTCGTACTCCTTTCCCAATTTTGAACCAATCAGTTATTCCATATCCAGTTCTAACTGTAGCTTCTTGTCCCACATAGAGATTTCTCAGGAGACAGATGAGGTGATCAGGCACTCCCATTTCTTTAAGAACTTGCCATAGTTTGCTGTGGTCAACACAGTCAAAAGCTTTTGCGTAGTCAATGAAGCAGAAGTAAATGTTTTTCTGGAACTCTCTAGCTTTCTCCATAATCCAGCGCATGTTTGCAATTTGGTCTCTGGTTCCTCTGCCCCTTCGAAATCCAGCTTGCACTTCTGGGAGTTCTCGGTCCACATATTGCTTAAGCCTGCCTTGTAGAATTTTAAGCATAACCTTGCTAGCGTGTGAAATGAGCGCAATTGTGCGGTAGTTGGAGCATTCTTTGGCACTGCCCTTCTTTGGGATTGGGATGTAGACTGATCTTCTCCAATCCTCTGGCCACTGCTGAGTTTTCCAAACTTGCTGGCATATTGAGTGTAGCACCTTAACAGCATCATCTTTTAGAATTTTAAATAGTTCCTTATTTAATAACATGTAATTTACACAAGGGTCGTTCAAACGCTGTCATAGATGTTATGTCGTTGTTATATTTTTGTAGGTATTCCTTGAACATACCCCATTGCAAATTGAGCCATTTCTGCATAGTCTAATAACTTAGTCTGCCATTCAGAGGAACTTTCTGATGGCAAGAGCTGTTTGACAGTGGAACGGATAACTTGGGAAGGTGGTGGTAAAACAGGGGTTGGATGGTCAAGGCCTTGCAGGGGGTTGGACTAGATTACCCTTGGTGATCCCTTCCCACAATTCCAGGATTCCATCTCTAGCATAGGTCACTTTTGAATGACCAGGACACTGGCTTAGCCCTTGAACCGCTCTGGAGCCAGGCCTGAATAATAATAATAATAATAATAATAATAATAATAATAATAATAATAATAATAATAATTTATTATTTATACCCCGCCCATCTGGCTGGGTTTCCCCAGCCACTCTGGGCGGCTTCCAACAGAAAATTAAAATACGACAATCTATTAAACATTAAAAGCCTCCCTAAACAGGGCTGTCTTCAGATGTCTTCTAAAAGTCTGGTAGTTGTTGTTCTCTTTGACATCTGAAGGGAGGGCGTTCCACAGGGCGGGTGCCACTACCGAGAAGGCCCTCTGCCTGGTTCCCTGTAGCTTTGCTTCTCGCAGTGAGGGAACCGCCAGAAGGCCCTTGGCGCTGGACCTCAGTGTCTGGGCTGGACGGTGGGGGTGGAGACGCTCCTTCAGGTATACTGGACCGAAGCCATTTAGGGCTTTAAAGGTAAGCACCAACACTTTGAATTGTGCTCGGAAACGTACTGGGAGCCAGTGTAGGTCTTTCAAGACCGGTGTTATGTGGTCCCAGCGGCCACTCCCAGTCACCAGTCTAGCTGCCGCATTCTGGATTAATTGCAGTTTCTGGGTCACCTTCAAAGGTAGCCCCATGTAGAGCACATTGCAGTAGTCCAAGCGGGAGATAACTAGAGCATGCACCACTCTGGCGAGACAGTCCGCGGGCAGGTAGGGTCTCAGCCTGCGTACCAGATGGAGCTGGTAGACAGCTGCCCTGGATACAGAAGTAACCTGCGCCTCCATGGACAGCTGTGAGTCCAAAATGACTCCCAGGCTGTGCACCTGGTCCTTCAGGGGCACAGTTACCCCAGTCTCTTTGCTGACACCCCCACAAAAGCAAGCTCCCCAGATCCATTGCTAACTACATATTTGCCCCTCGAGTAATTTGTACAACAGCAAAGGAGCCTAATCCTGAATTGAGGGAGGGGGAAGGGCGGGGGGGGGAAGCCCCGAAGTGATGGAGGATTTACAGTCTTAGAAGGCAAACAGTGGCGGCTGTAATTAGGAAGGAAATTTGTCATGCTCTTGACTCTAGGAAGGAATGAAAGGATCGGAATAGCAATCTCCCAAGTGTTTACCCAACACAAGCACACGCAAGATGGAAAGCGCATTTCCAACCACGGACAGATTAATATTTGATGCTAGGAAGAGAAAATGCACGCTGTTCATGTTTATTTAGGATATTGTGGAATACAGCGAAATTTGCAATTTTATTGGATTCAGGGGTTTGGCGTGTGTGTGAGTGTTAAAAGTCCTAAGCCACTGTATGGTGCGTAAGAGGCGGAGAGGCGGAGAGTTTAAACTTACTGCTTGCAACGTGTGTGAGTGTGTGTGAAAATATATCCATAACATACACATATATGCATACATGGAAAACGTCTGTGAAGCTTTGCTCTTTCTTCATGCTCACCGCACAAGCCTGACTGCGGATAGCTCAGTCGGTAGAGCATGAGACTTGTAATCTCAGGGTTGTGGGTTGGAGACCCACGTTGGGCAAAAGATCCCTGCATTGCAGGGGGTTGGGCTAGATGACCCTCGTGGTCCCTTCCAACTCTATGACTCCATGAACATTGTTATCTGAACTTGTTTTATTGGTTACAATAGTGGCAGTTGCCCATTGGAGCTGGTGGGGCAGGGATAATAATAATAATAATAATAATAATAATAATAATAATAATAATAATAATAATAATTTATTATTTATACCCCGCCCATCTGGCTGGGTTTTCCCCAGCCACTCTGAGAGGCTTCCAAGAGTCCAGTCGCGAACGACTCTGGGGTTGCGGCGCTCATCTCGCTTTACTGGCCGAGGGAGCCGGCATTTGTCCGCAGACAGTTTTTCCGGGTCATGTGGCCAGCATGACTAAGCCGCTTCTGGCGAACCAGAGCAGCGCACGGAAACACTGTTTACCTTCCCGCTGGAGCGGTACCTATTTATCTACTTGCACTTTGCCGTGCTTTCAAACTGCTAGGTGGGCAGGAGCTGGGACCGAGCAACAGGAGCTCACCCCATCGCGGGGATTCGAACCACCGACCTTCTGATCAGCAAGCCCTAGGCTCTGTGGTTTAGACCACAGCCCCACCCGCGTATTTTCAAAAGAATGAAAATACATTAAAACAGTCATTAAAAACTTCCCTAAACAGGGCTGCCTTGAGGTATTTTCTGAATGTCAGATAGTTGTTTATCTCTTTGACCTCTGCTGGGAGGGCGTTCCACAGGGCGGGTGCCACTACCGAGAAGGCCCGCTGCCTGGTTCCCTGTAGCTTTGCTTCTCGCAGTGAGGGAACCGCCAGAAGGCCCTCAGCACTGGACCTCAGTGTCCGGGCTGAACGATGGGGGTGGAGACGCTCTTTCAGGTATACTGAAGTATACAGGGTACAGGTATACAGGGAGCCCAAGACGAGGTGGAACCAGAGCCTATAAAAGGCAGAGTTGACTAGTTCTGATTTTGTCCCTGCCTTCCTCTCTGCTGAGTTCTACAAGGGGTAATGTGGAGACAGAGCTGACATTCAGTGCCTCCCCAAAATGGTTGAAAGTAACAAAGCCAGTCAGGGGGGGGGGCGGGCTGGCTGAGGCTTGTGAGGCAGTTCCCCCTGCGCCCTAATGGACCAGTCTCCCTGCAGGGGCGTAGGAAGTGAGGGGCGGGGGCGGCGGTCCGCCCCAGGTTCCATCATGGAGGGGGTGACAAATTATCAAAGAACAATTACTGCCCTACTAGGGTGGTTCATAAAAAAACTTTTTCTTTTTTGAAAATGCCTGCTCCAAAGGTCTTATCTTACTACACTAAGGCGTATATAGCTATATATGAAATTTCATGCATATCAGTTAATATCTTGACCCTCCTCCACGAAAATAGCTGTTTACTTGGCCGTTTTCCTATGCCGTGAAGGCTGAAATTCCAATTCAGTGGAGCACTTACTGTTCCCAACCCTAACCCTGCGGAAAGCCATCTAATTAGACTTTAATTTGATTTTGACATGTTTTTAGGAGGTACTGTAATTTAATTATTGTTTGGTTTTATATCAATGTTATGTATCTGATGTTAGCCGCCCTGAGCCCGACTTTGGCCGGGGAGGGCGGGATATAAATAAAAGTTTATTATTACTTATTATTATTCCTTTGTAAGAAAATAGGAAATAACGTAAAACCATTTTTGCAGGCCAAAAAAAAAAAAAAAAAAAAAATATCAATGTGTGTGTGGGGGGGGGGTGACAAGAAATTTTCCGCACCGGGTACCACCCGACCTGCCTACGCCTCTGCCATACTGGCAGGGGTGGGCACATCCCTGACACGAGGCTATAGCCTTCTCAGGGCTACTTGCAGGAATAGAAAACTCACAGCTTGATCAATAACAAAGATTTAAATATACAGTTCAATTTTCAATAAAACAGCCACTGTCAAATAAAACCCAATGCAATCAACTGTCCTAGCACACCTTCTTGGTCACAGCAGCCGCAATATATTCCTGTTTCCTGTTTCTGGCCATTCCTCACCCCCCTCCACCCCTCCCACTATTGACAATGCCTTGTTAAAGTTTTGCGACAGGGAGCTGTTCTCTCTCTCTCTCTCCTCCCACTGTGCCTTTATTAAAGGCAGCGGAGCCCGATTGCGGGGGGAAAGTTGGCAAGCCTACAGACAAAAGGAAGCCCTTCTTCACTTGCTCCCGCAGGAGGCAGCGAGGACAGCAGTGGACGTTGGGGTCTTGAATTTCAGCACCAAAATCCAGCGCCTCTCATGCTTCATTTTAAAGCATACAACACGGTACAGTAGAATAATATATCAAAATAACGCAAACCGTGAAGAATATTCAATCATATATATATGCATATGCAACCGGAGGAAATCTACTCCATACAACGTACAGTGGACCCTCGACTTACGAAGGTAATCCGTTCCGACGGGACCTTCGTAGGTCGAAAACATCGTAAGTCGAGTCCCTATAGGAATGCATCGGGGAGAAAAAATTTGTAGGTCGAAAAAAACCGCATGTAAACTTTGTAGGTCGAGGAAACCCTATCTAAAACGGCCGCGGCTTCCGATCGGAAGTCGAAAAAATTCGGAAGCGCGCAGCCACTTTGATCCCTCGTAACTGGAAAAATATGGAAGTCGGGTCATTCGTAAGTCAAGGGATCACTGTACAAATGTCTCAAAAGGTCCACGTCTGTTTCTCCCGACGGGCGGCTAGCTTGTATCATCCCCGTTTCACTATTATCGTTTCTTCAGGGACGGACATCATCAAATTGTTCATACATAAACACTTAACTAGGCTGAAACGCTCACAACCTCAACGGTTCCTGGTTGGTAAAGAGACTTTAGCACTTTATGACATTGGACTTGTTGCACACCAGACATTGCAGGATCACACTTCAAAATGACCTTAACAGATTAGAGAATTGGGCCAAAGCAAACAAGATGAATTTTAACAGGGAGAAATGTAAAGTACTACACTTGGGCAAAAAAAAAAATAAAAAATGAAAGGCACAAATACAGGATGGGTGACACCTGGCTTGAGAGCAGTACATGTGAAAGGGATCTAGGAGTCTTGGTAGACCACAAACTTGACATGAGTCAACAGTGTGATGCAGCAGCTAAAAAAGCCAATGCAATTCTGGGCTGAATCAATAGGAGTATAGCATCTAGATCAAGGGAAGTAATAGTACCACTGTATTCCACTCTGGTCAGAGCTCACCTGGAATACTGTGTCCAGTTCTGGGCACCACAGTTCAAGAAGGATACTGACAAGCTGGAACGTGTCCAGAGGAGGGCAACCAAAATGGTCAAAGGCCTGGAAACGATGCCTTATGAGGAACGGCTTAGGGAGCTGGGTATGTTTAGCCTGGAGAAGAGAAGGTTAAGGGGTGCTATGATAGCCATGTTCAAATATATAAAAGGATGTCATATAGAGGAGGGAGAAAAGTTGTTTTCTGCTGCTCCAGAGAAGCGGACACGGAGCAATGGATTCAAACTACAAGAAAGAAGATCCCACCTAAACATTAGGAAGAACTTCCTGACAGTAAGAACTGTTCGACAGTGGAATTTGCTGCCAAGGAGTGTGGTGGAGTCTCCTTCTTTGGAGGTCTTTAAGCAGAGGCTTGACAGCCACCTGTCAGGAATGCTTTGATGGTGTTTTCTGCTTGGCAGGGGGTTGGACTGGATGGCCCTTGGGGTCTCTTCCAACTCTAGGATTCTAGGATTCAGTCACAAACGCTCAACAAGATTGTGGAGCGGAATTGGTGAGGGGGTGTGGCTTGGGAAAGGGGGTGTGGTCCGGGGAGAGTCCCAAGGGCCAGAACGAAATGCCTCGAGGGCCGCATTTCTCCAGACGATTATACCAGTAGTCTTTTAGCCTCCCCCAGTTCTCCTGTTTGCCCTCTGTTGGCACAAAGCGCAGATCTTGTATCCATATATTTCTGCATATTCCCCCCCTCCCTGCCGCCAACCCCAAGGCTCCTTCGGTGTATCAACATTTGCGCGGAAAGAGTGACAAAGTTGGTAGCCTTGGTTGCAGCCGACTTTCCCATGAGCCCCAGTGTGGCTAAAATGAGTATTAAAAATGGTGGCATTTCATGTATATATCTACGAGGGAGCCGTGCGCCTTTACCCGTAAGTGCAATTTTATTTCCTGGCGAGGGTATAAAGTGCTTTTCCCTTCATAATTTTTGATGTAAAGGCTAAATTGGGCCTGAGAAGGGGGACAATGGAACTGTAAACCTCATTAGTATTCCGCCACCGTCAGCCGACCAACGGCGGTTATGTATTTTTGCAAGTATGCATCTAATTTATTGTGGAGAACACAATTTACATGGGTAGTCGAAGCCTGTTTTATGGCCGCACAAATAGATGTCTCAGCTCAAGCATATAATGGCTTGAGCAGCAGGCGCAAATACGTTCTAAATCTTCTAAATGTGCTTTACAAAAATGTAACTGAGGAATATAAAACAGATCAATTCTTGCATGTTATATATTGGTTTTTGATTTACAAATCTAATCTGGGGAAATTTCTTTGGAAATGGGTGGGGGGAATCTTTTGCCTCTTGGCTGTGTGTGTGTGTGTGTGTGTGTGTGTGTGTGTGTGTGTGTGTAAATGCCAGATCACCTTTTGGCAAGATTTAACCTGAGCAGAGGTCAAAGCGTCTTCCATGCAAAGGAAAGCAAAACGGCTTGGGACCTGATAGCAGAATGTGAGGGAAGAAGACCTCAGAACATCAATACCTCACTCTGAGCTCCTTGGAAGACAGGTGGGATATAAATGGAGTCATAGTTATTCTATATGACTTGGAGCGCAAATACTACTGCTCTGGTAAAGAAGGCCCAGCAGAGAATTTATTTCCTCAGACTTTTAAAGAAGAACAATCTGAGTGAGAGACTGCTGGTGTCCTTCTAGCGAGGCTCCATAGAGAGCATTCTTATATACTGTAATTGTGCTTGGTTCTCCAGCTGCACAGCCAGGGAGAAGAAGGTACTTCAGAAGGTCATAACCACAGCCCAAAATATTATTGGTCATCCTCTCCCATCTCTGGAAGAACTATACAGTTCCCGTTGCCTTAAAAAGGTAAACAATATTTTAAAGGATCCATCTCATCCAGGATATAGTCTCCTTGCACCACTGCCTTCGGGTAGAAGATATAGAACAATTAGATCAAGAACAAATAGATTGAAGAACAGTTTCTACCCAAGAGCTATAACCATCTTAAACGCTGGAACCAGATAATATGACCTTGGAGAGCTGTGATGGGTGTATGTGTGTGTATGTGTGGCTTTCTTTGGTGTGTGTGTGTTTTGTGCTGTTTTTTGTTTCTTTCTGTTTTTTTAACGGGATGGCATGCAATTTCATTGCACTTGTATAGCGTTGTGCTTGTACTTGTGCAATGACAATAAATTATCTTATCTTCTCTTATCCTCCTCCTCCTGCTCCTTCCTGCCCTGCTGGATCAGTCCCAATGGCCAGCATCCTGTTCTCACACTGGCCAACCATCATCATCATCACCCTTTTATTCGACCGTCAGTCAGAAGAATGCATTTGTACAGAATTAAAAGCATCTGAGAGAACTTTTAAAAAAGGGAAACATAATCCACAATAGAATGGAACTAAACAGATAGCCCCATATCGATACAATCAATTAAAATCTTGCGACGCTTAGAAGCTAAAAAAAGAAATTTAGCCACCAGGGAGGCTGTATTTCTAGTAATATTATTCAGTAAATATAAAACCTGTCTTTCTCTGGGTAGAAAGCTAGATTGACGTAAAACTGGAGTTATAAGGTTTTGCCTAAGTTCTACATAGAGAGGACAAGACAGAAGGATATGTTTGGTAGACTCAACCACGCCCATAGTACAGTGACAGGTTCTCTGGGCGTATGGAACTCCCTTGTACCTTCCCCACAATACCGCGGAATCAAGGCCGTTTAGTCTAGCCGCTGTAAGGAGTCTGCGGTATTCCACATAGTGGATTTCCGCGAGATAGGGGGCTGGTGTCATTTGATATATCTGGTCCCCTAGGAACATCCCTGGTTTCACTTGAGCTATGTCCTCTTGTCTGGCCAACCGAATGCCCCCAAGGGAAGACCTCAAGAAGGACTTAAGCACAACAGTCACAACTCTTTCCACCAGAGATTTCCTGCAGCCTCTGACAGTGGAGGGAGAACGTAGCCATGATAGCTGGTAGCCACCAATAGCTTCATCCTGTCCCACGGATTTGGCTAATCCTCTTTTGAAGCTACCCAAGATGGTGGCCATCACTAGCCCTAAACAGCCCCGGCCCAGTGTACCTGAAGGAGTGTCTCCACTCCCACCGTTCAGCCCGGACACTGAGGTCCAGCTCCAAGGGCCTTCTGGAGGTTCCCTCACTGCGAGAAGTGAGGTTACAAGGAACCAGGCAGAGGGCCTTCTCGGTAGTGGCACCCGCCCTGTGGAACGCCCTCCCTTCAGATGTCAAAGAGAACAACAACTACCAGACCTTTAGAAGACATCTGAAGGCAGCCCTGTTTAGGGAAGTGTTTAATGTTTGATGTTTTATTGTGTTTTTAATATTCTGTTGGGAGCCGCCCAGAGTGGCTGGTGAAACCCAGCCAGATGGGTGGGTTAAAAACAACAACAAACAAAAACAACAACAACAACTATTATTATTACCTCTTGTGGGAGCGAATTCCATCATTTTAACTATGCACTGTGTGAAGAGGTACTTTCTTTTTGCCTTCTCCCAGATCTTCCAACATTATAGAATCATAGAATTGTAGAGTTGGGACCCCACAAGGGAATCTCAATGCAGGAATCTTCAGCTTCATTGGATTTCCCCGGGTTTAGAGCATTCAGAGAGGAAGGAAAACTTATGCGGCCTAGGACCCTCGTACCTAAGGGACCGCCTCTCCTGGTATGCCCCGTGTAGGACCTTAAGGTCCTCAAATAATAACATTTTGGAGGTCCCGAGCCACAAGGAAGCTAGGCTGGCCTCAACTAGGGCCAGGGCCTTCTCAGTACTGGCCCCGACTTGGTGGAACGCTCTGTCACAAGAGACCAGGGCCCTGCGGGATTTGGCATCTTTCCGCAGGGCCTGCAAGACGGAGCTGTTCCGCCTGGCCTTTGGGTTGGTTTCAGTTGAACCCTGATGTTTCATTCCTTTATGGTTTGATTGGTGGGCTACTTAAAAATGAGGCTGCATTTTAAACTTCAAATCGTATTTTAACCTGCATTTTAATTGATTGTTTCTATGTTCTGTTGTGATTTTATTGGTGTTAGCCGCTCTGAGCCCGGTCTTGGCTGGGAAGGGCGGGGTTATTATTATTATTATTATTATTATTATTATTATCCTGATCCACCTTCTTCACACCATGCATCTTTTTATATATACAACTCTATCCTGATTGCCGTTACTACCCCACAACTGCCAGCCTTCTCTGTCTGACCCTCTGGGCTCTCTGTAGGCCACACCCCCTGCCTCCAGGCCACACCTCTCACCACCCCAGATCCACACCCTCCTTGGGTACCTTTGCCCATATTGAACGTGTCCTTGGACTCTGATAATGCCTCCTACTTGGCTGGATGGAGCAGCGTCTCTCAAACTTGGGTCTCCAGCTGTTTTAGGACCACAGCTCCCATCATCTCTAACTAGCAGGGACGATGGGAATGGTAGTCCGAAAACCCAGGTTTGGGAAACCTTGGTCTAAGGAACAGCCTGCTGTACAAAGGTAAAATTCACACCCATTGCTCTATTGCTTTTGCCCCGGCCCCACCCACCACGGACATGTCGTCCTTAGGAGGTTGCTCAGAAGGGAACGCTGCCACCAGCAGAAGACGTTTCCTCACCGCTGGCCTAGGACCTGAAGGTATTCCTTTGAGAAGGTGGCCACCTGCAGTTCAGAGTTTTGCCACACAGGGGAGCTGCACACAGATCCAGCTGCTTCTGGCTGTATGGTTGAAAGTCACTCTGCACGCCCTTAGAGGTACTTTTCTTCATTGTATAACAGGGATTGTAAACCCTTCTGGGTGTTGCTGGGCTCCAACCCCATTGACAGCTGCTAGCATAGCCAATGGTTAGGAATGATGGCAGTCAGAATCCAGCAACACACACACACACACACTCTGCTTTCCTGGATTAACTATGAGTTGTCATGTTAATAATAAAATATTATTATTATTATTATTATTATTATTATTATTTCATATTGCGTGGCTAGGCGGAGTCCCCCCGAACCCCAGGCAGCCCCTGAGGGCAATAATGACACGTGACAACGTTCTATGGGATTAAATTGGCCACAACTTTATTAATATTCAGATGTAGGGAGACCTTGGCTCACGCATTGGGCGTTTATCCTTCCCAGCCCCCCAGCCGGGGTTCTGGGTACTTTACAGGGTTATCCAGCATGTGTGGGGAGTGGGCTAGCTCTGGAGAACATATGTTCAAGCAGATAGCCCGCCTCCCTGTTTGCCGCCGCTGGAGGGGGGAGACCACAGGTATCCAACCTGGGAAGGCGGTGCCAGCCCCAACTGCCAGGAGCTGCATGGGATCCCAGAGGGCTGCTCGCAGCCACGCAAAATGTGCACGGTCATTACCTTAGATGCTGCTTGGTTAGCGGATGCTGGGATGGCTCAGTTGGTGGAGCTCTTAGGTGGCTCTTAGTCTCAGGGTTCGAGACCCATAGTGGGCAAAAGGGGGTTGGACTAGATGATGCTTGTGGTCCCTTCCAACTCTACAATTCTGTGATGCTATGACTGTAAAAAAACAACAACACCTCAATGTGTTTAACAAAAAGAATCATATGCCCAAATGGCATTAAGCTCTGGGCACAAATGTGTGCTCCGGTGATTTTCCAAAATGCAGAAGAAAGGGGAGGGCGAAGGAATCCACATCTCCTCATCTTGGGCTCTCCTAATGAATCAATGTTTTAATGTCATCATGATGGGGAGTTCTCCTCAGTCATGAACGCGGCCAAGTGTCATTTGCACGTTGCCCGGACTCCTCTGGCTCTGGAGTGGTGGCGCCCAGGGGTGTCAAATTAAATTCTAAAAATATATAAAGGTAAAGGGACCCCTGACCATTAGGTCCAGTCGTGTCCGACTCTGGGGTTGCGCGCTCATCTCACTTTATTGGCCGAGGGAGCTGCTGTACAGCTTCCAAGTCATATGGCCAGCATGACAAAGCCGCTTCTGGTGAACCAGAGCAGCACATGGAAACGCCGTTTACCTTCCCGCTGGAGCGGTACCTATTTATCTACTTGCACTTTGACGTGCTTTCGAACTGCTAGGTTAGCAGGAGCTGGGACCAAGCAACAGGAGCTCACCCCGTCGCAGGAATTCGAACTGCCGACCTTCTGATTGGCAAGCCCTAGGCTCTGTGGTTTAACCCACAGCGCCACCTGGGTCCCTAAAAATATATATATATAGGGGGAGGGAAAAAATGGAAGTGGATTATTCCACCCACCAAAATATTAGGATTTGGGTTAGCACTGACTCACAGATTTAGGACTGTGTCCCCCCCCCCCTCAGCACAGGGAGGTGAGGTTAACAGACGAAATTAAGAACATAAGAAGCGCTTGGGTGGATCAGGCCAATGGCCCATCTAGTCAAAGAACCATAGAATTGTAGAGTTAAAAGGGACCCCAAGGATCATCTAGGCCACCCCTGCAATGCAGGAATCTTTTGCCCAACGTGGGACTCGAACCCACGACCCTGTCTCATGCTCTATTGGCTGAGCTTCTGGTTCTCACCGTGGCCAAGCCAGCAGGGTTAGAGTATCAAAACTAGGATGTGGGAGTAAAGGTAAAGGGACCCCTGACCATTAGGTCCAGTTGCGGATGACTCTGGGGTTGCGGCGCTCATCTCGCTTTACTGGCTGAGGGAGCGGGCGTACAGCTTCCAGGTCATGTGGCCAGCATGACTAAGCCGCTTCTGGCGAACCAGAGCAGCACACGGAAACACCATTTACCTTCCCGCCGGAGTGGTACCTATTTATCTACTTGCACTTTGATGTGCTTTCGAACTGCTAAGTTGGCAGGAGCTGGGATTGAGCAACGGGAGCTCAGCCCGTCGCAGGGATTCGAACCGCCGACCTTCTGATCGGCAAGCCCTAGGCTCTTTGGTTTAACCCACAGCGCCACCCACCAGGGTTCAAATCCCCACTCATCTGTGAAGCTCACTGGGTGACCCTGGGCCAGCGACTCTCCCTCTCAGCTGGACCTACCTCTCAGGGTTGTTGTGGTGATTTTAAGGAGTGTATGTGTGTGTGGCGGGGATGGAGAGAACCTTGAGTTCCTTGTATAAAAAGCTGAGGATATAACTTGCAATAAACAAAACAAACAAAGAAAGTCTCAAAGCAGAGCCTGGGTTCAACATCTCTCTCTCTCTTAGGTAACCTTTCTCTCTCTCTCTCTCTCTCTCTCTCTCTCTCTCTCTCTCTCTCTCTCTCTCTCTCTCTCTCTCTCTCCCCTTGCGATTCCTGCAATTAGAATTCAGAGCATAGTCCTCATGGCCAGCAGCCATTGATAGCCACTTGTCCTCAGAGAATTGAATCGGCCACGTTTCTCAACCGGTTACAGATTCCTTGCAGATGGCAAACCGGGTGTCTCTGCAGTGTGTGTTGTTGAGCAGCAGCAGCAGCAGCAGCAGCAGCAGCAGCAGCAGCGATCTCCGGGAGAGTGGGTCCTTTCGCTCACTGAGTGCCCATTGTCAGCGAGCATAATCTCAGCTGGGAAGAGGGCTCTGAGTGGCTGGGGCTCCACCGCCACAAATGCGAAAGGGCCCTTTTAATGAGACAGCCTGTTCAGAAGTGGGGCTCTCGTCCTGCGTTGGGACTCTATTTCCTTTCTGTTTTGCCAGCAGAATAAACAACATTGAATCCATTAGCTCGCCAGTCCCCTCCTCTTCAGATAATTCACAACTGCATTCTTCCCTTTGAATTTCCCACGCTGATCATGGGCTTAACTTCAGCCAGGGAAAGGCTCCTATCCTGCAGTCTGATGCAACAGCTTGGAGTCCTGCTTACCAGAAAAATGGCACAAACCTCACCAAGGTCTCATTGGAAGCACAGCTTACTGAAGTCAGTGGGGCCAACTCCCAAGTCATTAGGTTTAGGGTTGCATCCAGCGCTTCCCCCCCCCCCCAGTTGGAACTCACAAGAGCTCAGCTCCGGCCCCTCTCAGGTGGGCACCATTGCTATTCCAAGCGAACAAGGGAGAAGTTCATGGTGAACTCCAGCACCTCTTTTTCTAGACAAATAGCATTGATTGCATCCTACCTCTTTTGAAGGAAGCCAGGACTGAACTAGGGATGGGTGAAGCCTGCTTGGCGCTTGGGACATCTGGTTGGCCACTGTGAGAACAGGATGCTGGACTAGATGGGCCATTGTGGGAAGGGAAAGGAGAATGTGAGCCGCTTTGAGACTCCTTCGGGTAGTGATAAAGCGGGATATCAAATCCAAACTCTTCTTCTTCTTCTTCTTCTTCTTCTTCTTCTTCTTCTTCTTCCTTAGCTGTGATTCATGCATGGCTTGGAGTTGGACCAGATGAACCTTTAGGTTTCTTCCTAAAACGCTTGTTGTTGTTCAGTCGTTCAGTCGTGTCCGACTCTTCGTGACCCCATGGACCAGAGCATGCCAGGCACGCCTATCCTCCACTGCCTCTCGCAGTTTGGCCAAACTCATGTTAGTAGCTTCGAAAACACTGTCCAACCATCTCATCCTCTGCCGTCCCCTTCTCCTTGTGCCCTCCATCTTTCCCAACATCAGGGTCTTTTCTAGGGAGTCTTCTCTTCTCATGAGGTGGCCAAAGTACTGGAGCCTCAACTTCAGGATCTGTCCTTCTAGTGAGCACTCAGGGCTGATTTCTTTAAGAATGGATAGGTTTGATCTTCTTGCAGTCCATGGGACTCTCAAGAGTCTCCTCCAGCACCAGAATTCAAAAGCATCAATTCTTCGGCGATCAGCCTTCTTTATGGTCCAGCTCTCACTTCCGTACATCACTACTGGGAAAACCATAGCTCTAACTATACGGACCTTTGTTGGCAAGGTGATGCCTAAAACGCTACAATTCCATAATTGTACGATTCTCTTTAAACCTACGATAATCTTGCTTTCACTATCATTGGTGACTCAACCCTCCCTTCCTCCAAAAATTATATTTTTGCATAAATTAACTCTTCTATTAGCAAGAAACCAGACTTATGGAAAATGCAAAAAAAGAAAGAAAGACCTTATTATATATTTTTATTCCAGATTTTTTTTTAAAGGCTAGCAAAAAAAGGGGGGGGGGATCCAATTCCTGTCATTGTCTTTCCTTATTGTCGGCATTAACCTTCCCCATGGTTACTTGTTCTCTGTAATATTACACTTGTCTTACTGCCACACATGAATACCCGAGCCAATTTTGTCATGCAAATGAATTCAGTTGGATTGTAAATTGCGTGAAGGAGCACCAGTTTATCAAGAACCCTCCTGCATGCCATACCCAGCTGAATCCCCCTATTCACACGGAGGGCGCAAGGGGTTTTCTCCTCCTCCTCCTCCTTCCCGCTGAATCTGAAAGCCCATTCCACAAAAGATTATTGAAAAATACAAAAACCACACATGCACATATTCTCTTATTTGTGGAGAACTTTTAGCCATGCCTATATTTGTCCATTCGACCAACCGCCATTGTGGATTACATACCCTCCAACGTTTCTCTGATGAAACAAGGGATGGCCTAAGTCCTAAGAAAAACCAGGACATTCCAGAAACAAATCAGAAACTCGGACGGCTTCTGTATATCTGGGATTGTCCCTGGAAAGTTTTAGTCCGTGTAAACCCGCTGACATCAACAGACCTTTTTATTATTATTATTATTATTATTAATTTTTTGCAATTTTAAGCACATACCATTACTGTTACATTTTTCATTCTTCCCCCCTCTCACTGATCCTTCTTTAATCCTTCTTTAAAGCCGTCTCATCTGCTGGCCATCGCAGCTTCTTGTGGGAGCGAGTTCCATAGTTTATACGCCACACGAAGAAGTATTATTATTATTCCCTCTCCTGAATCTCCGTGCATTCTGGTATTATGAACGAGGGAGGAAACTCTGGCGGAGGGAGGGGTGCGGTGGGTGCGGCCCGCCCCGGGTGTCATCCCTGAGAGGGGGTGACATCGCCGCACCCCCCCTGGGATGCTGGCCCCGCCCCTGGGAGGCTGGTCCCACCCCCGCGGGTGGCTAGCCCCACCCCTGGGTGCACAGCATGTGTGCCACTCTGGGTGCCAGAGCAGCTAGCTCCGCCTCTGGGAGGAAAACCTTTCTTTCTCCATTTTCCCCGCCACGCATAATTTTATAAATTTTTCTCGCATCACCTCTCACTCACCTTTTCTGTAGACTAAAACGTTCCAGATGCTGCAGCCTTTCCTCATAGGGGAGTTTCTTGATCATTACTCTGGGATAGCTCAATCGGTAGAGCATGAGACTCTCAGCGTCACGGGTTCAAGCCCCACGTTGGGCAACAGAATTCTGCATTTCAGGGGGTTGGACTAGATGACCCTCGTTGTCCCTTCCAACTCTACAGTTCTAGGGTTTTGTTTGCCATTTTCCGAACCTGGATTGCACAACAATAATTGGTTGTTGGATGAGAAGAATTATAAGTTGCACTTCCGCTAGTGCAACTATTGCATGGTGTCCGTTTGTTGCATGTGTCCCAAAGGAAGACTCTGGTCTCCTGGCTCCACCATGTCTATAAGCCAAGCTATAATGTCTCTCTCTCCAGTTCTATTAAAATGCAAAAAGGCATTCAGAAGGCTGGTTTGGGAGAAATGACCAAGTTGACTACAATGACAGGGGAGATAATCTTTAAAGTCTGAGCTGCCCTTGCAGGTTTTGTTCCCGCTCCCAGGGATCCAGGCCAGGTCTTCCATATCACAAGGAAGCTTGATCCTCCTAAGGCCTCCTTGGCCTTCTCATAAACAGACTAGGGACTCAGCTACATCAATCCAGAAACAGCGTTTTGAATGCATTATAAACATGCAGCACCAGATGGAACCAGAGAGAAAGAAAAAATTCAAGCGATTTTCCATAGCGGTTTTTTTCTTTTGTTATTACGATTTAATTTCTGGCTTTTTTATAGTGTCCCCCCCACCCCACCCCGTGTGTAGATCCACTCTAGGAATACCATATTATAGTGGATACAGCAGGATTAGTCTTGTTTTAGAACCACATTGTTCTGCATTATGGAGAGCCAGTGTGGTGTAGTGGTTAAGAGCGGTAGCCTCGTAATCTGGTGAACCGGGTTTGCGTCTCCGCTCCTCCACATGCAGCTGCTGGGTGACCTTGGGCTAGTCCCAATTCTCTGAAGTCTCTCAGCCCCACCTCACAGAGTGTTTGTTGTGGGGGAGGAAGGGAAAGGAGAATGTGAGCCGCTTTGAGACTCCTTCGGGGAGTGAGAAAGCGGGAGATCAAATCCAAACTCTTCTTCTATTGCCTGCTTTCCCCCTATCTTTTATTTCTATTGAAGTTTCACAACTGGACCAGTGGAGTCAGTGCGTGATTGCCACCCTCGGGATTCAGGAATCCCCACATGCCCAGATCACTTTGGGTGCCCTGCTATTGGAAGTCAAAGGAAGTCAGGGCTGCTTGAGCCAGGCATTTGCCCTATTCTGGCAAGGGAGTGGCAACAGCTACCAGATAAAGGTAAAGGGACCCCTGACCATTAGGTCCAGTCATGTCCGACTCTGGGGTTGCGGCGCTCATCTCGTTATATTGGCCGAGAGCCGGCGTACAGCTTCCGGGTCATGTGGCCAGCATGACAAAGCCGCTTCTGGCGAACCAGAGCAGCGCACGGAAACGCCGTTTACCTTCTTGCCAGAGCGGTTCCTATTTATCTACTTGCACTTTGATGTGCTTTCGAACTGCTAGGTGGGCAGGAGCTGGGACCGAGCAATGGGAGCTCACCCCGTTGTGGGGATTCGAACCGCCCACCTTCTGATCAGCAAGCCCTAGGCTCTGTGGTTTAACCCACAGCGCCACCTGGGTCCCTATAGTAATATGAGTAGGAGTTTTGAATTAAGGGCAGCGGTGGTATAACAATTAAGCAACTCCAGTTCAGAAATCCACAAGCATTGCAAGGTGAGAGGTTGTGTTTCCTTTCTGCCCTCAACTCCAGCTCCAGATCTGAGGTCGCCTTTGGAATTTTTTCAAAATACCCACCGACAGAAACTATCTGCATTTAATGTAGCCTTGCATTTACTATGCATCTATGCTTAAGCAGAGATAGAGATACATACAATTAAAAAGCACACACACCCCTCTCTCTCTCAAGGTGACATTTATTTCATTGCAAATAAGGTGAAGATTTTTACTAGCCCACAAAAAAAATGTTTACTACCTCATATTTCCTGGGTACCATTAAACACGTTAGATAAATGCTCAGAATTTCAACGGAAACCAATCCATTCCAGAGCTGAAATGAATTTGCTACACTGCTGAATGCCAGTGTTTGATATTGCCCAAATACTAGGCTATGCCACCCCGCACACCACACCCGCAAGAAAGATGTGGGTACTGAGATTTGATCCCCTAGGACAATAAGAATAATAATAATTTATTATTTATTTATTTTTTCAAAAAAAAATTTTTTTTATTGATTTTAACAATTTCAAGCACTTAACAATACCGTTACATTTTCATCCTTCCCCCCTCTCACTGAGAGAAGCAAATTTCCATTCCCCTCTCTCACCGGGAAAAACAATAGACATTAGACATTTAACGTAGCTAACATATTAAATATCATTGCTTAGGCCTGGCCCATTTCTGTGGGCCAGGAATTCCTCCTTTCCTCAATTTCATATTTCGGTTGACTTCCTCAAGTCCCCCTCTGTTGAATTCATTATCTATCCTCTTTATCAGTTTTCCAAATTCATAAACTTCACAATAACATAAAATACCAAAATCATTTTACTTAAGCTAGCTCCTTTTTTCCATTCCTCGGCACCTCATTACTTCTGATCCTTTCCTCAAGCCTTATCAAATTCCTTTACTCCAACCTACTTTAAAACTCCTAATTTTCTTCTTTTTACACCCTTACCTCCCTCCGGTCTCAAAATTTTTAGCTATTTTTCCCACTACTATCCCCTTAATTTTTTAACATATAATCCTTAACGTCAGAATCCAGATCCAAACATCACCATAATTTATTATTTATACTCCGCCCATCTGGCTGGGTTTCCCCGGCCACTCTGGGCGGCTTCCAACAGAACATTAAAATGCAATAATCTATTAAACATTAAAAGCCTCCCTAAACAGGGCTGCCTTCAGATATCTTCTAAAGGTCTGGTAGTTGTTTTTTTCTTTGACATCTGGTGGGAGGGTGTTCCACAGGGTGGGTGCCACCACCAAGAAGGCCCTCTGCCTGGTTCCCTGTAACTTGGCTTCTTGCAGGGAGGGAACCGCCAGAAGGCCCTCAGCGCTGGACCTCAGTGTCCGGGGAGAACGATGGGGGTGGAGACGCTCCTTCAGGTATACTGGACCGAAGCCAAGGATGGAGAACCTCAGGTTAGGTGACCAAGGTGGTCTTGGCTTCTCTGTTTGGCCCTTGAAATGCTCTCCAGGACATATGTTTCCACCAGCCCTGCTTCAAACACACTTTTGGTGTTCTTGCCCAGCTGGAATATGTCCACAGATGCTGATCATGCCTCTTGCTTGCCTCACAGAGGGTAAATAGGGGCTTATGGATGTGCGCGGAAGCTAGTCTACTGTATAAAGGTGAAAATTTGCATTTGTGGCTCCACCCACATTTGCTTCTGGCCCCTCCCACCACTGGCATGTGACCCTTGGAAGGTTCTAATAACAAACTGATTCAAAAATCTGGAGTACTGAATTTAAGATTGGGGAGGGAGAATGAGAAGCTGAGAGGAACTGAAGTTTCATTTCCTTTCACTTATAATTCGTATACTGCCTTTTTATATTACTCTACTCAAGGCGGCTTACAGCAACAAAATATACAACAAATAATATAACACACCTTATAATAATAGGATCCAATTAAAAAAAAATCATAATAAAACAACTTGAAAATTGAACTGCTTATAAAGTAATATCCAGTAATCTCATTAGAATATAATAGTACACAATAAAATTAACTCCCAAAACATCAGCAAATAATAATTAATCAGAAAATCACTCTTAACGATTACAATAAATAATTACTAAACTATGATAAAGAAAAATAACTGCATAAAATACCACGATACATACAAATATATAAAAGGATGTCATATAGAGGAGGGAGAAAGGTTGTTTTCTGCTGCTCCAGAGAAGCGGACACGGAGCAATGGATTCAAACTACAAGAAAGAAGATTCCACCTAAACATTAGGAAGAATTTCCTGACAGTAAGAGCTGTTCGACAGTGGGATTTGCTGCCAAGGAGTGTGGTGGGGTCTCCTTCTTTGGAGGTCTTGAAGCAGAGGCTTGACAGCCACCTGTCAGGAATGCTTTGATGGTGTTTCCTGCTTGGCAGGGGGTTGGACTGGATGGCCCTTGTGGTCTCTTCCAACTCTATGATTCTATGATTCTATGAAAACCATGTAAAATAATCAAATTGAGAAACAAATAAATAATTGACAAATCGATCGTTTCCCCCATCCGTACGTGTTACCTGCCTGTCAGGACTAGGGATGAGTGGATCTGTCCATATCACATCTCTCTGTATCTCGCTTTTCCAGTCTTAAAATTCCCTTCTCCCCTGCTGCAGCGATTCGCAGATCCCCCCTTTTAAAAAATCCTCACGAAAATTCGTCAGCATTTTTAGTGCAAATTTCTCTTAATCGACATGCTTTTGAATGCAGTTCGAACTAACGGTTACATTCCTGAAAGCATTTTATCCTAATGGAATACATTTTGTACCTTATATTCAATAACATATTTATTTCCACGCACACTTTCACCTACCATATTTCGGTAAGGGAATGTTTCGGTTCCCACGCTCTTTCGGAAACGGCCAATTTGATAAATTTGGCTTCAAATGCAAACTGAATGGATTCTCTCCCCCATCCTTAGTCATGACCCACCAGTGAGGACCAATAATCTGCAGATGTTTATAGAGCTCAAATGAGCTCAACTGGACCAATGTCCAAAGGAGGGGGTCTTTATAGTACCCAAAAATATGATCTGTTTGAGGTGGCAGGATGATTCGTAGCCTAGGGATGATCCAGTCTACCATCTCAGGACATCACCACCTCATTTCAATTTCATTTTGTTTCCCTTGTAGGCCAGATCCAGGAGGGCTTACACAATGTGTTGAGGATCATCTAAAAAGGGTATAATAAAACCAACATAGATATTATTCATTGTCATCATCCTGCCTCCTGCTCTGTATTTCTGATTTTCATGGCTCTCTGTCAATGCCAGTTGCTAGGAATCCCCAGTGGGGAGAGGGTTCTTGTGCTCAGATCCTGCTTCCGGGTTTCCCCTGGGGGCATCAGGTTGTGAGAACAGGATGCTGGACTAGATGGGTCACTGGCCTGATCCATCAGGGCTCTTCTGATGTTCTTAAGAGGGGAAGAGGACAATCAGAGAATTGTAGTGAGGGAAGGGAGTCTGAAGATCATCTAGTCCAGTGATGGCTAACCTTGACACTCCATATGTTTTGGAACTACAACTCCCATCATCCCTAGCTAACAGGACCAGTGGTCAGGGATGATGGGAGTTGTAGTCCCAAAACATCTGGAGTGTCAAGGTTAGCCATCACTGATCTAGTCCAACTGTCTGCAATGAAAACAAACAATGGCCTGAAACCAAATCAATGAGCAAGTGGACATTCATCACGCACTCTCATAGCAAACACAGTGCTTGTTTTCAACAGGATCCCAGCCAAGATGTTTTGATTGTGTGGATCAGTGTGATGGCCTGGGATTCAGACTCGGATGCTGAACCTGAGGGATTGCAGCCTGCACAGGATTCCCCCCCTCCAGAACCAGCATAGCCAGGGCTAGGGCTTGAGTCTGAAGGGTCCTCACCTGTGCTGGATCCTCAGGTGCAGGCATCTGCTGAGTCTGCTCTGGCTCCTAATGGGATGGAGGACCCATTGCCTGCAGGTGCTCCACTCCCTGCCCCGTCAGGGGAAGCTGAGGTTGCCTCTGGGTCCGGTAACCCTCCAGCCTCTCCTGAGCTGCAGAGGCTCAGGGCAGAGAGGCGAAGGGAACTAAGTTCCCGCAGGAGGAGTGCTTGCCTCCAGGCCAGGAGAGGCGAGTCACCAGAGGATCGGGGCCACCCTATGCCTCGGGGCAGATAAAAGCCAGCCAGCCCCAGCCCAAGTTGCAGGAGCAACATTGTTGGTTGCTAGGTCCTGCTAGTGTTCCTGTCTTTGACCTGCCTGATTTCCTGCCTGTGTTCCTGAGCTCACCTGCTGCCCTGCTCTGCTCCCAGCTTTGGCTACTTTGGACTGTCTCTACCCTGAACCTACGAACCACAGACCGGACTAGGACTTCATCTCTTGGGTAACCCTCGGGACCAGCACAATCAGGTTTAAGGTTTTGAGGGAAGTAACCTCTTGAGGACTTCATAGACCACAAGCCTCCCCATTGAACCTTGGCAAATATGGGAAGAAGATGAAGAAGATGAAGAGGATGATGAAGATGAAGATGATGATGAAGAAGATGAAGAAGATGAAGAAATTGAATGTCTGTCATACAAAGGCACCCACCAAGTTTTTAAAATGGGGACAAATTGTGGCCCTTGTATTCAGAGCATCCATATCCAAAGACAGAGATGCATTTTTCTGGAGAGGTGATCAGGCGGAGGCTAAGTGAAGGGTGGAAAAGTTTGTGTCGGCTTTTCTTATAGGGGGGTGGGTGAAATAAAGAAAGAAATGGACTGTTTATCTTTGTTTCCCTCAACACCCATAAGCATTTCGTTGGGTCATCGCTACCTTTCGTCTGCTCCTCTCCAGAAACATTCCTGTTCTTCGCCGCCGCCACATTTGAAAGGAGGAGGTTCGGCTGTTTTTTTATTATCGTTTTTTTTTTTTTTAAAAAGTGTAACAAAAAGATTAAATTGTTTACGAATGGCGAGCCCCGTCTGCCTGGATGAGCTGCCAGAGACAAAGGCAGGCATTGCAATTCCACAGTGTACCCGGCGCATTTGTCCCCTAGCTCTGCCACTAATTCTTTTATCTGGCCTTAACACTCAAGGCATTATGTGCCTCCATATTAAAAAAAGAAAAAGAAAAAGAAAGAAAGAAAGAAAGAAAAAGGGGGGAAGAGAGAGAGAGAGAGAGCGCTTCTGACTGAAGCAGGCAAAATTACTGTTCTCTTCGCTGTACCTCTGATAACAATCTCTTGAATACTGATTAGTTTTGTCTCTCCCCCCCTTGCTTTAACACTCTCTCTACACCCCCTCTTTGCACTGCAAAGCAACCAACACACGTTGGTCTTTAACCCTTTATCTTTAGCGAACAGAAAGACACGGGAAACATCTTACTCAGTCGGAGGAAAGCGGGGGGGGGGAGAGAGAGAGGTTTGAGCACGGGAGGGAGGGGGGGGAAACAGCATACAGAAGAATTACTGTTATCTCCTAAGCAGAAGAGGAACAGCAGCGATAAGGGAAGCCAGAAGAATTAAAAGGAACACAACATCGCGGCTGTAAATTCGCGTGCGTAGCTGCCTTCTATTTGTCTGTCACCGGGGCCCATAATTTTCCGAGGTTGTTTTGATAGACTTATTGTGAAGACTGCATGGGAAAGTCATCAGCATTTGTTGCCTCTGAGCGTTATTGTCGGGACGAGCCGCATGGTTATAGACTGGAGGAAGATAATGGTTGGAGTATAAAAGAGATAAAGTCCGGAGCTCTTCTCATTAAGGACTATCTCCACCTCTGCAGACTCCACAGTATTGAATGACTAGCGGTGATGGACTGGGCATAAATTATAGCGTGTGGGCTGGAGGGTTGGGGAGGGGGAGGAACCCAGCCCCCAAAAGGCGGCATCATTATTGGGGGTGACGTGTGGGGAGGGAGAGGAGGAGAAGTTACAATGGCGTGCCATCATCTGTAGACCCATTTCCTCCCAAGGTAGACGATAAATATTAAGAGGACGCACGTTGGCGTGGCTGGCGTTGGCTCCCCATTGGTCGTTCCATGGGTTGTACGTACGTTGACAATTGGGCGAGTCCCGGGCAGTAGAGGCCACTCAGGTTTTCGTCTTATGCAAAGTTTGATGGCTTAAAAGACATGCGCATTTCTTTCCCTGCAGCCAAATCTGAGCTGACCAAAGAATCATAGCTGTCAACCCTCCCTTTTTTTGCGGGAAACTCCCTTATTCCAATGCCGTTTCCTGCTGATATCCCGGATTGTTGCTATCCCTTAAATTTCCCAGATTTCAAAGGAAGCAGCTCCTCTCCCTCCCTGCCGGCCAGGGAGGCTCCTCAGCTGCGTTGCTCGGCTGCCAATAAGGAGTCTGAGACCAACTGGGGGTGGAGCTTGCATGCCTTGTGCAGCCAGACCCTCACGCCCAACCAAACAGACAGACTGCCTGCCTGCCGTCTATGCGCTCGCTCTTTCGCTCACCCGTTCGCGCGCAGCCTCTGGAGCGCAGGGTGGTGAGGCTACTTGGTGCCATTGCACCGCCCTCGCGGCATCCCTTATTTTCAAATCCGAAAGTTTTTGGAAAATCCCTTATTTTCAAATCCAAAAGTTAGGAAAAATCCCTTATTTTCAAATCCGAAAGTTGACAGCTATGCAAAGAATGAACCAGTGGATATTTGTCACTCTGTATAATAGCAGGTGTTGCACCGACGTGTCGATGGGATTGGGAGTCAAAAAAGGGACGGAAACGCTTTGAAAAAACTTGTGAAAATCATTTTTGTGTGTGAACCGGAAAGCTGCTGCCAAATTCAAGGGAAGGGAAAGGGGGGAAGGAAAGAAGCGTGTGATAAAAACCAATGTAATATCCCCGGGAGCCTTCCTGACTGATTCAGACATGTGTGATTTTTTGGATCGTCTGAATGCTAGGTGCTTGGGCAGCCAAGTGGGTCAAACAGCTCCATAGGGAACCACAGAGGTGATCTGAAAAGAGAATTTGCAGTGGAGCACCGGCATGCAGAAGCCATCGGTCAGCGCCGGTGGTGTAGCATGGGGGGCCCACAGGGGTGGCTGCCCCAGATGCAAAATGCTTAGGGGTGCAAAATTTCAACATGTGTTGCTCCGTTGAAAACAGCTTCTCCATATGCACCGGGAAGTGACCACTCCAGACAACGGAACGACTCTTCTTTTCTTATCTCTGCGGCTGCAAACTCCTAGGGGACATGGACACTGTTAGGCAGTTGAATGTGCATGTGTACTCTGCTTCCCCTTCTCCGCACAGCCCTGGGCACTGGAAACCCATGCTATGCCACTGGTTAGTGCTGTATTTAGCTGGGGATTCTGCATCACAGGGGTTGGACTAGATGGCGCTTGATTGGTGTTCCTTCCAGCTCTACGGTTCTACTGTTCTATTTGTTGAGGGATCAACACACACAAGTAAATCAACCATAAACTGCAGTGGTGTATTCCGATTGACAGTCTAAATGAATGGGTGAATGAACTATATTGGGATGTTAGTACTATAGAAGGTGGCAGGAGTAGAATGAGCACAAGCTTTAGTCTTGAACTCTGAAAACATTAGCACTGGGGATGTCACATACCTGGTGACTAAATGTGGCCCTCACATACTCCCTGTGTGGCCCTCAGGACTCTCCCCAGATCACCATTCCTCTCTCTGCTGTGCTTGCTTCCCTCCTTGACTGTGTCTTCCTCACTAAAAATGTGTTCTCTTGCTTGCCTGAATGGGGAGTCGAGTAGGGTGTGTGTGTGTGTGGGTGTGTGTGTGCAGAATGAACTGACTTTACAAAGCCAAAAATTGTTGCTCTGCCTGCTTTCGCCTCGCCATGCTCACCAGAAGGTTACCCAGATGAGAATATGGCCCTCGGTCTGGAAAAGATTTCCCACGCATCCCCTGTAAAGTAGGCCAGTGCTATTGCACCCTTTCTACAGGTGGGAAGACTGAGACTGCTGCCTTGCCTGAGGCCACCTATGGTGTGCAGCCGTGGCATCAGCATGCTTAGCAAGATTTAAAAAACCTCTGTGTTGCAATCTTCAAACAGAAACCAAAAATGAGCAACACGACAGCCAATGAAAGTAATATATATATAACTCAACATACAATTAAAGTTTTCAAGGAGCAGTGGTCATATGAATATGTAACCACTGCTCATATGACCACTGCTCCTTGAAAGCTTTAATTGTATGTTGAGTTATATGCTGAAGAAGACGTACACGAAACAGTGTCAATACCGGATCACTGTCCGTTGTCTTTCTGTTATTATACAAGAATATATATATATATATATATATATATATATATATATATATATATATAGTTGTTGTTCAGTCGTTCAGTCGTGTCCAACTAACTCCTCGTGACCCCATGGACCAGAGCACGCCAGGCACGCCTATCCTTCACTGCCTCTCGCAGTTTGGCCAAACTCATGTTAGTAGCTTCAAGAACACTGTCCAACCATCTCATCCTCTGTCGTCCCCTTCTCCTTGTGCCCTCCATCTTTCCCAACATCAGGGTCTTTTCTAGGGAGTCTTCTCTTCTCATGAGGTGGCCAAAGTACTGGAGCCTCAACTTCAGGATCTGTCCTTCCAGTGAGCACTCAGGGCTGATTTCCTTAAGAATGGATAGGTTTGATCTTCTTGCAGTCCATGGGACTCTCAAGAGTCTCCTCCAGCACCATAATTCAAAAGCATCAATTCTTTGGCGATCAGGCTTCTTTATGGTATATATATATATTACTTTCATTGGCCGTCGTGTTGCTCATTTTTGGTTTCTGTGGCGTCAGCATGAGGCAACCTGGGACAGCTGCCGAAGCCCTGAGATCTCAACACACCTTTCCCTCCACCCTAAGCTGTGTGAATCCGAGCTGCCACTTGAATTTCCCACAATGCTCTTGAGGGGCACAAAGTTGAGGTGATTTAAAGCGTGTCTCCCAGTTCCCAGCCTTGATGGCAGCACAGCTTGCAGCCAGATAAGCCTACTGGGCCCCACTGAATTAGAAAGGACCCCTCAGAGGGCTCATGGATAAATGCCCCTTCGGACGGGGAAGCAGCCCTTTATGAGGCAGAGGTGATGTTTAGACTAGGCATTTTCTGGTTTCGAGTCCTGCCTCTCTCCCACACTGCTGTGCCATTTCTCGAATGAAGAGCTCCCTTAAAGCAGCCGCCCTGGAGGGAGGGCAGGGACGCTGGTGTATTAAAAATAAAATAAAATTAAAAATAAAGCAGAACAAAGGTCACGGTGGAGATGCGATGTCAGATCGACACACTTCTATGGAGCCATGTTGTTCTGAAATAAGAGATATCCATTATAATCTGCCCTTGGGGACAAAAGCCCGTCTTATCAGCATAAGCCAGATGGCTATGTTTTTTCTTTTCTTTTCCTTCTTTTTTTTGGTCATGGCTTCCCACAGGGAGCCTCTGACGCCCTGAGAACGCTTAAGGGAGGGCGGCTCAGCGGCCATTTTGTGCGCTCGGTAACAAACAGCCCCCTGGACAAAGAAGGGCCTCTTCGGGTTTCTTGGAGTCCATGCCGGCTGCCCAAAGTGAGCACATTCCATTGATCCATTGGGCGGACGATCTTACGGAAGCGAGGTGACTCTGACTTCTCCTCTTGGAAGACTCCGCCATCATCTTACAGTTAAAGAAGGCCAAAGGGAGCCAGTGTGGTGTAGTGGTTAAGAGCGGTGGACTCGTAATCTGGGGAACCGGGTTCGCTTCCCCGCTCCTCCACATGCACTACCCGAAGGAGTCTCAAAGCGGCTCACATTCTCCTTTCCCTTCCTCCCCCACAACAAACACTCTGTGAGGTGAGTGGGGCTGAGAGACTTCAGAGAAGTGGGACTAGCCCAAGGTCACCCAGCAGCTGCATGGGGAGGAGCGGAGATGCGAACCCGGTTCACTGGATTGCAAGTCTACCGCTTGTAGACCACTATAATAATAATAATAATAATAATTTATTATTTATACCCCGCCCATCTGGCTGGGTTTCCCCAGCCACTCTGGGCGGCTTTCAACAGAGCATTAAAATACAATAATCTATAAAACATTAAAAGCCTCCCTAAACAGGGCTGCCTTCAGATGTCTTCTAAAGGTCTGGTAGTTGTTGTTTTCTTTGACATCTGAAGGGAGGGCATTCCACAGGGCGGGCGCCACTACCGAGAAGGCCCTCTGCCTGGTTCCCTGTAACTTGGCTTCACGCAGCGAGGGAACCGCCAGAAGGCCCTCGGCACTGGACCTCAGTGTCCGGGCTGACCGATGGGGGTGGAGACGCTCCTTCAGGTATACAGGACCGAAGCCATTTAGGGCTTTAAAGGTCAGCACCAACACTTTGAATTGTGCTCGGAAACGTACTGGGAGCCAGTGTAGGTCTTTCAAGACTGGTGTTATGTGGTCTCGGCGGCCGCTCCCAGTCACCAGTCTAGCTGCCGCATTCTGGATTAGTTGTAGTTTCCGGGTCACCTTCAAAGGTAGCCCCACGTAGAGCGCATTGCAGTAGTCCAAGCGAGAGATAACTAGAGCATGCACCACTCTGGCGAGACAGTCCGCGGGCAGGTAGGGTCTCAGCCTGCGTACCAGATGGAGCTGGTAGACAGCTGCCCTGGATACAGAATTAATCTGTGCCTCCATGGACAGCTGTGAGTCCAAAATGACGCCCAGGCTGCGCACCTGGTCCTTCAGGGGCACAGTTACCCCATTCAGGACCAGGGAGTCCTCCACACCTGCCCGCCTCCTGTCCCCCAAAAACAGCACTTCTGTCTTGTCAGGATTCAACCTCAATCTGTTAGCCGCCATCCATCCTCCAACCGCCTCCAAACACTCACACAGGACCTTCACCGCCTTCACTGGTTCTGATTTGAAAGAGAGGTAGAGCTGGGTATCATCCGCATACTGATGAACACCCAGTCCAAACCCCCTGATGATCTCTCCCAGCGGCTGCATATAGATGTTAAAAAGCATGGGGGAGAGGACAGAACCCTGAGGTACCCCACAAGTGAGAGCCCAGGGGTCTGAACACTCATCCCCCACCACCACCTTCTGAACACGGCCCAGGAGGAAGGAGCGGAACCACTGTATAACAGTGCCCCCAGCTCCCAACCCCTCTAGGCGGTCCAGAAGGATGTTATGGTCGATGGTGTCAAAGGCCGCTGAGAGGTCCAGCAGAACCAGGAAACACTACACCACACTGGCTCTCAACTGGCTCTTCTAGAACATAAGAAGATCGGGCTAAGGAGCCCATCTAATCTGTGACCAACAACGTGCCCATAGCTCGGTTGGTTAGAGCGTGGTGCTGATAACGCCATGGTTCCAGGATCGATTTCCATATGGAATGGCTGCATATTCTTGCAATGCAGGGGCTTGCACTAGATCAGAGGTTGCCAAACCACGGGCCGTGGGCCAGATCCGGCCCAATTGCCCTCAGGATCCGGCCAGCAGACGGTCCGCAGCGCCTCTCCCAACTGCGGCTCCTGTGCGCGTTCTTGCAAGAAGCCGGCGGCGGCGCTGGGACCACCGGACCAAAATGAGCCCTTTCGGGCTGCTCGTCCCTCTGCCACCGCCTCTGCCGCTCACCGCTGTGGACCGTCCACTGGCCGGATCCTGAGAGCTGGAAAGTGCAGGAGGGGAAAGCAGTCTTGCGTTCAGGTCCTGCTTGAGGATTTGCCACTGAGGTATCTGGGTGGCCACTGTGATGATATTATTATTATTATTATTATTATTATTATTATTATTATTAATTATTTGTACCACCCCCATCTGGCTGGGTCTCCCCAGCCACTCTGGGCGGCTTCCAGCAAACATTAAAATACATTAACACATCACAGATTGAAAACTTCCCTGAACAGGGCTGCCTTCAGGTGTTTTCTAAATGTCATGTAGTTGTTGATCCCTTTAACCTCTGACGGGAGGGCGTTCCACAGGGCGGGCGCCACTACCGAGAAGGCCCTCTGCCTGGTTCCCTGTAGCTTTGCTTCTCGCAATGAGGGAACCGCCAGAAGGCCCTCGGCGCTGGACCTCAGTGTCTGGGCTGAACGGTGGGGGTGGAGATGCTCCTTCAGATATACAGGACGGAGGCCATTTAGGGCTTTAAAGGTCAGCACCAACACTTTGAATTGTGCTCGGAAACGTACTGGGAGCCAATGTAGAACAGGATGCTGGACTAGACAGACCGCTGGCTCTTCTTTGGTTCTTCTGTGCTGTATGAACAACTGCCCTTTCTTTTATCCCGAACTTATTGGTTTGGAAAGGGTGGATTTGGTAAATTCGCCCTGAAACCGTCAAGCGAATAGGTTTCCCTCCACCGCCACCACCGCCCCATATTCTCACAGCAATAACCGCGCCACGCTGGCCACTTGCTCCCTGCCCCCTTTCGTCGCACGCGGGGGGAGGGAAATGTTAATCATGCTAATACGTTTTAAATTAGGGGACAAGGAGTCACCCCTGTTTAAGCGCCAAAGGTTGAGCTCCTGAACGAAACGGTTGTAGGAGGGAGGACAGCCGGCAATGATAACGGTTAATTTTAGGTGGCCTCTCTGCCAGGGATTCACTCAGCATTCACTCTGCCTCCACCGCTGCTAATGAACGACTTGGTATTCATGCGAGTCTCTGCATGTTACTTATGTGTCTGATCTCCCCTAATGGAAAAGCTGATTGTCGTCAGGAAGTTATGAGGAAATAGTAAAAAAAGGGGGGGGATGGGGGGGAAGGGTGGCATCAAATCCGATTTGCAGAAGAACTTTCACAGCCTCAAATGAAAATGCCGAACACTGAGGTCAAATAAATTTGGGGTCTTAATGGGCTCCTGCATTTTAAGTGCCGTTGCCCTCCCCTCCTTCTTCCCGTTTATGGGTTCGCTGATGTTCAGAGTTTTCCAATCTGATTGTCGTTTGGTCTCCGTGTCGTTAACACCGTGAATCTTAAGGAGAAGGCTATCAATGGCTTGTAGCCCCAATGGCTATGCTCTGCCCTGTCTCTGCAGTCAGAGGCAGCAATGCTCCTGAGCAGGGCTGGAATTAGGTTTGATTACGCTCTGAGCTACTGAAGGTAGTAGGGCCCTTTGTATGTCCAGCTGTCCTTAGTCAACAACAAATTGTCGCTGTTTTTTGTGTTGAATACATGCAATATGGTAATTTATGGATCTAATAGGTAGCTAAAGCCATTGACACATGTTGCCTTTCAACCAGTGCATGCAGAATGGAGGCACCCTATATATAGAAATAAGTAAACCAGTGATATTTTAGGGAGCAGGCTAGCAGACGGTGCCCATTACTTACATCATAGTAAAGGTAAAGGGACCCCTGACCATTAGGTCCAGTCATGTCTGACTCTGGGGTTGCGGCGCTCATCTCGCTTTACTGGCCGAGAGCCGGTGTACAGCTTCCGGGTCGTGGCCAGCATGACTAAGCCGCTTCTGGCGAACCAGAGCAGCGCACAGAAACACCGTTTACCTTCCCGCTGGAGCGGTACCTATTTATCTATTTGCACTTTGACGTGCTTTCGAACTGCTAGGTTGGCAGGAGCAGGGACCAAGCAACAGGAGCTGACCCCGTCGCGGGGATTCGAACCGCCGACCTTCTGATCGGCAAGCCCTAGGCTCTGTGGTTTAACCCACAGCACCACCCGCATCCCACTTACATCATAGGAGCCTACATAACACAAAACACTGTTGCTGTATGTAGGTTTTATTTTATTTGTTTTTTATCTTATATTTTGGAAATGTACATCCAGTTTTTTTCTTTTAGTTTTTTTTGGGGGGGGCCAAGAGAGTGGGGCCTTGAGCTATAGCTTGCTTAGCTTATACATAAATCCAGGACTGGACGCAGGTGGTGCTGTGGGTTAAACCACAGAGCCTAGGGCTTGCAGATCAGAAGGTCGGCGGTTCGAATCCCTGTGACGGGGTGAGCTCCTGTTGTTCGGTCCCAGCTCCTGCCAACCTAGCAGTTCGAAAGCATGTCAAAGTGCAAGTAGATAAATAGGTACCACTCCAACGGGAAGGTAAACAGCGTTTCCATAGTGTTCCATTGTGCCAGAAGGGGTTTAGTCATGCTGGCCACATGACCCGGCTCCCTCGGCCAATAATGCGAGATGAGCGCTGCAACCCCACAGTCAGACACGACTGGACCTAATAGTCAGGGGTCCCTTTACCTTTACCTTTTTAAATCCAGCACTGCTCTTGAGTACCAGCTGCTGGAAAACTCTGGAGGGGAGGGTGCTCTCATGTTCGGGACCTGCCCTGAGGGTTTCCCAGAGATATCTGGTTGGCCCCTGTGAGAGCAGGATGTTGGAGTAGATGATCCCTAGGCCTCATCCAGGATAGCCCTCCTCAGCGTCTTATGAGAGGGTGAGTGTGTTTCCTTCAAGCTTGGTTGCTGCAGTGTCCTCAACTAGAAACCTACAGGGCTGAATGGGGTTAGGAAGCGGAGCAAGTTGAGATTTCAGTACCTTGGACAGCTCCAAATGAATAATATCCCCCTCACAAAGCCTGAAGTCCAAATGAGGGTCAACTGAAGAGTATGGATCTTCTTCAAAGATTATTTATTTAATGAATTAACAATATACCATGATTATCATGTCTGCCATCTTATAGCAGTTGTACATAACACAACAATCAACCTTAATGCAGATATTGTACCTGATAATATAATTTAGCCGTGCATATTCAGTAAGTAACAAAATAATATAGTACGTAATCACAAAGTCATTTTGAGTAAAATAATTCTAGTAACCTTTCTCTCCCCTTTGATCCCATTTCTCTCTCTCTCTCTCTCTCTCTCTCTCTCTCTCTCTGTGTGTGTGTGTGTGTGTGTGTGTGTGTGTGAGAGAGAGAGAGAGAGAGAGAGAGAGAGAGAGAGAGAGAGAGAGAGAATTGAATGACTTGGAATTCTGATCTTTCTGATTTCCAATACAGGTCACCATAACTTGCACCATGGGACTCAGCATGTGGCAATTTCCTGCCCTCCCCCCTCCAAAAATCACAAAGAAATACTTGGCTTAAAAAAAGAAAGAATAAGAATAAGAATGTTTGTTTGTGCATTTTTTTTAATTTAAAAAACCATTTTGAGAAAAAATTGTTTTAGAATTTAATATTCTAAGAGGGGGGGAAACGCATATTGGAATGTGAGTTTTCATGCATGTTTAAAAATAAATAAATGCAGATTAATGTAAAACCTGGATGGGACAGAAATTATGAATGAACATGTAAGGATGAGAAATGGACTCATCCCCATGTCCAAAATAGACCTATTATTATTATTATTATTATTATTATTATTATTATTATTATTATTATTATGCCCTTCACCCTAATATGACAATAGAAAACACAATATCAAAAACAGTTAAAGCAGACTGCAGTCAATAGAAAGATGTTGTTATGAATTTGTGGGGTGCAAAGTTTTATGGGTTTGAGTAGTCGTCAGTCTGCAGGTATCGTGCAGTTTGCAGGTAGTAAAAAAATCTCCTTTTAGAGAAAATTTTCATTTGTGTAGTTTTTGTTGCAGCTGGGAGCCATGCTTGGCTGCTGCTTGTTCCAGAAAGGGCATAGAGCAGGCACCCCCAAACTTCGGCCCTCCAGATGTTTTGGACTACAATTCCCATCATCCCTGACCACTGGTCCTGTTAGCTAGGGATCATGGGAGTTGTAGGCCAAAACATCTGGAGGGCTGCAGTTTGGGGATGCCTGGCATAGAGAGAAAGACAGGACACAAAGGCTTCTGGGAGCCTGCTGAGCCCAACTCACTGGTAACTTGAGCTCAGGGCTCAGGTTAACCCTTTCATGCATGCAAGTGTGAGTCAGTAACTGTATATTACAACAAATAGTGCTTGGAACCTCACTGCTCAGAGATTGGGGTGGCGTGTAGCAAAATAGATTTCATGTGTCAAAGACCAAGGTTAGCACAGGGGGGGAAGCCCAGACTACTCCTCTCAGGCTCCACAGGCAGAGAGGGAAGCTTATAGAGGCAGTGTCCTAGCTGGAAGCTGAAAACTTTTCCTCCACTGAGTCTGTCCTTCTTCATTGCCTGCAGGGATGGTAAGGATGAGGCCCCAGAGAGGCATCAGATTCATTGGGACCTTCAGGCGTAGCCAGTCTCTGAAAATCCCCATTCATGGTTCCCATTGCTGGTGGGCTCAGGGCAGTGTCAGGGCTTATATATGGGTCTAACTTGGGGGTTGGGAACCTCAGGCCCATGGGGGGGAATCTGGCCCTCCACACCTCTCTATCTGCTCCTTGACACTCTCTCTAAACAAAAACCCCTCTCACTACAGCCCTCACCAGCTCTGTTTTGCACCCTGCATGGGTGTTTTTGCCTGGCTGGAATGTGTCCTTGAACTCACGATCGTGCAGGGGATCTAATTGTGGATGGGATCCATGCTTTGTGCACATCAGCCCCCAGGTTTGATCCTTGTCACTGCCAGTTACTTTATCTCCAAAATCAGAGCTAAGGGAGACACAAGACCCGGGGAACGCACCGCCATGACTCAACAGAAGATGAATCCAATATAACCCTAACCCTTGTCCAAGGATAGCCAGGCCAGCGCCGAGATGCTGTCAGTGGTGACTTAACTGTTGTCACGCGGCTCATCTGAGAAAGCAGTTGGAGCGAAATTGCTTCTGGTTTCCACCTGGGGAGGAGGCAGGCATTGCAAGCTACCTAAGCCCTTGCCAAACTATGCATATTTGAGACGGCTTTGCCATTTAAATCCAACTTGATTGCAAAGATCAGCCTGGATGAATATCAGCAGGAGTTATTAGAACCCAACATTTCCTTCTTTCCTTCCCCCACAAATACCTCCTCCCCCCCTTTTAATTTAACTAAAGGATTGTCCAGGAGAGGGAAAATAATGTCACTGCTCTGGCCATTGTTTGGAACAATGCCTGTTATGGTTAGGGCTGCCCCAAGTATTTTCCAACTTTGGTTGTTTGAGGATTCCCGTGGCACCAAAGAAACATCAATCCTCCCCAATACTGTTTGCTCACTTTGCTCACTTTGATGGCGGAAAGTTCTTAGTTCACACGAATGCTCCCAGTCAACCAGGGATCGTGCAGTTAATGGGATGGTGTCATGATGCTATACAGCTGTGAGAAGATGGCCACTGAGTATTAGCAAAGGCAGTTGAACGTAAGAGAAAGAGAAGACCATGGAAACCAATGAGGGACACCCTCCACTTTGCTAGGAGGGCGGAAAAAAATTATTTGAGGGATGCTTATTTCAAACTGGGAGCCATTTTGCCTCATCCATAAAATAAGCCAAGAAGCCACACGTATTTCGCTCTGGTCAGACCTCACCTGGAATACTGTGTCCAGTTCTGGGCACCACAGTTCAAGAAGGATACTGACAAGCTGGAACGTGTCCAGAGGAGGGCAACCAGAATGGTCAAAGGCCTGGAAACGATGCCTTATGAGGAACGGCTTAGGGAGCTGGGTATGTTTAGCCTGGAGAAGAGAAGGTTAAGGGGTGATATGATAGCCATGTTCAAATATATAAAAGGATGTCATATAGAAGAGGGAGAAAGGTTGTCTTCTGCTGCTCCAGAGAAGCGGACACGGAGCAATGGATTCAAACTACAAGAAAGAAGATTCCACCTAAACATTAGGAAGAACTTCCTGACAGTAAGAGCTGTTCAGCAGTGGAATTTGCTGCCAAGGAGTGTGGTGGAGTCTCCTTCTTTGGAGGTCTTTAAGCAGAGGCTTGGCAGCCACCTGTCAGGAATGCTTTGATGGTGTTTCCTGCTTGGCAGGGGGTTGGACTGGATGGCCCTTGTGGTCTCTTCCAACTCTATGATTCTATGACTATTAAGGAAGTAAAAACTATGCACTGAGGTGACAGGGCCTTATTGAAGTGGCACCAGTTTTTTTGCAAGCAGATAAGGCCTTACATAGATGTATCTTGCCTCCTTTTAGGAAGGTGTATAAGACCTTGCTGCTTCCTTATATGCTTTCTTGTTTAGTACATTGCCTTTCTATTATACAACTGATTACATAGAATATTTTGATGCTTGGGGCTGACATTGTTTCATCTTCCCCACGTACTCAGGGCCATTCCAGGGCATCTTTTCACAAAGAAACGTAGGCATCTGCCTTGTTCTGAGTCAGGCCATCTAGCTCAGCATTGCTAGCCATCTTCAAATATCTCAAGGCCTCTCACGTGGAGGATGGAGCAAGCTTGTTTTCTCCTGTAGGATCAAGAATCAAGTTCCGAGAAAATGCTGGAAGAAAGGATAATTTACAGACTAGTATATAGAATGAGTAAGTGAAATTATTATGTATGATAAGATAAGTTAAGATAGAACTAGAGAAAGGGAGATATAAGTGATAAGGTTTGAGAAGATAGTAAATAGTTAAGATATAAGTTTTGTTTAAGATAGTAATAATAGAAGATGTAAGGAGATATAGGAGATAAGGTATTATAAGTAACATTAGTATTTAGAACATAACATTAGAGAAGAAATTGCTAAAGATGATAC
The DNA here is from genome assembly GCA_034642065.1 of Darevskia nairensis. NCBI lineage: Eukaryota > Metazoa > Chordata > Lepidosauria > Squamata > Lacertidae > Darevskia > Darevskia nairensis. The sequence goes on from JAWWNI010000446.1 coordinate 374,174, forward strand.
ACAATGAAACGCCGAAGGAAAGAGAGGAGGAAGTCAAACCAAAATGTTAAGGAAAGAAGAAAGGGAAAGTAAGAGTTTGTGTGTAATTTGTGGATGTTTATTTTGTCTTTTTATGTAGTTTGTGTGTTATTGTAATGTGATAAAATGTATGTATTGTGTAAAACCCAATAAAAATTATTTATTAAAAAAAAAAAGAATCAAGTTCCGAGAAAGGAGATTTTGACTAAACATCAGGAAGAACCTTCTGACAGTGAAAGCTGTTCAGCAGTGGGGCAGACTCCCATAAGAGGTGGTGGACCGGACCTTCCTTGGAGGTTTTAAAGCAGAGGTTGAATGGCCACTTGCCACGTATGATGGAGTTGAGATTCCTGCATTGGAGGGGGTTGGACTCGATGGCCCCCAACTCTACGTTCTGTGGTCCTCTAAACAATGACAAGCAGTTGTTCTCCTGGGTTCCAGACAGCAAACACACACCTGGAGATGGTGGGGATTGAACCTGGGACCTTCTGCATGCCAAACAGAGGCCCTCCACACTGAGCTACAGCTCTCCCACAATGTATTGCCGAGGTGGGTTCTTGTAAGTGTGCCTGCCACGAACATTCGGCGGGCAGCACCAGCAAAGACTTCATCTTGGTGGGCGGTTCACTGAGAGACAGGGAGACAAACAAAAAAATGCCACATAGCCCAGATCACCAGCCCAAAGTGAGCAGGCGGGGGACCCGTGCGGACACATCCGTCGACGCAGCGAGTACATACATTTCTCTGCCTGCCTCATTAGCAGTTGTAAAGGAAAATCCCAGCACTGGTGACATTTTTCACACCATAGCAATGAAGCAGCCAGAGAATTGAGGCTGTCTGGGAGGACTTGATGCTACTTCCCCACCCTCAAACCATCTGCCTTGTCCCAGAACAAAAGCCGATCTTTGACCGACATTAAACCAGCAATAAGGGGTGAGTTTGCTTTTCGCAGCCTCTTGCCCTGCTTTTAAGCACCGGTGCAACATTTCTTAAGCATGTGTCATCTGTGAGGCAGGTCTGGATCTGGCTATTAACCTGTCCTGCTTCCCTTCCAGACCCAGACCATTGCCAGATTCATGGCTGCCACAAGCCCTGCATGTCCGGGGACTCAGACACTGCAAGGATCAGCTTCCAGACTTTGCAGTTATGGGTTGACTTGCCTATGGTCCTGTCAGTGGGAGCTGCAATGAACAGGGAATTCTTTTGGGAAGCATCCTATTCATTCATTCATTCATTCATTCATTTATACATACATACATACATACATACATACATACATACATACATACATGGACCCAGGTGGCGCTGTGGGTTAAACCACACAGCCTAGGACTTGCCGATCAGAAGGTCGGCGGTTTGAATCCCCGCGACGGGGTGAGCTCCCGTTGCTTGGTCCCTGCTCCTGCCAACCTAGCAGTTCAAAAGCACGTCAAAGTGCAAGTAGATCAATAGGTACTGCTCCGGCGGGAAGGTAAACGGCGTTTCCGTGCGCTGCTCTGGTTCGCCAGAAGCGGCTTAGTCATGCTGGCCACATGACCCGGAAGCTGTATGCCGGCTCCCTCGGCCAGTAAAGCGAGATGAGCGCCACAACCCCAGAGTTGGTCATGACTGGACCTAATGGTCAGGGGTCCCTTTACCTTTTACATACATACATACATACATACATACATACCCAGTACTGTACTTTATTGTAGCATGCCACCCCAATCTCCAGGGTTGCCTGTGCTTACCCAGGGTTCGGTTTCCTTGGAATGAAGGTCATCGGAGACAGTGGTATCTTGGGGGTATTTGGGTTCCCCTCACCCACCCACAGACAAAAACAACCTGAGCATATGATGGAGGTGTTCTCAGCCTTAATTCTCCTATAGATTTTGTTTCCCCTTTAGGTTTCTAGGGGAGCCCCAAAGTCCAGCACAGAGCAAGACACGTCTCTCCCCAGCTTCCCGTTATCTCAAACAACTCATCTTCTCCCTACCAGCCAGGTCAGTGGGGTCGGAGAAAGTCCACTCATTTGTTTGCATGGCACAGGGCAACTTCTTTGGATATGTTGAGTCGTGGCACTTAACAAGCTGGCCAAAGCCATTGCCTTGATAAAGCGACTAATTTGGCAAGCTTCCCCTTATGCATTCTATGCTCACCGATACAGGATTGCGGGTTTGGAAGGGGACCAATAGTTTCATCTAGACTGGCCCTCCTTCCCAAACTCAGAATTACACACGCACCCAGAGGCGTAGGAAGGTCAGGTGGTACTCGGTGTGGAAAGTTTCTTGTCACCCCCGCCAATTGATTTTTTTGATTTTTTTTGCCTGCAAGAATGGTTTTACGTTATTTCATATTTTCTTACAAAGGAATAATAATAAGTAAAAATAAACTTTTATTTATATCCCGCCCTCCCCGGCCAAAGTCGGGCTCGGGGCGGCTAACATCAGATACATAACATTGATATAAAATCAAACAATAATTAAATTACCTCCTAAAAACATGTCAAAACCAAATTAAAGTCTAATTAGATGGCTTTCCGCAGGGTTAGGGTTGGGAACAGTAAGTGCTCCACTGAATTGAAATTTCAGCCTTCACGACATAGGAAAACAGCCAAGTAAACAGCTATTTTCATGGAGGAGGGTCAAGATATCAACTGATATGCATGAAATTTCATATATAGCTATATAATCCCTAGTGTAGTAAGATAAGACCTTTGGAGCAGACATTTTTTTAAAAAAAGTTTTTTTTATGAACCACCCTAGTAGGGTAGTAATTGTTCCTTGATAATTTGTCACCCGCTCCATGATGGAACCTGGGGCGGCCCACCCCTCCGCCCCTCTGCCCTCCACTTCCTACGCCCCTGCACGCACTGAAAAAACAGTGTTTGGGTACCCTCAATTCCACTGGACGATTGCATCACAGCATTCAGAGAAGGGCAAATTTTGGAAAATTGTTGTTGTTGTTGTTCAGTCGTTCAGTCGTGTCCGACTCTTTGTGACCCTATGGACCAGAGCATGCCAGGCACGCCTATCCTTCACTGCCTCCCGCAGTTTGGCCAAACTCATGTTAGTTGCTTCGAGAACACTGTCCAACCATCTCATCCTCTGCCGTCCCCTTCTCCTTGTGCCCTCCATCTTTCCCAACATCAGGGTCTTTTCTAGGGAGTCTTCTCTTCTCATGAGGTGGCCAAAGTACTGGAGCCTTAACCTCAGGATCTGTCCTTCTAGTGAGCACTCAGGGCTGATTTCTTTAAGAATGGATAGGTTTGATCTTCTTGCAGTCCATGGGACTCTCCAGAGTCTCCTCCAGCACCATCATTCAAAGATCTTTTGGAAGATAGCTGCCTTTATTGTTTCTGGAAAGCAGCGTTAGATGGGCTCACTGCAACAACAATCAAAACCAAATGTCTCCCCACACCCCATCCCTGCCTTAAGGCAGGCTTACTCCCCCTTGTTTTTACCCCACCCCACTGCTGATCAGCAGGGTTGGTAACTTTCTCATCGGAGATGTCCCAACGTAGCCCCTGTTCTGGCAACCCAAAGCACATCTCTGCCGGAATCTTTCTCTGTCTCCCCCTCCTTCCTCTTGCATTGATGTAAAGGGGGGGAGAGAGGAAGGGGGGCAGGAGACTTCAAGTGATGCTAAATTATATAGTTGATCATTGCAGGGCCGTCGGCGACTGGTCTCGCCGACTTTTGAAAACTGAGCGGCAAAGGCAGGCGAGGGGAAGGGAGGTGGGGTGTGGGGGGAGAGGAAATTACAGGCTGCACAAAAGGCAAGCAAGTAAAAAGTGAGCGCTCCATAAAAGAAAGTGGGCAACTATTATGGAGCAAAATGCCAACTCATTACAAAACAGCCCAATAAGGGGAGAAAATACTGCGCTGCCCGTAATGGCAGTTTACAAGGGAACATTGTATTGCAACATAACTGTGGCGCTATAATTTGCTCTAACAACTCCAATTATGCCTTTTATTGATTTGGCAACACATTTAATAGGAGAAGCCACACCTCTTGTGTTAGAAATCATTAAAGGTGTTGAACAGTGTAATTTTAAAATTGTCCTCCTCCTACAGATGTCAGTGTGACAGCGTAATTTCCCCTCCAATTTCTGCCCATGTAAACATACTCTGCGCTGGAGCAATTTCCCCTTTACAAAGCCAAGATTGTCGAGGGCCTGGGTGTTTATTTATTTATGGGGATGTGTGTGTGTGTGTGTGTGTGTGTGTGTGTGTGTGTGTTGTGTGTGTGTCTGTGCCACAACATCCATTTGCTGTTTCCTAACCCTCAGTTTTGTCCTCCTGGTTATTTGGGTCTCCCCCCCCCCCCACACTCACACTTTTCCTTCCCCCAAACATAGAAAATTACCTGCCTCCCACAACTGCTTTAATTGCACTTAGCGCTGGAAATTTGTGTTGTTCCTACTTTTAAAGCACACATACATACATTTTTAAAGGTTTAATTTGGAACTGCTGTTTTCTTCTCAGAGGGGAGAATTTTCGGTGCTGGGGAAAGCGGAGAGGTGGCGGAAGTTTGTATAGCTTGTCTTGTTGGTTGAAGCAACTCCAGCCTGTGTAGTTTTGAGAATTCAGAAGGATGGTTTGAAGGGAGCGGGGAAATAGTTGGTTTTGCTCATTTGCGCCTGTCGTCGTGACCCCTGGAATGAGCAGCGAGTCCGTCATGGACTTGGAGGCTGTAGGGGCACCAGATGGAGAGATGGTTCAAGGGCCAGAGATGAGTGCTGAAGACATGGAGACCATTTCACTTGAGAACGTGAGAGACACAAATCCCTAGAGGAAACTTGTAGAAGGAGTCTCAAAGCGGCTCACATTCTCCTTTCCCTTCCTCCCCCACTACAAACACTCTGTGAGGTGAGTGAGGCTGAGAGACTTTAAAGAAGTGGGACTAGCCCAAGGTCACCCAGCAGCTGCATGTGGAGGAGCAGGGAATCGAACCCGGTTCACCAGATTACGAGTCCACTGCTCTTAACCACTACACCACACTGGTGTAGACTACCAGGGCCAGAACCCTGACCTTCAGCGGCATCTTCCCCTGAGCCTGAGAAACCAGGTGCCTCCCACCACATGTCACCAGGAGGGAGAACACCAGGAGAAAGACTATGTAATGGAGGAGGAGGAGAGGCTCTCTTCAGGCCAGAGGGATGTCCCATTGAGGCCATGGCACTTTCTCAAGTGGGGTGGATTATGGAGAAGCCAGCCTGGAGACAGAGGCATAAAAAGCCTCAGGCCTGTCCCAACCTTCGTGGGAGTGAGTGGCTCACTCAGAGCTCTCCGTGGTCCTGAAACCTTCAGCCAGCTATGCCCTGCTGCTTTCACGGTGAGATCTGGCACCAGACCAGAACATGACAATGTTCAAGGGCACCCCATGTGGACGCAGCAGGTGAACTAGCTTAGAGCCCCCATGGGTACCTGTGTGGTAGACCACCTTTTAAGTCCTGTGGACTGTGGGGCAGATAGGGGTATTAACAAATGCTCTCCCCCAAAGTCCTTGCCACTGAAATGGAAGTCCTTGCCCAGGGCTTCGGCTGATGGGGCTCATTAAGTGAATCCCGCCAAATATGTTTAAATTAGCACATATAACTTTTGTGCAAATGATCACCCTCTTTTTTTCCTTTCTGGTGATGCATTTCCACTTTTTTTATTTAAAAAAATGCAAATCGCCATCCTAAGCAGACCAGATGAAACTCTCCACCATCTCTGCTGAAGGTGGGCTCTCTTTCCTGATTTTGCTTGTAGAATCTATCAAAGCTATCAAGTGTTTTCAAACCCTTCCCACGGTCCCAGTCACACACAGGTAGATGCAGAGGAGAATTTTGGGTTTCTTTGCCTCTAAATGAGAACCTACCCAATCTACACTTCTCAATCCAATTCAAGAACTGAAAGGCAGCTCTCATTAGAAATTCTCTGGATTTTGCAATGCAGTTCTCCAGCCAAATGGTTGGTGTGTGTGTGTGTGTGTGTGTGTGTGTGTGTGTGTGTGTGAGAGAGAGAGAGAGAGAGAGAGAGAGAGAGAGAGAGAGAGAGAGAGAGAGAGAATGAATGAATTGGGGGAAAGGGTGTGGGGAAATGCATGCATGCTTGAAAACAGCACACAAAAATGCATCTTTGCTTGCACATTAATAAAAAAAAATGCATAGGAAAATGTTGATCAGGAGAAATCTGCAGTAAAGAGCACTGATTACTAAAGTCACTAAATTCCGCACTCAGATTATGTTTACTAATTGCTGAAATGCCGACAGATTAACATTGCAAATTGCTGCTGAACGGTGGAGCACTGAATTCAGAGGAATTGAAGTTGGCAGGTTTGTTCATCCTCCTTGTCCACCCTCCACACCCATCCACTTCCCCCATCATTACGATGGACATGTTGCTGTTAAATTAATAATACAAACAGTCAGAGCAGGGGACGAGGAGTCAGGATATGTTGGCACTTTCCCGCACGTAATAGGATGTCAAGGCAGAACAAGAGGGACAATTGTTCACCCCTCCTGATGAAAAGACGGCAGCGGCTCTGAGCCAATGCAAGAGGTGCCTTATCACCCTGCGGTTTCTCCAGAACAGCTCCCTTGCGACAAAGGCTGTCAGTCTGAGCTCTCCAGTCTTCACACTTCCCCAGCGGGTCCCTGTTAATGGCTAGGCAGCAGGCTTCAAGGCAGCCGCAAAGCTGCAAAGCCATCGCCCTTAGTATCCCGGAAACCCTGGCATGGAATGGAAGGGCTGTAGCCCAGCGGCTGAGCGATTGCCTTCCTTGCAGAAGGTTCTGGGTTCAATTCCCAGCATCTCTAGGTGAGACTGGGAATGTCTCCCATCTGAACTCCCTGAGAGCTGCTGCTACTCAAAATGGGCAGTACCGAGAAAGTGGGATTGCGGCTTGGTTTAAGGTGGCTTCCTGTGTTCCAGACACCAGGTGGGCCCTGGCAAAAACAAGTGACGTCTACAATCACAGAATCATAAAATTGTGGGGGTGGAAGGGACCACATAGGTCATCTAGTCCAACCTCTGCAGTATGGGAATCTTTCGCCTGACGTGGGGCTCGAACCCACGACCCTGACCTTACGAGTCTCATGCTTTACTAACTGTGCTATGCTGGTAGAATGGTCAGAGTTGGGCTGCCTGTAGGTGAAGAAACAACAAAATAATCCGGCAAAGATCACACACACGTAATAGCCATCTGATCCAATACAAATAAGTCACAATAACTTTAAAATAAGCAACTTATATCAAATAAAGCAATATTCAATAATCCATTAGAATGTAATAGTAAACAGGGTTCCTTCCCTGTTGTTTCTTTCGAGTTATTCCTGGCTTCCTAAAGTGATCTCTGTGGATTACATCCATTCAATATTGTGGCCGGATTTTACAGAACTTTCCGCCGAGATCAGACAGAACACCCCCCCCCCCCCGTTCTTGAACTTTGTACTCAGTGAAGACTTTGGGGCAATTTTAATTCTCTCTCCCCCCCCCCCCCAATTTTGATGGTTCCTTTTAACTGATCCTATTTTGTATCCCTATGGCAAACTGCTTAGAAACTATTAGTCTCACTATTAGTATTATTACCGTTATTGTTATTAATATTAATATTCTGCCCTTCTTTAGATTCAAGGTGGCTCACGAAAAGGAAAACAAACACAGATAAAAACACAGAAATCTAAAAACATATGAAAACGTAATAGTTTAATTAATGCTATACTATTTACTTAACTATAGTACAGTTAAAATGATATAAAATAATAATAATAAATAATAACTTGTTATTTATACCCTGCCCTTCCCAGCCAAGACCGGGCTCAGAGCGGCTAACAGCAATAAAATCACATCAAAACATACAAAACAATCAATTGAAATGCAAGTTAAAATACGATTTGAAGTTTAAAATGCAGCCTCATTTTTAAGTAGCCCACCAATCAAACCATAAAGGAATGAAACATCAGGGTTCAACTGAAACCAACCCAAAGGCCAGGCAGAACAGCTCTGTCTTGCAGGCCCTGCGGAAAGATGCCAAATCCCGCAGGGCCCTGGTCTCTTGTGACAGGGCGTTCCACCAAGTCGGGGCCAGTACTGAGAAGGCCCTGGCCCTAGTTGAGGCCAGCCTAGCATCCTTGTGGCTCGGGACCTCCAAAATGTTATTAAAAACAAATCTAGTAAAAAAAAAAAAAAGCAACAACCCTACAGTATTAAGCAGTATATAAGCTGTTTAAATAAATAAACTTTAGCCTCTAACTCTGCCCATCACCAGGTCTGAATTGACCCACCAACTGCATGCGGCCCCGGGCAGATTCCGTGCGGCCCCCAACATAATGTGGAGGAGATCAGCCACTGCTGCAGTAAGCGCTGATAACTGGAGTCTGCCTCCCTAGCTGCCACCGCCACCTTTTCTTAACGCTGTCTCTGGACTGCCTCTCGTTACTTTCTCTCTCCGCTGCTTATAACAGGATAACGGGATTCTCCACGGAGCAAGGCGGCTTGTCCACAACCTTTTTGCAAGATGGATAGGATTTGGTTTCCAATTGACTTGGGAGCTCCTAACTAGAGATAAGTTCATTCTCCCTGTTGTATTTTCTTTATTGTGCCACCACTTGGCTCCTGCCTGGATTCCACTTAAGATGGAGACAGTAGCCAGGTTTCTGCAACACACCATGAATGTTATACAATAATAACTTAAGTGTTAGATGCAGATTTTTGATGAGTGGTTTTATTTGTTTATTTTTGGTGCCAAACCCTGCTGGAGTCTTGTACATAGGCCAATAAAGGTTTGAAGAATCTGATCTGCCTGGATTCCACATTTACTGAATTCCAATTCATCTAGGATGACTTCTAAATTGACATGCGGAAGCGGAACATATTTTTCGCTCCATAAGACGCACCTGAACACAAGACGCACCTAGTTTTTAAGAGAAGGAAAGGGGGAAAGCCCTGTTTTTTTGAGGATCAGCTCAAAGTGGCACAGCTTCTTTTGCAAAGGGAAAAGCCCTGTTTTTTGAGGATCAGCTCAAAGTGGTGCAGCTTCTTTTGCAAAGGGAAATGCCCTGTTTTTTGAGGATCAGCTCAAAGTGGTGCAGCTTTTTTTGCAAAGGGAAAAGCCCTGTTTTTTTGAGGATCAGCTCAAAGTGGTGCAGCTTCTTTTGCAAAGGGAAAAGCCCTGTTTTTTTGAGGATCAGCTCAAAGTGGTGCAGCTTCTTTTGCAAAGAGGAAAAGCCCCGTTTTTATGGGGTTCAACTCACAGTTTTGCAGCAGGAAAGGGAGCCATTTCTACAGTTTCCAGACAGATAATCTAATCAGCCAGTCACATGTCACTGGGGAAACAACAGCCTCCCTCTGCATTCAACAATGGAGGCCTGGGCAAGGGACCATGCATTTGCTCCATAAGACATTTCCCCTTACTTTTTAGGAGGAAAAAAAGTGCGTCTTATGGAGCAAAAAATATGGTACCCAGTTTCTGGGCCATTTTTGTCTTCTTCCTCTTGTCCCCACCGCCCTTTGCTGGTTATATGGGCCCTTCTCAAGCTATATCCCACCAGTATTCTCCAAGTTAACATAACAACATCGGATGGAGTCCTGCTGGATCAAGCCAATGGCCCACCTAGTCCATCATCCTGCTCTCACAGTGGCCAACCAGATGCCTGTGGGAGACAAACAGGACCTGGGTGCAAGAGCACCCTCCACCCCTGCGGTTTCCAGCCACTTCCATGATGCTATTGAGGCGGGGAGAGAGGACGACGTTTCCCTATGAGCAAGGAGGTACATGGCAGCAGTGTGCAGCAGGCCAGAGGCAAAATCACATATGGCCAGAGGCACAAAGTAGATAGACCAGAGACCACAGTGGGCAAAGGAACCAAGTTACCTCTTACCTTCATACCAGATGTTGCTGGACTACAACTCCCATCATCCCTGACCGTTTGCCATGCTGGCTGCGGCTGCTGGGCATTGGAGTCCAGGAACATCTGGAGGGCCACAGATTTGCCATCCCTGAGTACAGGATTGAGGAACCTATGGTTCTCCAGCTGCTGTGATTCCCATATATAGTCCCTTTTACAGCAGAGAAAGAACATAGCCTTTGTGGCTAGTAGCCATTGATAGCCATACCCTCCATGAATTTGTATACCCGTATTCTTCGCTCCATAAGACACACTTTTTTCCTCCTAAAAAGTAAGGGGAAATGTCTGTGCGTCTTATGGAGCGAATGTGTGGTCCCTGGAGCTGAACTGCTCTGGGGCAAAAGCAGATTGTGCTTTTTTTTAAAAAAAAAAAAGAGAGAGAAGGGGGTGTTGAAAGGAAGCCCACTGAGCAGCTGCTCAGCAAATGCTTGAGGAGAGAGATAAGGGAGAGAGATTCCAGCCCCGCCCCCTTGCAGAGGGAGGCTGTTTCCCCAGCGACATGTGACTGGCTGATTAGATTATCTGTCTGGAAACTGTAGAAATGGCTTCCTGAAGCTGCAGAACTGTGAGTTAAACCCCATAAAACAGGGTTTTTTCCCTTTGCAAAGTAAGCTCAACAACTTTGAGCTGATCCTCAAAAAATGGGGCTTTTCTCCTTTGCAAAAGAAGCTGCAGAAATTTGAGCTGATCCTCAAAAAATTGGGGCTTTCCCCCTCTAAAAACTAGGTGCGTCCTATGGTCAGGTGCGCCTTATAGAGCGAAAAATACGGCAATCTTCTCCAGGTTGGTGGCCATGGCTGCCTCTTGCGGGGGAGAGTTCCAGGGTTTAACTGTGCGTTGTCTGAAGAAGTCCTTCCTTTTTGCTTGCCCTGAACAGTCCAACATTGAATGCCCCTGAGTTCTAGTGTTATGAGAGAGGGAGAGGGGGGGGGAATACTTCGATCCACTTCCTCCACCCCATGCAGTGTTTTATATATTTCTATCTTGCGAGCTCTGACTTGCCTTTCCTCTAAGCCAGGGGTCAGCAACCTTTTTCAGCCGTGGGCCGGTCCACCGTCCCTCAGACTATATGGTGGGCCGGACTATATTTGGGGGGGGGGGGAAATGAACGAATTCCTATGCCCCACAAATAACCCAGAGATGCATTTTAAATAAAACGACACATTCTACTCATGTAAAAACACACTGATTCCTGGACTGTCCATGGGCCGGATTGAGAAGGCGATTGGCCGCATCTGGCCCACGGGCCTTAGGTTGTCTACCCCTGCTCTAAGCCCAACAGCCCCACTTTTCCTCATAGGGGAGTCCTTCCACCCCCTTGATCATTTTTTCTGAACCGTTCCTTGCGCTCCAATATCCTTCTTCAAGAACATGAGAGCGTAAGAGGAGCCTGTTGAACCAGGCCAATGGCCCAACTAGTCATGGAATCATAGAACCTCAATGTCGGAAGGGACCCCCAAAGGCCATCTAGTCTGGCCCCCTGGGATGCAGGCCCAGTGTCCTGCTAACCAGGTGCCAGTGCGGAACCCATGAGCAGGATTCGAGCTCAATTCTCCTCTCCTGTGTCCCCCCCCCCAGCAACTGGCTTTGAAAGGAGTACTGCCTCTGACACAGTGGAGCCAGAACATAGCCATTGTGGCTAGCAGCCATCCCAACCCCTCTCCTCCGTGAAGATATCTGCATCTGAGCACATTCCCACCCCAAGAACCAGATGTTTGTGTGTACAAAATACATCACCCCCTTTCTATGGGCTCAGAGGCGTTGCTGCATCGGCGTAGCCAGGAATTTTGTTAGGGGGCCCCACAGGGGCATAGCAAGGGGGGCGATGGGGGCAGGCCGCCCTGGGTTCCACCCCAGAGGGGGGTGACGATTAAAAAAAAATTGAATTTTTTTCTTAAAAGTTTTTTTTAAAAATTTTTTTAAACTTTATTGGAAAAAAGAGATAATAGACATACACACACACAACCCCCCACACCTCACAAAGTGGCACCATCAGAGGGGGGGGAGACACTTTTTATTTTATTTTTTTATTTTATTTTTTTATTTTTAAAAAATAAATTTTAACTTTATTGAAAAAAAAAGAGATAATAGACACACACACACACAAAAACCCCACACCTCGCAAAGTGGCACCATCATTTTTTGGGGGGGTCTGGGTGACTTGCTATGCCACTGGGTGCAGCTCTGCCAGTGCCCTGGCAAAGTGGTGGTGGTGGGGTGACAAAATAAATTCCGCCCTGGGTACCACCTGGGCTGGCTACGCCTCTGGGGCCCCAAAAAGTTTTTGAGCTTTTTGGGGGGAGATCACGGGTAAAAAATACCCCCCCAAAAAGAAAGGGGACATTACAGGGGGGGCAGAACTTCAGTGGATTGACTATTTTCAATGTTCCTGCCCCTTTCTGCCAAACTCCCCAAGTACACCAACACAATCTGTGACCCCTTCTTCTTTATTCCTCTCCATCTTCTCCCTCCCCCCCATCTGAAACCACGGCTGGCCGAACCCTGCCTATTTCTACGGATCGCCGAAAGTGGCCCGCGACCCCTCGCTCTCCCGTCCGGCAGGTGTCTGGTGGCGAGTCCAGCCCTTCTCGATTCTCAGGCCACGAGCGGACGTCACTCTGAATTATTCTCAATGAGCACGTCTATATCTCATGTCAGCTCCCAGTTCGAACCCATCACCGCGTGCCGAGGCTGTTGACGTGCCGCACATGCTGATGAGGCCTCCCCCCGCCTGCTCCCCATCTTTCCTATTAACCTTTCCTTTTACCAGCGGTCCCCCCCCCTCCTCGTCCTCTTCCCCCTCTCCCGCCCTCCCCGCTTTTGTCCTGCTGCCGTTTCGAAGGCTCTAGATAGAAACAGCTGCCCGTGGTCAAAACAGAATAGAGTATTTGCATTTTCTTTCTTGAACCAAAGTGGTGAGCTGAAGAATTCCAGGAGATGGTTCTTCAACTCTATCACGCCTCTGCTTTTTTAAAAAAATATATTAACCAATCAAGCTCTTGACCCCCCTCCCCCCCAAAGCCCCTTCCTTCTGCAATAGGTTTTTATATGTGTTGTCTCATGATTTACTTTATTCTGGCTCCCTCAGAGAGCCCAAGGTGATATTATAGATTTGCAGAATTGGAAGGGACCTCACAGGTCATCTAGTCCAACCCAGTGAAATGCAGTCGCCAAGGGTGCTCACTTTGCAAGAGTTTTGGTGCCTTTTAACACCACTGATTTAAAAAATGGTCTAGGCACACTTAACTGCAAGCTGGATCAGACCGCAAGTTGCAATTATGGATGCATTGTTGCATTTTGCACCCCACCCTTTCCTCCCAGGAGATCAAGGCTCTCCCTCCTCCTCATTTAATCCCCTAGGACAGCTAAGTCAGTAGAGCATGAGACTCTTAATCTCAGGGTCATGTGTTTGAGTCCCGCATTGGGCAAAAGATTCCTGCAAGGCAGCCGGTTGCACTAGATCAGTGTTCCCCAACCTTGGGCCTCCAGCCGTTTTTGGACTACAACTCCCATCATCCCTCGCTAGCAAGACCAGTGGTCAGGGATGATGGGAATTGTAGTCCGAAAACAGCTGGAGGCCCAAGGTTGGGGAACACTGCACTAGATGACCTTTGAGGTCCTTTCCAACGCTATGATTCTAACAACCCGGTGAGGTAGGTTAGGCTTAGAGGAAGAGTGGCTGGCTCCCAAGGGCACCCAGCGAACTTCATGGCTAAATGGGGGTTTGAACAGTGTTCTCCCCATAGCTGTCAACTTTCGGATTTGAAAATAAGGGATGCCGCGCCACCCTGCGCTCCAGAGGCTGCGCGCGAACAGGTGAGCGAAAGAGCGAGCGCGTAGATGGCAGGCTGGCTGGCTGGCTGGTTGGGCGTGAAGGTCTGGCTGCACAAGGCATGCAAGCTCCGCCCCCAGTCGGTCTCAGACTCCTTATTGGCAGCTGAGGATCCTCCCTGGCCGGCAGGGAGGGAAAGGAGCTGCTTCCTTTGAAATCTGGGAAATTTAAGGGATATCAACAATCTGGGATAGCAGCGGGAAACGGCATTGGAATAAGGGAGTTTCCTGCAAAAAAAAGGGAGGGTTGACAGCTATACTCTGCCCTCCAGGCCAACGAAAGGCATGCCCAAAGTCCAAGGATCCATTCCAGCTTGGCGAAGACACTCAAGGAGGGTTCAAAAGCAGGGCCAGTGAGGGGGGGTGGCCTGGGGAGAGTCCTGAGGGGGAGAGAGGGATGGTGGAGGGCTGAATTTGGCCCACAGGCCTAAAGATTCACCACCTCTGCTTTAGTTCAGTAGTGAGGAATCTTTAGCCATCCAGACATCTCTGGACTCCAACTCCCATCATGCTTGGTCATTGGCTGGAGCTGGCAGGAGTCAGAGTCCAAAACCATTGGAAGAATCACACACACACACATCCTTGCTTTCGTTAGTCAAGGACATGAAAGTGACCACCAATTAGCGACCACCAATTAGGAGCATCTTTCAAATAGCCATCATAAAACTGTGCCACCACCCAAGTCTCCTTCTTCATCTAGTCAGTTGGTACAGCTTTACAATTCTACATTTTAAGTACACCACACACTAAATACATTTAACAGATGAAAAATCAATAATAATAATAATAATAATAATAATATTCATTGGTTGCTGTGCTCATAAAAACAACTCAAAAGTGTCTTACACAGGTGGATTAAATTTCACCAACTTCAGTGAAAACCAAAAGAAACTTTCTAAATACTCATCTTATTTATTCAACAGAGATGTACATAAATCCCTACATTTTTTTTACTCTACCATACACTGAATCTTTAGCTACTGCTTCAAATTGCCCTCACCCTCAATTGCCCTTGCTTTCCACCAAAGTCTTCACCATGTAGCCAGATCTGATTGGCTCCATGGTGACATCGTTTAATGCAGTTGAGAGTAAGGGTAATTTAAATGAATAAGCAAAATTGCTGATTCAAGGAGTCCTTAAAAATCATCAAGTAAAAGAGGTATTTTCAATAAATGGACATTAGAGATGGTGAACAGCTGGGTACATGCAGACACACTCTTCTGGAATTTTCTCTTTGGATATCAGTTCCTTTGACCAATTGGCACTGTAAGAAGCAGCGCTTCAAAATTCTCCCAGCTCTTTGTACTCTTTCAAAAGTGCTTTCCACAAATGGCTGTCTTGGTGATATTCAAGAAAATGAATGAGGGAACCCTGAATTTACAACCCTCCAACTGAAACCCATGCTTGATTCCCATAAATCCATGGAGAGTTAATCATGCCTGCATTTTCAGTTCTGTTTTATGAGGTCAGAGCCATCGGTCTGGACCACTTCCCGCAACCGAGACCTGGTCAGCTATTGACTGCTGTGAAGTGAACAATAACACCATCCTCTAGGCAGCCAGGGAGGCAGGAGAGCTTCCAGCGAAATTCACAACACAGGGTTCGGCCCTGCAACCAAACGGGTTCGGACAAGCATTATAGAGCCCCTGGCTTCCTTTAACAGAATTCCCATTACTCACAAGATTTCATGGAGGCCAATAGCCTCCCATACCACTGAACCAATGCCTAACCGCCAACCTTACAAATTGTGACTAATTGCTGAATAGTAGGCAAAAACCAAGTGGCAACAGCCAATCAGCCAAATGGAAAATTCCTACTAGGCCTCTCTCAAGCAGAGACGACCCCATGACAGGCACAGCAAGGTCAACGCACCAGCCTATACCAGGGTAGGGGGGGTGGGAGATCCGAAACTCCAGCCAGAGTGACCACCAGGTCACATGCCTGAGCTATATATATGACGCTGGGCTGTCCATCACTATGCTCGTGGCCACAGGCCCCTCCCCAAACCTAGAGGTAAATGGCTTCCCGCCCACACCACAACATAGGCTCCCTTTGGGAACTCTTTTTGCCATGTGCTAATACATTTTATCTTCTAATAAGTTACCTGAACCAGTGAGGGGCAGTAGACGGAAAAGTAACCTATTCCTTCCTTGCTGATTTCTTTTTGAGTAATTCATTGCCCCGTAGATTCTTTCTCCTACAACTTACTAACTTTCTGCTTCTTCAGTTTTCAACCCCTAAATGCATATTTTACTGAAAATAATGTATAACATGACCTTATACGAGAGGGAAGTTGCTTGAAAGGATTTGTACATGAGGGGAAAATACATCTCCTCGGAAAAATGTGAGGATCTTTAAAAGAGGAATTCGCAAATGGAGGCAGAAAGGGGGCAAACGGAAGATCGGGGAAATGAAAAATGGAGAAAACGAAATGGACAGACCCATCCATCCCTAAGTGACAAGGCCTGTAGTTCCGGACCTGTTGGCTTCCTAAGTCTGATCCTTTTGGCGTGTATAAAGAATGTCAGGTAAAAGACATGTATTTCCCGCTACCATCTATATATATAAAATTGTTCAAGTTAGATGTTTGTTAACAATCGCCTTTCTCCGTAACCCCTTGATCGATTCCTTTCAAATTTGGACACAACGTTCCATGCCCATATGGGAGTGATCATATGTACTTACATTGCACAAATACCACAACTTTCCCAGGTAAAAATGTGATTTTGTGCAAAAAATATAGCGCCCTCCAGTGGACGTTAAACAGCACAGCACACGCTTTCTCTTTCATACTGTATCTTACTTTTTCATTTCACCAAATCAGCCACAGCAAGGAGTGGCCCGGTCAGCTAGTTTATTATACAATTAGTGGAAATCTTCCGTCAGGGTACAGGAAAAGGATGATCAACCTAAATAGGACAGAAGTGTGATTGAGAAAAGGGGCACAACGGGTGTGAGAAGGACTCGTGAAAGTGTGGTGAGGCACTCAAGAGAGACCATGGCTGACATATTGCCAAGCTAGGAAATCTCAGACCCAGGGGCCAAATGTGGCCCTCCAAGCCTCTCTGCCAGATCTTTGGGCGTCTTACCAGGCCACACACCTCACCAGCCCTGCTTTGCAGCCTCCTCATGTCTTTTGGCCTGGCTGGAAATGTGCCCTTGACCTTGCCTCTTGCTTGAGTGGATGGAGAAGAAGAAGAAGAGAAGAAGAAGAAGAAGAAGAAGAAGAAGAAGAAGAAGAAGAAGAGAAGAGTATGGATTTGATATCCCGCTTTATCACTACCCGAAGGTGTCTCAAAGCGGCTCACATTCTCCTTTCCCTTCCTCCCCCACAACAAACACTCTGTGAGGTGAGTGGGGCTGAGGGACTTCAGAGAAGTGTGACTAGCCCAAGGTCACCCAGCAGCTGCATGTGGAGGAGCGGGGAAGCGAACCCGGTTCACCAGATTACAAGTCTACCGCTCTTAACCACTACACCACACTGGCAGAAGAGGGGTCTGTGGTTGTGGGTGTGTATGTGTAGGATTTACATTTCTGGCCCCACCCACTTTTGCTTCTGGCCCTGCCTATGCCTGGCATGTGGCCCTCGGGAGCTTGCCCCCAAGGGGGATGAGGCCCTCGAGGTTAAACAAGATTCTCCTGGCCATTACTCTGAACACAACACCGGCTTGGTTTTGTATTGTTTCCTTTGTTGCCAGCAGGAAAATATGCACATACCGCAAAGCAGGGGAGGGGGAGAAATGCACACCAAACCCCATTATAGATTGTGCTGTATGGATCTATACCTGTATGGATCTATACCTCTTCGAGACTCAATGGATTTTTGCACCCAGGCTGAATTTCGTCTCCTCTGAGCTCAGGGAGCTGGGTGAACGAGCAAGCATTTATTATACTTAAGCTATGATGCTCTTTGGCAATGACAGGTTATATCGCTCCTATATAGTGTTAATATGAATGTGTGTATTAGATGGAAAAATGAGGGTGCGCACAGGCCTTAGCCAGCTGGCAGCTATTAACAATCTGACCGTGTTTATTATTATTATTCTATCTGTAACGGGGGAGGGAGGGAGCCAGTCCTAGCAGCAGATCTTCAGTGGAGCCTGGTTCATTAAGCCACACAGGGCATTGCCATAGCTGGCAACCCTCAATTTTTTTGCGGGAAACTCCTTATTCCAATGCCATTTCCCACTGCTATCCTGATTGTTGATATCCCTTAAATTTCCTGGATTTCAAAGGAAGCAGCTCCTCTCCCTCCCTGCCGGCCAGGGAGGCTCCTCAGCTGCGTTGCTCGGCTGCCAATAAGGAGTCTGAGACCGACTGGGGGCGGAGCTTGCATGCCTTGTGCGGCCAGACCCTCACGCCCAACCAGACAAACAGCCTGCCTGCCGTCTATGCGCTCGCTCTTTCGCTCACCCGTTCGCGCGCAGCCTCTGGAGCGCAGGGTGGCGAGGCTACTTGGTGCCATTGCACCGCCCTCGCGGCATCCCTTATTTTCAAATCTGAAAGTTTGAAAAAATCCCTTATTTTCAAATCCGAAAGTTGACAGCTATGGGCATTGCCCCACTAAGCTCAGTCACTAAGTTCCTCCTTAGTCTCAGCATTGCCCCCGTGTAGACGTCAGCAGGGAGGAGGAAGGGGACCAGACCAGAATTAGTTGCCTCCACCTGTAGCACCACCTACAGTTGGGTTCCCTGTCTTCCACCCTACGCAACCCAATGATTGAAGTAAGGCTGGTCTCCCTTCGTTGCATCTCAGAGGTCTGCCTGGGAGAGATGGCACTCGGGGGGACATCCTCATACTCCAGGGGTCACCAGTTTGGTGCCTGCGGGAAGCAATGCTGGGATGTCCTATGGTCCCTGTGAAAGCTCCCACAGGTGGACAAGGGAAATGTTCCTTTTCAAATCAGTTGCAAGGGGAAAAATAGCTTCTCCTCTAAATTTGCCTTCCTATTCCTGGTTCTGAATACTAAACTATTATTATTATTATTATTATTATTATTATTATTATTAGTCTTTGACACAAATGACTCGCAATGAATTGTTGCAGCATGGAGCGTTCTTTCTTTTCCGTTCCCAGTCGCTCCCACTCCCGTGAGTCTCCATTCCTGCTGCTTCCTGGTTTTCCAGTGGTCAGTACCCCCTCTCACCCTCCGACCAGATCGACTCTTCCCTGGCGCTCTATCGTTCTCCACGTCTGTACAATGCTGCCCCTGGTGGCGAGCCAGTGTACAGCGTGGAAGGAAGAGGGCTGCATTGGCCTCATGCTGTTCAGCGTGGCTCTGCCCCCAGCGGCCCATTGGTTGCCTTTTGACCTATAAGGACTTCCAAGACAGGCTCTGAGTCCTTCGCCTGGGCAAAAAGCTGGACTCTGGTCATAGCTGTCAACCCTCCCTTTTTTGGTGGGAAACTCCCTTATTCCAATGCCGTTTCCCGCTGCTATCCCGGATTGTTGATATCCCTTAAATTTCCTGGATTTCAAAGGAAGCAGCTCCTCTCCCTCCCTACCAGCCAGGGAGGCTCCTCAGCTGCGTTGCTCGGCTGCCAATAAGGAGTCTGAGACCGACTGGGGGCGGAGCTTGCATGCCTTGTGCAGCCAGACCCTCACGCCCAACCAGACAGTCAGCTTGCCTGCCGTCTACGCGCGCGCTCTTTCGCTCACCCGTTCGCGCGCAGCCTCTGGAGCGCAGGGTGGCGAGGCTACTTGGTGCCATTGCACCACCCTCGAGGCATCCCTTATTTTCAAATCTGAAAGTTGACAGCTATGCTCAAAACCAAAACTAGAGGGAATTATTATGGCAGCTCTGGAAGTGATCCCGCCCCATGGTCAAGCTCATCTAAAACAGGTGTGTGGAGCCTTTGGTGCTCCAGATGTAGCTGAAATACTCATTGGGCATGCTTACTGGGGCTGAGGGAAGCTGTAGTCCAGCAGCACCTCATGGACCAAAGGTTCCCACACTTAACCCAGGATTTGAATCTGGAACTTTTCTTGTCTGTGCGCTTGCGCCCCTCCCCCTTTGTGTAATTGCAATTCTTAATTGGAAAAAAATGCAAAGCATACATACAGATACGACAATATGTCAGTATAGATCTCTCCTATGCAAAGCTGAGCTAATTCAGTGCTTTTACTCTAAGTAGCCCACTTTAAGCCGATAAGCTCTCTCCGAGATCTGGCCCATTTCCAGCATAGAACGAAATGGATCACAGATAGGAGTCCTGAAAAACAATTTGGCCATTTGCATGTATGGGAGAGATATTTGAATCAGTGAACATTTCAAGGCGAACCTGCCTAATTCGCACTATTGGAAACCAGACATCCACAGCCGTCCTTCGGAAATCACAATTCTCTGAATTTTTCAGCGCAGTTCTCCGGCCAAGTAAAGTGTACCTACCAGGAGCTATCAATACCCATGTATCGGTTAAAAATCATGCACAGGAATGTGTTATTTTAGGTGAAACTGCCTTGCCAAAATCCACACATTAGGCAACGCCGCATTCAGAAAGTTGCATATTTGGGGAAATTCACACCCAAACGCTGATGAATTTCCGTGAGAACTTTTTTTTTTCTTTTTTAATGGCAAGGTGATGTGCAAATGTGGAGAACTAAAGAATGGGGGGGGGGATGAGAAACCGGGAGAAACTGAAATTGACGGAGTCAACTCATCCCTAGGTGGCAAGGGAGCGGCTGGTGTAGAAGTGGATATTCACCGTTTGCTTTTTGGCCTTCTTTTTGGCCTTTGGAAATACATTCTCGTTTTCCTCCTGCACCGATTTGGCAGGGGGGGGGGAGGAGAAATGGAGCTAAGAGATGCCACCCCTTTGCGAACCTCGATCTCCTCCTTTTGCATACTCAAATGAGCTGACATGGAGAGGGCCAGGAGAAGCTAGGAGAGATGTGATCCATTATCTCTCCTCTCCTTAACACCTCTCTCTCTCTCTCTCTCTCTCTCTCTCTCTCTCTCTTCTCTTCTCTTCTCCTCTCCCTCCCTCCCAGCTTGGCTCCCGCCTATGAAAAATCAGCAAATAAAAAGTTACATTAACCCCAACCTGACCTCTCCAATATAATACACTGTAGGCTGATGGGCTTGCCGTTGGAGCCCTGTGCACAGGCTGTCATTCTCTGCCAAGCCAAGTACAGCCCAGGGACCATTTACTACATAATTAATATATTAAATGCATGAAAAATAGTTACACAGATCGCGCGTGTGTCGTCCCCCCCCCCCGGGCTCCTCTTCTCATCCTTCCCTGCACTGATGCCACCACCACCCCTCCTTCGCTGCCTCTCTCTGTCCCACCAGAAAGGGGAGGGGAAGGAGAGAGAGAGAGAGAGAGAGAGAGAGAGAGAGAGAGAGAGATTTGGGGAGCGGGGGAGGAAGATAGATACAGCCTGTGTACCATCAATATGGGAACATCCTTTGAATAGCCATCATAAAAACTGTTCATAATTTTATAGCTTCATTCGGGTTGGAGTACCATAAAGGAGATCCATATTTTTCACGCTCAGGATGCTCATAAAACAAAAGGAGGAGGAGCAGCAGCAGGAGGGGGGCGGATATATAAACAGGGGGGCTGAGGGGGGGAGTGAAAATTTGGCACCGGGAGAGACAAAGAGATATTGCCAAAATTGAATGTGGCAGGGGGAGGGTGTTGCGGAAAGTAAGAGAACGAGGTGGGTTGTGGGTTTGTCCTCTCTGACCACAGCGTGGTGAATCCTGATGAACCCATCAGGATAATTATTAATTGAGGGGTCTTTATCACTCTTTTTCCCCTCTCTCTCTCTCCCCCTTTCTGCTGACTTCGTATTTGCCTTTTACAAGGATGATGGAAAGCTGGGATGGCAAATCTTCCGTCTCGAATCTTGTCCTTCACCTTTCAAAGGGCCAGGCGTCTTTAATTCCTCTCTCTTTTCTTCCCCTACCTTCGGAACGCAAAATTCATGAGCTGGAGAGCAGATTAACAAATAAATTACAAGGCGGGCAAACGGGAGGCGATAAAACAATAATAATAATCGTAAAATTGGGCTCTTCACCTTCATAGGTCTTGGCTCTTGGATGCAGGCAGCCTAGGCAGAACCAAGTGGAAATGTTCTTCTGTAACCCTGCCCATCCCTGTAAATGCCTTGAACAGAGAAAGCTAGCAGGCCAGGGAGAAGGTTTTGAGCAATGTCTTCACCCTGACATACTAGCTTTCTATGGGTGGGTGGTTCCCCCCCCCTTTTGGGGGGAGGGAGAACACACACACAAAATAGCCTGGAAGCTCAGAGGGAACAAGACCATGAAAATATGAAAATATAAGGTGAAGCCTCAACTTCTAGATTATCTCTCTGCAATAGCCAATTGCAATTGAATCCTGAAAAAGACAGGACGGAGATAATGTCAGTCAGGAAGCCTTGCCACTGTATGTGGTTGTGTCTAATATAACGCTGCAACAAGGATGGGGGGGGGGTTTCCTGTGACAACCTATTCCCTGAACTAGCTATAGATTAAAGCTGAGGCACAATGGAAACAAAAGCTGTATTTTTTATGGACAAACATTGAAAGAGGGATAAAGCTTGACGGCTTCCCTGTTAAAGGCCCCGTTTTCTGTCAGAAACTCTTGTTTCAGGTTCACGCAAGAACTTTACTTAATAATTCCCAGCAACAGAACTTTTGTAGAATCATAGAATTGTAGAGTTGAGGATCATCTAGCAAGGCAGGAATATGCAGCTGTCCCATACGGGGATCGAACCTGCAGCCTTGGCGTTACCAGCACCATGCTCTAGCCAGCTGAGCTATGCAGGAGGGGAGAGCGTTCATCTGGTTTCCCACAGGCATCTGGTTGGCTACTAGGAGATCGGATGCTGGACTAGACGGGCCCTAGGCCCATAGCTGTCAACCATCCCTTTTTTTGCGGGAAACTCCCTTATTCCAATGCCATTTCCCGCTGCTATCCCGGATTGTTGATATCCCTTAAATTTCCCGGATTTCAAAGGAAGCAGCTCCTCTACCACCCTGCCGGCCAGGGAGGCTCCTCAGCTGCGTTGCTCGGCTGCCAATAAGGAGTCTGAGACCGACTGGGGGCAGAGCTTGCATGCCTTGTGCAGCCAGACCCTCACGCCCAACCAGAAAGCCAGCCTGCCTGCCGTCTATGCGCTCGCTCTTTCACTCACCCGTTCGCGCGCAGCCTCTGGAGCGCAGGGTGGCGAGGCTACTTGGTGCCATTGCACTGCCCTCGCGGCATCCCTTATTTTCAAATCCGAAAGTTTGGAAAATCCCTTATTTTCAAATCCGAAAGTTGACAGCTATGCATTGGCCTGATTCTTACATTCTCATGATAATTTGTTGGCTCTGCTTTGAAAGCCCAAGCCACCCCTGATCATCACCCTGGTTTGTCTTGCCCCAAAGCCATTTACCTCGGTCCTTTGGGGACAATGGCTCTCATTGCCCTGCTTTATGGGAGGGACATCTCTGGGGCATGGAATAAACATCTGGGGGTTGCCCTCCGCGGCCTGATCTTTCAGCTGAAGTATTGATCCAAACTGTAATAGGAAATTAATTTTGCCTTCCAGGGCCTGAAAATGGCCTTTGCAAAAAAGAAAAAAAGGGAGAGTGGAAGAGAACGGCACCACAAAGGAAGAGGAACGGAAGCACAAGAAGGAACAGGAGGGAATAGAGGGCTGGCACCTCAATTTCTGAATAGTGAGAGACCCCAAGGGTGTGTCTGCACTTGCCCAATGCTCAGTTTCCTTTGAAGGTTAGCAGTGACTGTACCATCTTTAAGATAAATATATAAGGCTTTATTTACACATGTAGGGTCCCAGCTCCTGCCAGCATGACAAAGCCGCTTCTGGTGAACCAGAGCAGCGCACGGAAACGCCGTTTACCTTCCTGCCAGAGCAGTTCCTATTGATCTACTTGCACTCTGACGTGCTTTTGAACTGCTAGGTGGGCAGGAGCTGGGACCGAGCAACGGGAGCTCACCCCATCGTGGGGATTCGAACCGCCGACCTTCTGATCGGCAAGCCCTAGGCTCTGTGGTTTAACCCACAGCGCCACCTGCGTCCTCTGCTACACAGCTGCAAATACAATGTTTTAAGCGTGTTTTAAGTGCATTATACAAATGTGACACTAGATGGCGATGGTGAGCTAATGGCAAATTAAATGTATATTTCAAAATGGTGTTTTTTTTTAAAAAAAAAAAAAACCAACCCATTTTCTCAAAGGATAGATAGATAGATAGATAGATAGATAGATAGATAGATAGATAGATAGATAGATAGATAGATATAGATGATAGATAGATAGACAGGTTCAGCCTGGATGTGTCCCAACCTACTCAGAAGTGACTTCAAATGTATCCAGCAGTTTCTGGCCTTACAGGCGGGGGTCTCGGCCTTCTGAGACTTTGCCAACATCTCACGGAGCAGTATCCTGCCCCCAGCACAGGGCAGCATGCACCACCTGAGCCCCCCCTGCCTATGCCAAAAGGACCACCTGTGTAGCACAGGTGCAAGGTACCCTTCTCCTACTCCTTCCAGCCAGATGGAAACTCTCAAGGAAGGTGCGAAGCAAGCCTAGAAAGTGCCGTGGCCAGGAAAGGGGGTGTGGCATGGGGGAGAGTCCCAAGGGCCACATAGAGAGGCTGGAGGGGCCACACTTGCCTTCTTCCCGGGCGTGAGGTTCTCCATCCTTGCAAGGAAGCTTAAAAAGCCACTGACCTGATAGTGCACCTTTCGTTATCTCTTTTAAAACCGCTCTCGTCAATGTGCCTTTGCGCAAAAGCTAAGGTAAATTATTGGCAGGATGGAGAAAGTGTGTGTGTGATACAAACCATATCTATGTCTGTTGATCTATCTAATGTGCTCTCACTCTACACACACACACACACACACACACACACACACACACACACACACACACACACTGACTTCCTTGACACTCTTTTTAACTCTCCTCTGCTCCATAATTACATTGCCCCAGCTGATATTTCCATGGTATATTAACCCGAGTCAGGTGACTCCCCTCTCACCGTCGACGCCTCTCCGTTCCCCGTGCAACGACCCCCCCCTCTTTAGACCTTGACATTATTAATAGTCCTATTCATTAAGTATTACTCTTGTAGAATGAGTAGCATAATATTGGCCTGCAGATAGGAAAAGGCAGAAGGAATAAGTCAAATTAATTTTCCGCAGCAAACGCCCCGATTCTGCAAATGACATTCGGTACTGTTAGCATTTTAAATGTGACATGGGGATGGCAGGAGATAGAATTTGGAAGGGAAATACGAGGAGACGCAGCTCGGGGTATAGCAGGCGGTGGAGAGAGAGAGAGAGAGAGAGAGAGAGAGAGAGAGACCCAATAACATCGCTTACACAGAGGAAAAGGAAGGGACAACTCAAAAGGCATATTGTGTGAGTGTGTCAGTTAATTTAATTTTGCGTCCATCTCCTTTCTGTTAAAAGTGGGCAGGAAACCCAATCTTCATATATTACGGGTGCCCTCTCCCCTTCTTCTCAATTCCCATTTTATTTTATTTTGGACTTGGGTGTAAAAAGGTACCATCAGCGTTGGTTTGTGGATGTCAGGACCTGGTGCTGTGGGGAGACAGGGAGCCCAAGCAGTAGGTAAAGCAGAAGCAATGGCAGCTGGAGCCGATGAATTCTGGTCTTGTCCCCAATAGTGCAGTTTCAAATTCATAAGTCCATCGTCCTCTTGTGATGCGCACAGCCACACACCCTCTTCCTAAGATCACATAACTTTCTGAGTTAATATTCCTGGATATATTTTTTTCATGTGGTTAAGGGAGGCAATGGGGACGCGGGTGGCACTGTGGGATAAACCACAGAACTTGCCGATCGGAAGGTCGGTGGTTCGAATCCCCGCAATGGGGTGAGCTCCCGTTGCTCAGTCCCTTCTCCTGCCAACCTAGCAGTTCGAAAGCACACCAGTGCAAGTAGATAAATAGGTACCGCTCTGGCGGGAAGGTAAACGGCGTTTCCGTGCACTGCTCTGGTTCGGCAGAAGTGGCTTAGTCATGCTGGCCACATGAACTGGAAGCTGTACGCTGGCTCCCTCGGCCAATAATGCGAGATGAGCACCGCAACCCCAGAGTCGGTCACGACTGGACCTAATGGTCAGGGGTCCCTTTACCTTTTAAGGGAGGCAATAGGCTTGACTCTTACTCATAAAATCACCACCAAGCTGCAAGGGACCTCAGATGTCAACCAGTCCATCCACCGATCGATGCAGGTAATACAGTATTACTCTGGCATACCTGGTATGGATGAATCTGTTCAGCTCACGTTTTGAAGCAAGTTAAACCTCATCTGCAGGTCCCCAGTCTTCCTAAGCAGGAGTGGAGTGGCCGGTTCAGAAGTCCAGGGTCCCTTCATGATAGTCACAGCCACTCGCCCTCATGCAGCTTTCTAAGATCATACAAGAATCTTACAATTATACAGTAATAATTATAATTAAGGATGGATTGCAGTGGTCAATGGCAGATCTCCACCTGCCGCCTTTCAGTCGGATCTGCTATATTCTGTGCACACACATGAGCTGATGATTTGGAGTGTTCCAGTGTCTTCTTTCAGGGGTTGTGTTTTCCACAAAGTTCCACTTCACGCAACGGAACTTGCACCCCATCCTCTTGCAAACGAAGCCCCTTCGGTTTCCGGTGCTCCAAGATGCTTAGCTTTGGAGAATGTTGTTGTTCAGTCGTTCAGTCGTGTCCGACTCTTCGTGACCCCATGGACCAGAGCACGCCAGGCACGTCTATCCTTCACTGCCTCTCGCAGTTTGGCCAAACTCATGTTAGTAGCTTTGAGAACACTGTCCAACCATCTCATCCTCTGCCGTCCCCTTCTCCTTGTGCCCTCAATCTTTCCCAACATCAGGGTCTTTTCTAGGGAGTCTTCTCTTCTCATGAGGTGGCCAAAGTACTGGAGCCTCAACTTCAGGATCTGTCCTTCCAGTGAGCACTCAGGGCTGATTTCCTTAAGAATTGATAGGTTTGATCTTCTTGCAGTCCATGGGACTCTCAAGAGTCTCCTCCAGCACCATAATTCAAAAGCATCAATTCTTCGGCGATCAGCCTTCTTTATGGTCCAGCTCTCACTTCCGTACATTACTACTGGGAAAACCATAGCTTTAACTATACGGGCCTTTGTCGGCAAGGTGATGTCTTTGCTTTTTAAGATGCTGTCTAGGCTTGTCATTGCTTTTCTCCCAAGAAGCAGGCGTCTTCTAATTTTGTGACTGCTGTCACCATCTGAAGTGATCATGGAACCCAAGAAAGTGAAATCTCTCACTGCCTCCATTTCATCCCCTTCTATTTGCCAGGAGGTGATGGGACCAGTGGCCATGATCTTAGTTTTTTTGATGTTGAGCTTCAGACCATATTTTGCGCTCTCCTCTTTCACCCTCATTAAAAGGTTCTTTAATTCCTCCTCACTTTCTGCCATCAAGGTTGTATCATCAGCATATCTGAGGTTGTTGATATTTCTTCCGGCAATCTTAATTCCGGTTTGGGATTCATCCAGTCCAGCCTTTCGCATGATGAATTCTGCATATAAGTTAAATAAGCAGGGAGACAATATACAGCCTTGTCGTACTCCTTTCCCAATTTGAACCAATCAGTTATTCCATATCCAGTTCTAACTGTAGCTTCTTGTCCTACATGCTTTGGAGAATATAGTGGCTTAAAAGCTCCCCTGCTACAGAAATAGCAATGGGTCTTTGAGCCCCGTTCCACAACCTCAGACCACGACACCACTGGTGGTCTCTGCATCCTTATAGAACTCCCTGCTGAGTTCTATAAGGATGAAGCTGGCAGGCAGGCGTGAGGGTTAACTGAAGGCAGATTGAGGTTGGTGGGCCAATGCCTTATGGGGCCTCCACTGGATCAAGAGGATTATACCACGAGGGGTTTGTTCTTGCCACGGACACATAAATATGAATATTCATGATTATATGGAAGGTTCACAATTAGATGAGAAATCACCAACTTTCCATCTTTCCACTTTTCATTTCTAGGTCACGGCTAGAAGGAATGAACAATAATACAGGCCACCCTTTCCCAGTCTGGTGGCCCCCAGATGGTGGCTGATGGTAGCTGGAGCCTGACAACATATGGAGGACACCAGATTGTGGTATCATAACAACAACAACAACAACACAACAACAACAACAACATTGCTTATATCCCACCCACTTGACTGGGTTGCCACTCTGGGCAGATCAAAGCAGTATGGCATTGCTTCCCACGGCATTCCTCTCAGCGCCATCATCCCTTTCACACCTTCCTCCCTGCCCTTGAAGTTTACTGGCCGCAGGTGATATTTGCCAATGACATCACAGGTGGTGCTGTTGCAGACCATGACATCATAGACCCCAAGTGCTCAAAATCATCCAAGTTGCCTTTGCAGAAGTCAAACTCAGGACAAACTGCTCTGACTGGATCAAGAAACAAGAAGGGAGGCCATTGTTTCTGGATGGATCAGTGCTAAATATCTTGTGACTCCCCCCCCCCCAAATTCCTGGCTCTCAGACTCAGAAAGATCTGGCCACAGGCGAGCCGAGCCATCCCGGTCTTTGGATTTTGCCTTGTGACACCGTTCCATGTAGTTCCACCCCTACCTTATCCTTTCCACCCCAAACCTCACCCTCAACCCCCTTGCATAGCTGTCAACTTTCGGATTTGAAAATAAGGGATTTTTCGAACTTTTGGATTTGAAAAGAAGGGATGCACGAGGGCGGTGCAATGGCACCAAGTAGCCTCGCCACCCTGCGCTCCAGAGACTGTGCGCGAATGGGTGAGCGAAAGAGCGAGCACGTAGACGGCAGGCAGGCTGTCTGTCTGGTTGGGCGTGAGGGTCTGGCCGCACAAGGCATGCAAGCTCCGCCCCCAGTCGGTCTCAGACTCCTTATTGGCAGCCGAGCAACGCAGCTGAGGAGCCTCCCTGGCCGGCAGGGAGGGAGAGGAGCTGCTTCCTTTGAAATCCGGGAAATGTAAGGGATATCAACAATCCAGGATAGCTGCAGAAAACGGCATTGGAATAAGGGAGTTTCCCACAAAAAAAGGGAGGGTTGACAGCCATGCCCCCTTGTGAGCCACGAAATAAGGTCCCCGCTCCTCCAGTAGATCTACCAACTGTGCATAGAGTTGCCTCCATCAGAGAGAGAGAGAGAGAGGTGAGGTGGGCATGGAAATTGCAATTGTATCGCCAGCGAAATGGAATGAGTAACAACATTCCCAAGGACGGTGTCAACACTCGACGGCGCCTTAACTCTCCCACTCTCTCTCCCCCCCTTCTTTTTCCAATTTAGTATTGTTTAATATGCATTTAATCAACCCATTCAATATTATAGAGTCTATGTTGCATGACACTCTCCCTGTGTCACTGAGGAAGCGTTCATAGGCCATTAGGCTAAAGTAATATGTATGAGGAGCAGGTTTCCCCCTGGGTGCAGTAACTACTTCAGCTCCCAGTCGTCCCCATTAAATCATTAAACCTCATGACTATGCCTTCTGAACTCTACCCTGATCTTTAAAAAGCAGAACGTTAAAGGCCAACTGTCACCCTTCAGTGCTCAGGCCTTGCGTTTTATATATTCAAAGCATTAAGGCTTTTGTCAGTCTATACATCATAAGCCGCCAAGACGGGCTCCACAAACAGGCAAGGCTTTGTAACCCGTGTCCCTTTAATAGAGGGCGTGCAAAAAGGGGGAATGGGCTTTCGTGTTGTTGTTTTTTTTCATTTTTAGCAACAACAGCAAAAAATATTTAAAAAGATAAATAGATGAAATGCACACACAAGAGGGGAGAGAGAGAGCTCCAGCTGGCTTCATGGATCGTGACCCACGTTTTACACCTGCAAATATATATATCCAAGCCTTTTGTTGTTACGCAATTTCCTGGAATGGGTTGCGGGAGGTGATGGTGAGAGGAGGTGGAGAATTGCTGGATCAGAGCAGAGTTTGTGCCTGTGAACTTTGAGCAGGGCTGCATCTAGATTTCTCCTCCCCAGAATTATTTTGCCCCTCTGCTTCCCAACTGCGAATGGATTAACAGGTTTCTTTCCTATTCAGGATGTGGAGGAAATTCGATTTGAAGCAGGGCAGGCGTGTATTGTAGCTAGGGAGGGAAGGTGGCCTGGGGAAGAGTCCTGGGGGCCAGATAGAGAGTGCTAGAGGTCCACATTTGGATCCTGTGCCTGAAGTTCCCCACATGAAGATAGCCTCAGATCTATTAATGTAAAATTTTAAAATCTTAAGTTTTAAATTTTAATTTTAAATGTAAGTATCAGTTTTATGAGGGACCCAGGTGGCGCTGTGGGTTAAGCCACAGAGCCTAGGGCTTGCTGATCAGAAGGTCGGCGGTTCGAATCCCTGCGACGGGGTGAGCTCCCGTTGCTCGGTCCCAGCTCCTGCCCACCTAGCAGTTTGAAAGCACGTCAAAGTGCAAGTAGATAAATAGGTACCGCTCCGGCGGGAAGGTAAACGGCGTTTCCGTGCGCTGCTCTGGTTCGCCAGAAGCAGCTTTGTCATGCTGGCCACATGACCTGGAAGGTGTCTGCGGACAAATGCCGGCTCCCTCGGCCTATAGAGCGGGATGAGCGCGCAACCCCAGAGTCGGACACGACTGGACCTGATGGTCAGGGGTCCCTTTACTTTTTTCAGTTTTATGAGATGGGTTCTAATTCTGTAATATAACACAATCTCCAATACTATATCTGGTTATGGATTGTCATTAATTGTTTTCTGGTCTTTGACCGTAATAAAGATGTTTGTATTTGAAGATAGCCTCACTCCTCTTTGCACAGAGAGCAAGGGACGGTTAATTAATAAAGATAGGTGCTGGGGCTCAGGCCCACGTTGAAGCCACACTCTCTCCTCTGAAAGGACCGCTGCCACCAATAAAAATCCCAGACACATGGAGGGCACTTGTGGTTTCCTAGGAACAAGGGAAAGGAAGTCCACACATTATTACATTATTACAAGGTAGTGAAGCTAGAGGAGACTTCTGAAGGCCAGACAGAGTGAGGTGGAGGGCCACTTTTGGTCTGAGTTCACACACACACACACACACACACACACACACACACACACACCTGGACAGGGAAACACACACACACCTGGACAGGGATAGCCTAACTACTGTTGTCTATGCTCTGGTAACCTCAATGTTAGATTACTGCATTATACGTAGAGCTGCCTCTGAAGACGGTTTGGAAATTTCAGCTAGTGCAGAATTCATTGGCCAAGTTGCTCAAGACGATTTGAGCTTATTACACCGATCCTGGTCTGACTGCACTGGATACCAATTAGTTTCCAAGCCCATTTCAAAGTGCTGGTTTTGACCTATAAAGCCTTAAGCGGCTCAGGACCACAATACCTCCAGGACCGCCTCTTTCCATATGAACCTACCTGGACCCTGAGATCATCTTCTGAGACCCTCCTTTGTGTGCCTCCTCCTCGAGAGGTCAGGAGGGTGGCAACACGAGAACAGGGCCTTCTCTGCAGTGGCTCCCTGTCTGTGGAATGCTCTCCCCAGGGAAGTTCGCCTGGCGCCTTCATTATACACCTTTAGGCGCCAGGCAAAGACATTCGTATTTAACCAGGCCTTTGGTTGATCTGATTTACATCCTATGCCCTTTTAAAATGTGGGGTTTTGGGGGGGGGGTTGTTGTTGTTATTTTTATTAGGTCTTTTGTGGTTTTATATCCTGATTTTATTCTGTGAATCACCCTGAGACCCCCCGGTATAGGGCGGAATAATAATAATAATAATAATGTTAATAATAATAATAACAATAATGTTAATAATACATTCCATACAAGTATTCTGGGCAGATCAAAAATTCCCAGGAGAGAATCTTCGCACGGCCAAGCTGCAGGAATCCCTCACAGAGCAACAGAACGAAAAGCAGCATATGGTTAACACAAGCGACTGAGTGATTGTGTGACTTTCAAACAACGCCAACGCTTTCAGCCACCTAGGATGACTTTGGAGCTGCCGGTGTCAGCCTGCTGTTGCCGTGTTGTGTGCCGAGGGGGAAAGGGGAGTGGAGGGGGGGAGAAGACCCCTCTCCTGCGTTCCACCCCGATATATTAGTTCACCTTTAAAGGCGTATGGTAACTCTCTCTTGTGGCCAGCATCCGATGAGCTTCCTATAATTACAATTTGAACTGGTCTGCGGGCCGCCGGCTGCCGATAGCGGATCAGTGATTAGAGCTGAAATCACAGGGTAAGTACTTCTCTGACACCAGGAGACACACGACAATCATCAGAAAAGACTCGGCTCTCTGGTGTCTGATGAAGTGGAGATAGCGTGGCGACTCAAGTACAGGGACCGAGAGGGTGTGTGGGTGTAGGCGCTTAAGCATGGCTGCTCAGAAGAGAAGAAAGGGGAGAGAGAGAGAGAGAGAGAGAGAGAGAGAGGAGAGAGAGAGAGAGAGAGAGAGAGGATCAAGTTCTTGAGAAAGACACTCAGCGGTGTGGGCTATTGACTCACCCCCCAAGCAAATCTTTAACCCAGTGTCTCAGGGAGCGCATGACTGCGCATCTCATTGTGGCGGACCCACCTGACAATGGCAGGTGTGTGCAATGAGAGCTTTTTTCTTTCCTTTTTTGCATCTCCCGTTCAGCAAGGCTGGGCAATGTTGAGAGATGCAGGAAAGGAGGCAGAGAGAGTCCCAGGTGTTTTTGGACCTGGGTTGGGGAACCAGTGGTGGGCACAGGGGCAGTTGCCCCGGGTGCAAAATTTGCTAGGGGCGCAAAATTTCAACACTCAGTGCTGCCTCAATACTTCTGTAACTGGGCTCTGTTGGAAACAGCTTCTCCATGCGAAGCAGGAAGTGACCTCTCCAGACAATGGAGCGACTCTTCTTTTCTTATCTCTGCAGCTGCAATCTCCTGGGTGACGCAGACATCCTTAGGCAGTAGAATGTGCATGTGTACTCTGTCTGTTTCGCTCCGCCCACCGCCCCCTCCAAACAGCCCCGGGCACTGGCAACCCACGCTATGCCACTGTGTAAAATATAAGGTTCTCCAGGCACTGTTGGATCCGAAGGTCAGCAGTTCGAATCCCTGCGACGGGGTGAGCTCCCGTTGCTCGGTCCCCTGCTCCTGCCAACCTAGCAGTTCGAAAGCACGTCAAAGTGCAAGTAGATAAATAGGTACCGCTCCAGCAGGAAGGTAAACGCCATTTCCGTGCACTGCTCTGGTTCGCCAGAAGTGGCTTAGTCATGCTGGCCACATGACCCCGGAAGCTGTACGCCGTCTCTCTCGGCCAATAAAGCAAGATGAGCGCGCAACCCCAGAGTCGGACACGACTGGACCTAATGGCCAAGGGTCCCTTTACCTTTATTCCTCAGTGTTTTTTTTATTTCCTTTGCACTCATGTTTTGAACCTACCCACAAACAGGCAGGTTCCAGGACACTAGTCCTCAGTAATGTGCCATGTTTTCTTTGTGACTCCATACTCTAGCCCACGTGCTGCAAACATCTTGAGAGCCTGTCCACCTTAACTTGCACTTCCAAGAAAGAAGAAGAAGAAGGTGAAAAACATTATCTTATCCCTGAAAGCAGGCGGGAGCAGAGATTTAACACCGGCCCCTTCATCTCGCTGCTTCAGGGAGATTGTATCATCATCACTGCTGGCTCTGTGCCACAGCCGGGCTGCAGCATTAAGAGGGGACAGTGACAAATGGCCTCCCATATTGGCCCAGCTGTTTCCAGCCAAGGCTGTGAAATCTCAGGTCCTCTGCCCATAAAAGGGCAAAGCAGAACCTCAAAATGAGATGGACTTTAGTGCTGGAAGATGAGTGAAGGTGTTGGGGGGATGCATCGAACACAGCAATTAACCCTTTGGGCTTGTAAAAAGGTACCGTATATTCCGGCGTATAAGACGACTGGGCGTATAAGACGACCCCCAACTTTTCAGTTAAAATATAGAGTTTGGGATATACTCGCCGTATAAGAAATACGACCCGGCGTATAAGACGACCCCGACTTTTGAGAAGATTTTCTGGGTTAAAAAGTAGTCTTATACGCAGGAATATACAGTACTTTATTCCTCAGGTATAGGCATCAAGAAAACCCCTCAATTCTGTCCTTTAAAAATAAAATAAAATAAAATAGGGGGGGCGGGAAATGATGCCAAACATTAGTTTTGTTTTTAAATGTGAAACTGGTTATACTTAGTGGTTGAAGGGTTTTGGTTTTCTCAGTTTCTCATTTTCCCAGTCTTCAGTTCTCCACATCTCTGCAGTCATTTGTCAATTAAGAAATAAATCCTCCTGAATATTTGCCATCCTTTTAGGGCACATTTCTCCCCATAAACACACCTTTTGCATGTAGCTTTGGCGAATGTCCACATTTTTTGGGGGGGGCAGGCATTTCCTCATAATATGCTGCGTTTTTGCAAATGTTGTTTGCAGGATAGCATCGCGGAATTTGGGGGAAGTGCAAATCCCAAAGGAAGCCTGCATTTTCTGGTTCTTGCATCGTTTCAGAAAGGGAGATATGGGTAAGTTTATATTTGAATTAGAACTGAAAATAAGAACCAGGTAACTAGCGACAGGTCAGCTTGACACTGAGCCAAGGAAGGTGCTAGAACAGATAATTCGACAGTCAGTCTGTGAGCACTTAGAAA